>QODF01000090.1:1876422-1989662 GCA_024372805.1 Oostethus manadensis | reverse complement strand
AGGGACTATGTCTCACAGAAGAAGAGGAAGAGGAAGAGGTTGCCGGAGACCGGGAAGTCTGGACTGCCCAACTGAAACTGGTGCCCCCGGGACCCGGACCTGGATAAGCGGAAGAAAATAGAATGGAATGCTCAAATGAACAAGCTGGTTTCTGTCTTATTTGCAAATACTTGGCAATTACACTCGATAAAGTAGGGCTATTTAGTCACATTAAGAGATCATTTAAAAAGACAAAAAGCTTACCTTGTGATGTTGTCACAGACTCAAAGTCCTTTGTTAATACAAGCTTAATGTGCCATAGTTAGCATCTTAGCTTGCTAATGTTAGCTTTACTTTAACATTGGTCTTAGGGTTAAAAGGCGAGTGTTTGGCAAATTGCCTTTCTTTTTCAAAATCTAGTTATTGGGCTAACTTGGTTATAGTTGCTAGCAGAGAAAACGATACAGAATGAAATAAATAAAATAATGAACGTTTGAAAAACCTGTCAACATGAATTTCCCCATTAAATATGAGTGAAAAAAACATGATTAGCATCTTAGCTTGCTGATGCTAGCTTGGATTTACTTTAAGGCTATCTTCCACTTTATTCATTTTCACAAACAAGGCTAATTTTTTGCTTAATTCATTGTAGTGGGGCGTATTATACAGAATAATGAACTATATGTGACATAATGTACATTTGAAAAGCCTGTCGAAGTCAATGTACATTTTTTTCATTAAATTTGAGTGAAAAAAACATGTTTAGCATCTTAGCTGGCTAATGCTAATTTGGCTTTACTTTAAAACCGTTTAAGTTAACGTTGGCGGAACAAGCTAGTTTCTGTCTTATTTGCCACTAGTTTGTGATTACACCGGATAAAGTGGTTAATGGTAGTTAACAGTAAATAAAGTAGTTAACAAGGCTAATTTTGTTGGCTAATTTGCTATTAGGTCCATTTTAAATGTGAAAGCAAAAGAAAAAAGGTTAAGAATAAAAGGTAAAAAGGACATTTTTGTAACATTACTCATAAAAAAAACAATTCCTACTGTGTTTTTTTCTCTAATATACTACTTTTTAAAAAAAATATGACACCTTTTTTTCTTTTGTTTTATGAAAATATGCACCACCAAGCGGTAGGCTCCTTTAATACTTTGCGACAAGATTTATTTCTTGAATCCAATCGTGTTTGATTGGGAAAAATGCAGGCACTGCAACTTTTTTTGGGCCTCCTGGCGGGTTATTTTGCACTTATACTCAAGAACAAATCACAAACTCACCATCGCGTGGGCAGGAATGATATGCGGGCAAACAGAGTAGTTTGTTAGGCGCAAAATAACCTTGTCGCTATACGAAAACTGTGGCAACAGTTTTATTGAATACCAAGCAAGTGGGGCGCACGACTGTGCTTCTTTATTTTCGTAAGTTGAGCATTTTTTTCCCCAGAAATATGCAACTTTATTCCCACAAAATACATCCCTTTTGCAGTGAACACGTCCAGTGTCGAGTGGTTCTGCAGCAAAAAACCCTTAGCTGTAGTTTGCTTTTGCATTTTCACTAAAATGAACTCCTATTGTTACCTTCGGCTCTCTATGGTGCTGCCGTGTCTGTGTAGATGGCGGCAGATATCCAGCAGTGCAATGAAAAAAAAATCAAACTGGATCCGAACGTCTTTCTGTCGTGCCTGCCTTTGATGATTTTAAGCTGTCTTTTTGCCTCGCCGCAGGAGTCAGCTGAAACCCGACTGTGATCGCGCCCTTTCTTTTGTTCTCCCGGGGTCAAAGACAAGATAACAGAGCCACGTCGCTACCGGCCGCCGGCTGTCGTTTACCTCCATCAGGTTGGACAAAAGCAGGGAAAACGCAGGAGGCATTTTTATTTATTCATCGTGACGCTTAAATCCTCTCGGGCACGTACCTATTTTGAAAAACTGTTTGTTTTAAATCTAAATTTAAATCTAAATCTGGCGGTACGATCCTGTCACCTGTTGCTCGACTGCGATGGTCGACATACAGTATGTTTTAATTATATCATCGATATATTGGAGTGGAAACGACACATGGTATGTAGTGACCCGGGAACGTCAAGAAACATACACAACAACTCAAATGGCAATAATAAAATTGGAGAAAATAGTCCCGAGTTAGTGGTTGAAGGACATTTTGGACAAAGCGTGACATAATGGAACATTTTTTTGAAGCATCTGGAGCAAAATTCCATCAGCAATATACCATATATTCATATTGACACCTCAGTTAGTGAGTTTTTTTGGTTAACTTTTGCCTTGGTTTGCGCACATTTTTCTGGTTATTGTACTAAATGACAATACTTTTACTACACTGCATGACTCCGACTGTGTTCATCAAGTATTTTTATCACAAAACATCCTGTTAGCACCCTTATCTTGGTAACAAAGTGGCAATCGGAAGCGGAAGTCAGCCTTGTCGCCCAGTTTTACGTGCATCAACAATTCTAAATACACAAAAATGATGAGCATTTAAGGTTACTTTCACCTGATTGTTGCCAAAGACGGCATGTGGCAGCGAGATCACCACCTTCCTGTTTTGCCGCCAATTATGTCGGGAATTTTATAGTGTTTCTCACCTTCTGTATCAAACGTTTGGCACTTGCGCCATTCGTTGTCTCCATTTTGGTTTATTGAGGTGAAAAAAAACTATTGAAGTCAAGAAATAACTCCTGGCCCAACAGGAAGTTGGTGCTGGAGAGAAAGGTGTTGATCTCACTGTCAGGTCAAGAATCACGTCTTCAATAAAGGTAAAGGTAACTCATCCATCCATCCATTTCATATACCGCTTATCCTCATTAGGGTCGCGGGGATGCTGGAGCCTATTCCAGCTGACTTTGGGGAGGAGGTGGGGTACACCCTGGACTGGTCGCCAGCCAGTCGCAGGGCACATATAGACAAACATTCACACTCAGATTCATACCTATGGACAATTTAGGGTCTCCAATTAACCTAACATGCATGTTTTTGGAATGTGAGAGGAAACCGGAGTACCGGGAGAAACCCACGCACACACAGTGAGAACATGCAAACTCCACACAAAGATGCCAAGTAAACATTCGAACAGTAAAAGTAGCCCTAAATGCTAATTTTCTTTTCTTCGGTTATCGTTTATGTGCATTTATCTGCATTTTGAATTGCTTTCTGCACGTAAAACTATCTTTGAAAACAGAAACACGTGTTAACAATGGCTTTCTGGAACGGATTCATTGGATTTCCATTGTTTCTTATGGGAAAAAAATGATTCGGTTAGCGTCCGTTTTGGTTATAGTCGGAACTTCTGGAACAAATTTATGACGTTATCCAAGGTTTCACTGTATTTGATACCAGTGTACAGATCCAGGGTGGGCAAACTACAGCCCGGGGGGCACATATGGCCCTCCAATGTGTAATATTCATTTTCACCATACAAGCTGGCAACGAGTCCATCTGAGATTGACGATGCCAAAAAATACCAGTCAACCCACATGTGATACACAAAAACCACAATTTTTACCAAAGCACTGGGAGAAGGGACGTCAACATACTCCTAAACGTTTTGTCATTCATAGTTCACATCGTATATCACACATGCTTTATTCATGTATGTTCCGGGTGTCTTATTCGGTAAAGAAAACCCTAAAATTCAATGTTGTTATTTGATGTTGTCTAACGTAAAGTGCTCCTGAAAAAGGAGAAACAAGAACATATAGCAGATTGTATGATACTTCTACTAATTCCAGGTGGATCGTTAGAATTATAAGCGGAAATTGTGTGCGTGTATCAAAAAAGACCCCCTGCCAATTTAGTGAAGTCGATGCGGCCCGCGAGTCAAAAAGTTTGCCCACTTTTTACCGGCCCACATCATAAACGCTTTTGTTTATTTATACATAAATTCTATCATCTGTGTCTAAATCATCTGTGACCCTGTCATACCAATTAGGCGTCCTGTCCATTGCTCGCGGGGGAGCGACACGAGAGTCGCCAAACACAACGTTAGTTGTTTTGGGGATTGGTAAATTATCCGTATCAGTTTAGAACAACGCAATGAAAAACATGGAAAATGCTCCGATGGAGGTTTGCATTTTAAGATCGCTGATTCGCTCATTTTACTGTCAATCAAACCGGGATTCCGCCTCCGACAGATCCTCCAATCATCATGCAAAGGCCAAGCGTCCGGGACATCCTTCTGCCCCATAGACCCCCAGAGATATTGAGCAGCCAATGGGTGGGACAAAGCCCAGCATTTATCCAGTGATCGTCCAGTTAAGTCTGGTGATAGTGACGTTTCGCTGCTTCTGTAGGTAAATGACTTGCACAAAAAGCGTAAGTAAGTCATCAATGCAGAGGTTAAAAAAAAAGTCTGTGGAAAATCTCGATTCAAAAATGTGCTTGCTCTTTCATATTTCAGACAGAAAGTTCTCAATGAAATAAGCACGTAAAGTGAAACCAAAGCTAAACCTTTGCAATATGCTATCAGTTCAGTGCTCTGTAGGAAGTCATTATGAAGAGTTTGCAATAATTGTGGCCACAATAACATGGCTGTCTTAAAAAGCTGGTGTTTTTTAGAAACAGTAAAAAGGTGACATAATAGAAAACGTGTCCCTTCATACATGAAACACCCCTATGTAATATTGATTTTTTTTTGCGTCACCCACTTTAAACGGCAGCAATTGAGCCTCGATGCGGAATGAACATTATCTTTACAAGATTATCTTTACACTGCCCCAATTATTCCAAACAAGCCAAATGAATGTGTTTAAAAAAAACGATATGCTGTCTTCAGGTTTATCCATCCTTCACCACACCGATCCGCGCGTGTAATTCCAGCCGCGGTGTGTTTCCGCTCCAAATGCAATTAGCCCCGACCTACTTGACGAGACAAGTGAGGGAAATGTTTTTTAATTGGCTCGCATCCCGGAGAGCTGCAAGTGAGGTATATATTTTTTCCCATCTTTCTGCCAGTCAAAACTGCAGGGTGGAAAAAAAAAACAATGACCCTCAGTTTCTGCAGCGCCAATCAGGAGGTTAACAATTGAAATTTGTGAGAAGATGCAAATTAATTCAAACGATGGCGTAATCAAGAGTCAACAAAACAGTGGGTAGGCAGGGGTATATTTATTATTAATCATGTTAATATTTGACAGGATTATTTTATGAGTTATTATATGCCATCTGAACCAGACGGTGATCCGGATCACCCTCAAAATGTAATCAATTGTTTCATATCCCATTTCCGACAATTTCTGCAAATGGTAATGGCAGGATTCATTTGAGCGTGCATACAAATGACATTGGAACACATCACACAACAGAATGTCCAAAAGGAGTAGGAAGCCACAAAGCTTATTTAATCCTACCCCCGTTCGATTTGTTCACTTCCTGTAGTATAAATTCTTGTCTGTAATTTATACAAACAGTCATGTCATAATGAATAATAATAAGTATAATTGTGATTAGACATAAATAAAGTGAACAGAACCCAGTTGGATAATGGGTGAATATGACAATGTACTACAATGTATTTGTATCTGTATCTGCACTCTGAGTGGGTGGAGCTTAAATTGGTGCTTTATTTTAAATATGAAATTGACATGGATTGATCAGAAATTGCTATATTTATTGTTTATTTGAAAACTATTTACAGAACAGCCTCAAAATTGAGATTCCAATTGTGTAAACACATAAGTGATCAATAAGGCTTTATTATATGATTATTTGTTAATGATCTGTGTGAAGTCGGTGATTCCTTCCAACATCCAGTCGATGGCAAACAAGGAAATAATCTGTCAAACTTGTTCACTGGGTTTTTCTCAAAAGCACCGCTTTCAGTGCTACGAGCAAAGTTTTCCAAACGACTTTATATGGAGCCGTTTACGGCTCTGTCTTGTCAAATGCACTGCGTATGTTACAAAACAAGTTTACCACGTGACATTCGATAAGAGGTGAGCTGAGGAAAACCTAAAAATAAAACGTCCGGAGGCAGTGACCAACGCGACACGAGATGTTTTCAACTCTGTCTTGTTAAATGCATCGGATCGTTACGAAACAAACACCTTTACCAACTACATTTAAATATATCAAAGTCTGTGTGTTTTTTGTCTCTGTGTGAAAGAGTGAGCGTTATGTGGCCAATCCTGCCTGTCAAAGCCTGATCCCGTCAGATCTTGGATGGGAGACCTCAGAGGAACACCCGGTGTCACAGTGGGAGGAAATAAAAAAAACTTTCCTTGTGCCCTTAGGCAAGGCACTTCACCCACATTGCCTAGTATGAAAGTGGTGGTCGGAGGGTTTGATGGCGCACACTGGCAGCCTCACTTTCTGTCAGCCTGCCCCGGGGGAGCTGTGGCTTACCATCACCAAGTGTGGTGCGAATGAACAATGATGACTTCAGTGTAAGCGCTTGATAAAGCGCATAACAAGTGTAATTTATTATTATATGGCTCGCCTGACTGTAGCGAGGTCACTGTGAAAAGGGAATACATAAGTAGTTACCCAATGAGAATTTTCCTTCCTTTTGCTTCATTATACTGTTTCGCAAGTGGTGCTCAGGGCAGCATTACTATCCTTGTAATACCTTTCTCCACTCTCAGGTGTTTAACTTTATCTCTCAGGTATTGAACCTCCTGTTTCCGGACGGAGCTGCAACTCTGCCTCTGTCCACCAGAGGCGCCCAAAGCAAAACAAGGAGGCCAAAAAAGTAGCAGCTTATAGACTGGAAATTACGGTGTATACTATATATTTTTTTTAAAAAAGTTAGGGAAAATGTAGCTGGCATATTACGAGAAATAAGATGCAATTTAGTATAATAATAATAATAATAAATAATAACTAAAGTGCATTTCTCATACTACGGTGTAGGCCCAGGCGCGTGTTAAAAAATTGTGTGATTATGGCAAACTTCCATTAACACGTTAACTTTGACAGTCCTATTTTTAGTATTTAAAAATAATAATAATTACTAGACCAGTGTTACGAGAAACAAGTTCTCCTGTTCTGGTAAATTTGTCTGAGTATATCACAGACTAATTAACTGGACTCCAAGCGAACTCCAGGTCCAGTATTGCAGTTGTTGGCCAGAAAAAGCTTTAGTACAGGGTAAATTTAGACATCCTTTGGAAAACGAACCTCTTGAACCTCTTTCTGATCAGCAGCCATAAGGATGAAAAAAATGGTAAGACGCAAAAAGGCTACAATCATACCATGGAGCTCAGCGATGTGGAGGCAAATAGAAACAGAAAAGAAAGCTATCAAAGCAGCCAAAGTAGCTGTCGGCTGGCAGACCACTGCGGCAAAGCAAAGAGCTTTGAGCTGATGAAGTGCAAATAGCAGGTTGTGTTTTTCACTCTCCTCTTAGTGAGAGCAATTACAGAGATGTGGGGAGAAGAAAGACAATTGCAATTTCAGGTAATTACAAATGTGGCTACTTCCCAACACTTGTCATGTTCGTTGCAACAACAGCAGCCTTCATGTGTGTTGCATAAGACGTGCGTAGAGTGACACAATTTAAATAGCTAAAACGTCACTTTCCTTTGTCTCCAGACACATTACACAGTTTTGCAACGGTTTTCTCACTAAATTAAAACTTTATTCTTGGCATATTTTGACTTCAGGCTAAGGAAAATTTGAATACTTTATATTTCTCTGTAAATACTTCTTTTTCACAAAATTATGACTTTATTTTTTTGTATATTTTGATTTTATTTTGGGAACATTTTTCTTTTTTACCCGTAATATCCTCGAAAACAGGGGTGTTAAACTAATTTCAGCTCAGGGGCCACACTTTGCACTTTTCTTCCATTAGTTCTTCCATTAGCTCTTCAAGTTCTCCCCGTGTGTGGTCTTTCTCTCTGAGAAGGCTGTCCGACCGACAGTGATTCAGGCTTCTCAATCGGATGAAAATGAACAGTTCGGTTGGCTACCTTCCTGACGATATTCATCTTTAATGACTTGCAACACAAAGCCTCCTGGTCCACAATACAGTCAAAAC
Organism: Oostethus manadensis; assembly: GCA_024372805.1. Classification (NCBI taxonomy): domain Eukaryota; kingdom Metazoa; phylum Chordata; class Actinopteri; order Syngnathiformes; family Syngnathidae; genus Oostethus; species Oostethus manadensis. The sequence goes on along the minus strand of QODF01000090.1, from coordinate 1,981,691 downwards.
TCATGTTCTCCATTTGCGGATTTGCATTTTCCCTCTGAACTTTGCCACAGCACCGGCTTTTTTTTTTCCCCGACCATTGAGGGCGCACCTTCTGTAGACAGGCTGACCGAGCCTGTACAGCACGCCAAAAAGTGTGGTGAAAATATGTCCGTGCTTGCATCAATTGCAACTGAAAACACAATAAATGACTTACACAAAATTACAGTAGTTAATGAGGAACGAACCTACCTAACCCTAACCACTACTCATTAGTTACTCATTAGTTCCTCAGTAGCTACTGTATTTTTGCGTACCTTATTGTAAGGTGAGACTCAGCTTACCATTTTTCATGGAACCCTGCACTTTGAGTCCACTTTTCTCTTTTTTGACAGAGGGATATTGGCATAATGTTAAAATGACACGTAACTCATCCGGAATTGCTATTGTGCCACCCAGTGGACACAATTAGAATAGCAGTTTATTTTAATGAAAATTTTTTTTGGTACTGTAGTTTTCAAAATCATCTCGCGGGCCTAATTACGTTCGGTCCTTCGTGGCGTCACGTACGTTTAACATCCCTGCTTTAAAATCAAGATTTATTTTTCATAAATGTTTTTGTTATTCATGTTTGTTTTTTTACTTCATATATTGGATAAAATTACATTTTCTTAATATTTCAACTTCCTGGAAGTTTAACATTTTTCGTTTTTGTATGATAATATTTTGACTTTATGCTTAAATTAGATGTCCTTTTCTCCAAATATATAAAATAAAAATGAGTAGAATTAAGACATTCAACCTAATCCTTGGAATATTTCAAGTTTATTTTTGTAAAATACAATTCCTTTCTTGCATTTTTTTAAGTAATATTCTTTTTTTATGGGGAAAATGGGGAATGGGAAAATGGGGAAAATAGATGAAAAGTGCAAAATTCAAAGAGAAGAAGGTGTAGTGTTGACACTAATAATATCGGAATTTCCAGTGTATAAGCCGCTACTTTTTTCTTAAACTTTGAACCCTGCGACTTATACAACTACTAATCATTGAAATACTGTACCGTTGATGAGAACGGTAGCTCTTTTTATGGCAAGAGCCAAGGGAACTCACGACAAGCTCGTCAACCCATCAGAAATGGCAGGAAGTCCTTCATTCATTCATTTTCTATGCCGCTTATCCTCATTAGGGTCGCGGGTATGCTGGAGCCTATCCCAGCTGACTTTGGGCGGGAGGCGGGGTACACCCTGGACTGGTCGCCAGTCAATCGCTGGGCAGATATAGACAAACAAAGACAAACAAACATTCACACCTATGGACAATTTAGAGTCGCCAATTAACCTAACATGCATGTTTCTGAGATGTGGGAGGAAACCGGAGCACCCGGAGAAAACCAACACACGCACGGCGAGAAGATGCAAACTCCACACAGAGATGCCCAACGGAGATTCGAACCCGGAACCTCCTGACTGTGAGGCCAACATGCTACCCATTCATCCACCGTGCGGCCTGGCAGGAAGTCATTTCTCAATACAACAGTCTGACTCATGGTGTTATCTTACAAAGAACGCTAAAAGCATCGCACAGCAACTTTTTCACCAAATAAAAAAATACATAAAAACATCAAAGTGACCCCTTGCATCCTTTGATTTTTAGTTGTGCAGGCATCACTGGAAAAAGTTTGGACACCCCTGCATTACATTTTTATCTCAAAATGATTTTTTTTCTTACAATTTTACATGTTTTTCTCACAAAATTACAACTTTATTGCCCTTTTGAAATTTCACTCTTGTAAAAATGCAATTTTTTTCTCGTAATATTTTTTGGGAATTTGTACTTACATGCAAAGTTCCAATTTATGTTTCGTCCTATCTGAAGTCTTTGTGTATACGATTTATATTCTCATAACATGACCAAAGTATCCGTAGTGCCGGGGTAACGTGGCTTTGCCTCTTTAGGTTAGCACGTTGTTTTAAAGCGCGTTCCATGTTAAATGCTTCCATGAAATGTGAAATCATCTTTCCATATTTCTGTGAGTCTGCACTGAGAGTAAATCACATTTTAAACGGACGAAACAGAGCTGAACCTTTCACTCAAGAGGTGGATTAGAGCCAAATGAATCAATCAGAGGTTAATACCTTTCTGGCCAGCCTTAATACACGCACACACACACACACACAATTGCTTGCATCACTGCCAGATAACCCTGGAGTCAGGATTGATTCACCGGGCGAGTGTCAAGTTCAAAGCAAGGACGGCGTAGCGCATGAAGCACACACAAACAAACATATGTGGGAGGCCGCGGTCCAAAGGTCAAAACGTGACGCTCAATCAAATTCACGGAAAATGTCCGACGAGGGGATGGTACCCTTATCGCCGTCACCTGGATTAAGGTGTCAGGCGACGACATTAAAGTGGTGGATTGTCATGTAACAGCCCAGAGAGGGCAGGCCGGGGGTAGGGGGGTCAGCGCGAGTTTGAGAACGCGGAGTCTCTCTTGCTATTTGCTAAAATCACCGTGAGAGCCTTTAAAATGACGACAAGCCAGCAGAGGAACAGGGATGAGTCGACTCAAGGCGAGGTAAAAGATTAGCGAATCAGAGTCGTCCTGCTGAAGCATGGTTCGCCTCCCCGCGAAAAGCCGGGATTATGCTTCTGTTTAGTCCCAACGCCTTCTACGCCGACGCCGTCTTCATCCTTTCACAGCTCTTCATTGGGGCTGAACGTGTCACGTGCACTTCTTTCCCGAAACCTTTTTTCCAACTCAGAGAGCAAGATAAGCGACACTCGTCGACCACTTAGCAGCAGTCAGGTTCTTTTGTCGCAAGTCGACTGAAATATTGAATTGCAATTAATCGCATTTTGTCTATTGTTAACTCAGAATTAATCACACTTTTTTTTTTGTCTATATATAATGAGTAGGGATGTAAGGCTACGGTCACACAGCAGGGTATGATTCCCAAGTTGTAGTTTTTGCTTCAAAATCAGATTTTTTATGTGGTTGTTCAAACAATTACCAAACAAATGTGACCTGTTATGTGAACGCAAAGTTTGGTGAGTGACATGCGTGCGCAAAAGGACTACGTCACTCACATTTCCGTGTGTGTCTAAGGAAGCAAGGACTGCTGCAGTGGGTGCTCTATTGACAATCTTAAAATTTCAAACTTTTAATTTTGAATGATCTTATAACGTATCTTTCTCATAACGTTGGAACTTTTTTCTCCTAAAATATGGCGTTTTCTTGTAGTATTTATAATTTTTGGTCCTGTCGTACTACACTAATCCTTTTTTTATATTGTTATTGTCCAGATTACTGCGACTTTCTTGACTTTGTGACTTCATTCATTCATTTTCTATGCCGCTTATCCTCATTAGGGTTGCGGGTATGCTGGCTGGAGCCTATCCCAGCTGACTTTGGGTGAGAGGTGGGGTACACCCTGGACTGGTCGCCAGTCAATCGCAGGGCACTTATTTTGCTTTTTTTCTCAGCTACCCAAAATCAGTATTAGAAAAAAAAAATGTAAAAATATGCCTAAAAAGTCCTAATGTTACAAGAATTAGGATAGAATCGAATATCCCAATTGCCACACGATCCTAGAAGATAATCAACATTTTCAAGGCTGCAAACTGTCAACAAGAAAATAACAATTCCACACAGTGGAATCTATTTGACATGCAGGGGCTCATTGTTTGCCGCAGGCGACAAAGGCTCCTTGTGCGAGCCGCTGGCAGCCTTGGGCTGCTATCACATGTTATTTACTTGACTGTTAATGAAGATTGTGGTCTCTCTTTGCGACCGAGAACAAACACTTAAAATGGTCCGTTGGTTCTTTGTTGTTGTCGTTTTTATTCACTATGGAGTGTTGCAGTTGTTTACCAATCATCTTTCTTCAGGTGTCAGATGGAACTTCCTGCAGCTGGTAGAGAAATTGGTAGAACCGTACATGAATCCCCTCAAACACGCGATACTTTTTATGTATTTTAATTTTCCATCAGCGAAAAAGGGTCCTTTCCTGAAGGTAATCTGTCTAAAGTGCTCTACAGCTATGAGGGCCTGTTTGGTCCTATCACTGACCTCCGATTTACTCCCTCCCTAACACCAATTACGACAATTACGCAACCGTTTATAACAGGCCTTCACGCTGACCTTTCACTGTGAGTTTTTTCATTGGGAGTGACTTTTTCAAGTGTTAAACCAGAAGCAAATAAAGTAAATCTGCTTTTACACAGATTATATTGGTGGAACAAGACATCCAAATACGTTTTTTTATTGATATTGGTATACATTTTGATATCAATTGACTGCTGACCAGTCCAGGGTGTACCAACCCTCTCTGGGATAGGCTCCAGCATACCCTAAATGAATGGATATTGATATAGCTCTGTTTTAATTGGTAATGAATCAATAAATAATAAATGATGAATAATAATAAGGTCCGGGGTAACAAGATGATTTTCACGTTTTCATTGATATAGGTATAGTGATGTATTTTTCCCAACTTATTGCAGGAATGTTAAAAGTGTGGCCCCGCGGCTGTGTTTTTATCGACCTGCAGCACATTCTAAACATATAATTTCTCAAGAAAACAAATAAAAACAAACAAAAAACAGTAAAAAAGGAAAAAAAGAAAATCAACAGTGTGTTTACAAGGATAAGGTCTTTTTTAAGAGTAAAAAGTTGTAAGCTAGCAAATGTTAGTTTAGTAGCATTTAGTCACAATATTAAAGAAAAAAAATACATCGTTTGCAATGCCATATTATAATGAGAAACAAATCAACAAACTTGCAGAGAAGTTGATAATGTTACCAAAATAAGGTCAAATATTGTGGAAATAAAGTAATAATGAAATAATTATGTGGGAAAGAAATTATAAGAGCAAAGTAGAAATTGTAAAAAAACAAAAACAAAAAAACAACAAACAAAAAACATTTGAAAAAAGACAAAACTGCTGTAATTAAGTCAGAATATTGAGTTGAATAAAAAGTTGATATTTAAAAAAAAATACACTTCTAATATTAGTAGCAAAAATATGTCGTTTTAGTAGGTTAGGGTTTAAATATTAAAGAAAACATAAGTTTCTTTAAGTCATATTACGAGAAACATTCATTCATTCATTTTTTATACCGCTTATCCTCATTAGGGTTGCGGGTATGCTGGCTGGAGCCTATCCCAGCTGACTTTGAGCGAGAGGCGGTGTACACCCTGGACTGGTCGCCAGTCAATCGCAGGGCACATATAGACAAACAAACATTCACACTCACATTCATACCTTTGGACAATTTAGAGTCGCCAATTAACCTAACATGCATGTTTTTGGAATGTGGGAGGAAACCGGACTACCCGGAGAAAACCCACACATGCACGGGGAGCACATACAAACTCCACACAGGGACCCTCAACAAAGATTCGAACCCTGAACCTCCTGACTGTGAGGCCAATGTGCTAGCCACTCATTCACCGTGCGGCCTTATGATAAACAGACAAAATAAAATAGTAATTCCTGAAAAGTAGGTTGGGTAAAAAATATAGTATATTATGGTAATAAAGTCATAATATTTCAAAAAGCAAATTTACATAGATTATTTAAGGAGAATGTGAAAATATTTGGAAAAGTCCTCTCCAAAAAAAAAATGTAAAAACATGAAAAAAAAGAGCAAATGCAAAAAGTTCCGACATCACAAAGCTGAGATGGACTTTTTATTGCAATATTTTTTTTACAAAATATCAATTTTACAAAATATGAAAGCGGCCCTTGCATCCTTTTATTTTTCAGTATGTGGCCCTTGGTGGAAAAAGTTGGGACATCCCTGGATTATTGCATACTCTGCATTATATTATTTCTATCATTGACAAAATATCACAGTAAAAGAATGTTTAGCGGGTATTGAAAGACGGCATTATTTTGGTGCAAGTACTGCCAAATTAAAGTTGGCAGACATTAAGATAAATGTAGCTTCTTGTAGTTCCCTCTGAGATCAGCTGCACACATTTATTACTGGGAGCGTGCGGCACCAGAAGGAGTCAACACAAACGACCTCCCTTCGCCTTCTGACGTCCATTACCACTGATCGGATTGTCTGTATGAGTGTGTCACGCCTAACACGGTGGACACCCTAAAGCTCATTAGGGGTCCACGCCATCCGTCGCCCTCTAAACAGCTTGTGACGGGCTGGAGAGTCCGGCCAACCCGGCGGTGGGTGCCTTTGACAGGCGCAACCTCAGAAATCAATGCTGGTGGTGTCACCGCTCTGGAAGTCCAGATTGCTGTTGGCCGTTGCAAATAAACCAAGCTTCCCCCGCTTTTTTACCCTATTGTTTTTTTTCCCGAATCCCGGACGTCAAATCCACTAATGGCGAAGGTAACGGCTACGAGCACCCGAGCGAGGTGTCCTCATAATGACTTTGCTCAGTAAAGCACAAAGTCGAAGTTAGCAGCTCGGAAAGACACCTGAGAAAATAATAAAATAAAATAAATCTGCACAAAAACATGGCAAACGAACGTACGTTGTCATCGTTCAGCTCAAAGAACAGTCTAAAAGGTTCTGTACCATTGTACTATCGACCAAGATCGGGAGCCTTCATTACCTGTACCTTGTTGGTCTTTGAAAAGGAACAAACAATTACCTAGGAGCACAGTAATTATCCCCATGTGGTGGTACCGTTCTGTTAATTGCAGAAATTACCTTCTACTCCACACCCCGCTTTCTGCTGCGTGAGTCTCCATTTAAACGGAGTGCCCGGTTGTGTACTTCTTCTTACGGACTAACTGACCTTCCGGCTCCTGGTGTAGAATTGATTACCAATCACTGCCCTGCCTACGGTTAATCTTCCATTGAAGCCGTGTTTCCGCTGAGCGCTTCGGTTTGGTACGCCTCATTTTTCCCAAAATAACAGACACGGCTTTCGGTTTGTTGGGCTCTCCACGGTACGCTAAACGATCGACGCACGTTTGCGACGCTTTGGTAAAGGAAGCAACCGAATTGAGCCTGACCGAGTGTCTTGGAAATACAAAAAGTAAACAAAAATTAGGAGAAATGGATCAAAGCTGTTATTGTCCTAGTTTATCTTTGTTTAATTAATTGCAGTTCAATAATCACAGTAAGATGAATTACCTTACTAAACGATCTTAAGATTTTGGAGGAGTTGGACGGAAGCGGTGGCAAGAAGGGGTAGCTCATTTTTTCCCGGCCTGCATTATGAATGTGTTTGTTTATTTCTATGCAAATTTACCCCCCCGCTCCTTTCCAATGATCTTGGATCCCGTTGTACCAACTGGGCGCTGTTTCTGCCGCTGGTTGGGGAAACAAACCACCACGCTAGTCGTTTGTAACCAAGACAAAGTCGCCGGCCATCAGTAAAATCTCCAGATCAGTTGAGAACAATGGAAAGAAAAACTTGATTGCTCAGTTCACTGTCAATCAAAAAGGAATCCCACCTCAGACAGACCATCCAATCATCACGTATCTAGGGTAACCTGTATGGTGATGACACTGCAGTACTAGAATCTGCAAATAAAGTATTTAGATCATTTTAAAAGGAGGTACTGCAAAGTGACCTATACTGTGTATCCAGCTGAGTAGACAGTAATGAGTTTGTTTTAAAAACTCGTAAAACAAAATAAGTCCTATGCATAACTAATAGTCAGGTGCAACTTGGGTTCTGTAGCAGGACAATGATCCAAAACACACCAGCAAGTCCACCTCTGAATGGCTGGAAAAATTCCAAAATGAAGACTTTGGAGTGGCCTAGTCGAAGTCCTGACCCGAATCCTATTAAGATGTTGTAGCATGACCTTAAAAAGGCGCTTCATGCTGGAAAAGCCTCCAGTGTGACTAACTGACAACAATTCTGCAAAATTTGTCCACAGAGCTGCAAGAGACTCATTGCAAGTTATTGCAAACGCTTGATTGCAGTTGTTGCTGCTGCTACGGGTGGCCCAAACACTTACTGGGTTTAGGCTAAAATCACACAGTTTTTCACACAGGGCCATGTAGCTTTGTATTTTTTTTATCTTTTAATAATAAAAAGTTCCATTTAAAAACTGCATTTTGTGTTTAGTTGTGTTGTCAGTGACTAATATTTACTTTTGCTTGATGATCTGAAACATTCAAGTGTGAACGCCAGGCATCTTTTTGGCACAAATTGAAGTGTCCAATACGTTTTTTGCAGTTGAATGTGTAACTGTGAAAAATGAAGACATATTTTTGTTCATTTTATTGTTCTTTTAAACCACTGTTGGTAACACATACTAATCGGTGTTCTTATAATTTTTTGGGTTGAAAAAAATGCTAGTTAAAAAACAGTCCCTGGAAGTGATTTGTAGTATGCACTAAAAACCTTAGCTATATTACGTAAAAGAAACAAAATATTCCCCAGACAGACCAAGAAGAAAATGCTTTATGCAAAATAAATGTCATTTTAAAAGTCCACAAATTGGGCTAACATGGAGAACACCGTGTTGCTGCTAATTAGTAGCTGATGCAGCCGACACACCGCAGTGGGAATGCAACCTTGATCAGAATTAACCATTCTGAACCATGAACTGGACTGACTGGTGGCAAATGTGAGGACCAGTCAATACTATTTGTGAAATGGATAGATAGACGAGTACTGGACGAGTAATTATAGGTGTGTTGATGTTGTCTTCAGAAATGCTCTTTTCGGTGTCAGCGATTGTGATATTTACCTTCTTAGCTCTACTTACAGGTAAATGCATACAGCGTGGCCCAAAGGTCTTGTGTAGCCGAGTGTGTGCGAGCAGAAAATTGGTCGCCTGGCTTCTTGAGAGAGCGGTCATGTTGTCAGAGCGGGCGGGGCCAGACAAATGAGCGCGTACACATTGACTTAACACTTATGGGCGGGGGTCAACCGTTGCAGGGCACAGATCCATTATTGAGATCAGCCTGCGGAGGCTGAGGGTGTCCACACACGGAGAACATTACATGATTAAGGGAAGTTGGGATGGAGCATAGGTGAAGTGTGGGCAGGCAGGGAAGTTTGTTGCTTTATTATTGGGGTCTTCTAATCCATCCGGTTTTAAATCACGGAGCTAAATAAAATGCAGGCATACTCATATTTCATTCAGCACCTCATTTATATAATGTTTTATTGCAAATAAGGCCACAAAAGTAGTGACCGAGGTCAAAGCCAAACGTCCCTGATAGACGGGAAGTTCTGTATTTGCAAATGTGCCCGAAATGGCAATGGTTAAAAATGGAAATGCAACGTGGAAAAAATACCTTAAAGGTATTCTACATTATGCCGTGGACACATCTACCAACAACCACAACTTCCCACAGGAATGTAAAGTGAATGTCAACATCACCGTTATTAACCAAACAAGCGATTTTAACATCCATCCATTTTCTATGCCGCTTATCCTTATTAGGGTCGTGGGTATGCTGGGCAACTAAATAAAACTAAAATACAGTAAAAAAACTCACCCTTTCAAGTCGTGGAGGAAACAGGAAGGTGTTTTCAGAGCAGTCCTATGACAGGGCGGCCTTTTTCTGTCCAAAAAGCCAACAGAAAGCCTCATTAAAACATATTTACAGGTTGCCAGCGCAATCGCTGGCGCAATGATCATGAATCTTATGACCTTTTCAGCAACCCAAAGGAAGTCGTCAAAGGAACTGGAATAGTATTAGTCCAGAATCCCTGGTGGTGTAATGGTACATGCTTCTGCCTTTCAGGAATGACATTCACGGAAAAAACAATCCAGGGGTGTCCAGACTTTTTCCCAGTGAGGGCCACATACTGAAAAACAAAAAGCTATAAAAGGCCACATTTATATTTGTATACATTTTTTAAAAATATTATTATATATATAGTGTAAAAAATAAAATAGAAAAACAAGTTTTTTTTTATAAGCTCTGCGCTTTATATCCCTGAACTAAGCCAAAACCATTTACACATTTGACTTTGTTTTTCACTAAGAGGGAAAAATTATAGTTGTAGTCTAGACTTCCGACAAAACAATACAAGGAAAAATTAGGGAAAAAAACCTATACAGATGTCCCTCGCAATATTGAGGTTGAATTAAATAATTAATAACCGCCGTTACATGGTAGTACTATGGTCCATTATTAGCCCAAAACATATTGAAATATAAGTGATATGTAGTTTTGTGGTCACCGGGCGGGTGTAATGACATGACAACATTGAGGTGTTACCTTACATTATATTACCTTAACACTGAATTAAAATTAGGAAGTCAGCCGATAGTGAAAAAAAAGTTTTGCTCCCATTCAGTGTGGAAGTGGTGGGCTTCTTAAGTTTAAAAGAAATACATTTGAGGCTAACTGTTTGCCTGCTAGCTTGCCAGATAGCAGCTTTCTCGATTCCCTGCAGCATAAGACTCGTGCAATGTGTTGTAAACAATGAATAATAGGAGTGTGAGGGTGACTGTTGGATGTTATTTCATGTCTACGGGGCTTGAATAATGTTGCAAATCGCATCTAGAAAGGTTTTCTATGCTCTATTTATGAAAATATTCCATTTATTAACATTGAATCCTGTATTGCAGATATTCAGTTAGCCGCTATAAACAAGGAATGCCTGTTTTAAAAAAATTGGGAGTTGGTTCGTCCACAATTTGTGTGTGGAATGTACCATTTATGCTGTGATATCATATGACAAACTATGTAATGGGTTCTTCCATTCCTCAATCTCTGAAGAACAACTCTGTTATAGAAGTACCCCCCCCCCCCCCCCCCTATTTCTGCTTGGTAACTAAATAATTAACCAGCCAATTAAAAACAACAAAAATTGGCCTCAAAGAATGTGATACCACTTTTCATATAGAAGGCATTATAATGATATGTGTATAGCCTTTGATTCTCACCTTTTTATATCACTTCAAATGTTTTATTTAAAATGTTATATCTATACTGCCACATTAAAAATTGTAAGATATTTTAAAATTACCCACATCTATACAGATTCTTTTAGTGTAATTTGTGTTTTTTATTGAGGGAAACAAACACTCTCACCCAAAGCAAACTGGTGCACAACATTTCCAAAGCAATTAAGCAGCTAATGAATGAAGACCTGCACCTGTAGCCCAGGAGCAACCATGAGGGAGGGGACAGCGGAAAAAAACGCAGCAATCAAATTAATCAAGCAAAAGGCACAGTCCAATTAGTCACAGAGCAACTCGAGTGTGCCGGCGCTCGCTCTGACAACAGGTGATGCTTATCATTAATAAATTGGAGGGAGATCAGCCACTCTGTTGCTGTTTTATCACGCGGGTCCTTGATCAAGCGGCCGGGCGCTGAGTTTTAGCATTGCAGACGGGTGGCTTTGCCGGGCGTTGTGATTAATGAAGATGCGGGTGACTTTGAGATAACACAACAACATCTGCTCCGACATCCACTTGATTTCAGCCTGCGGAGTCAGAGAAAGTATGCGGAAAGTCACTTCGCCCTTCTTCAATATTTATTTCATCAAATAACGCTATGAGGAAAAGAAATGCAGACGTTGGCCCTGAGAAAGTGCCGTGAAAGCTTTCGGTGGTCTTTCAATTAAATCTGTAAATATTTCATTAAGTGAACTGCGGGGCTTGTTAATAAAAATGTTTTTCCAGAGCTCAGATTGCCACCCGACTGTCATGGCTACCCCCCGTGATTGGTTCTATTGCTTTAAGCTCCATTTTTTTCTCTAGTGTGTTCAAGGCTGCAAGTAACTATCACCAAGACATTAAAATGAGTTGGACCTAGTCGGACCACCCCTGGACAGACCGAATGTATGCAACAAGGATGTAAATACAGTGGCAAGCACCTCCAGTCACCTGTCTCAAGGGCCATCCCACTTCTGACACCCTTATAGAACTCTGAGGAGTAAACCCTGCAACCTAAGTATGAACATTGTTCTACTGCAGGGGTGCCGTGGAGGGCCGAGACCCTGCAGGTTTACTTTCCAGCCGGTCACTACATCAGGTGGTTTTAATGATCAACACCTCCTTTAATTTGAGGGAAGGAGCTCGCCAATTAAAGTATCTGCTGGAGAAACAGGTTGGGGAGAAAACCCGCAGTGTCTCGGCCCTTCATGGCACAAGTTTGACGTATTTTCTACTGTAGTCAAAAAAACATGTAATGTATACTAACCACTAATTAACATGTCATCGACAATTGCGTATAATCCCTAGTCCCTCACCCATCTCTGTGGTCTTTCGCACAAGAGTCTGTAGAGCAGGGGTCATCACTCACCTAAAAGTCATCTCACTTCTGACCACCACTGGACTGTAAGAATGTGTGAAACAAGGCTTTAAACACAGTGGGACGCGCGTCCAGTCACCTTACTCAAGGGTCATCCCACTTCTGACACCATTTATCATGGAATTCTGAAAAGTACACCTCGCAAACATAACATTGTGGATGAACATTGTTCTACTTTTTTTTTTTTAAACATGTATAGAAACGTAACCCTTTTGCTCGACGATGTGGTTGATGCACCTCGGTGGCTCTGCGTTGTTTTTTTTGATAAGACGGACGGAGATGACCACGGACGATGGTGGTGGTGACACACGACCTCTTTAAGTGCACTTCACATAAAGGAAGTGGAACTCTTAATATCCAAGTAAATGTTTAAATATTTGTAAAAATACATTTCAACCATGTTTAAAAATGTTAAACATAAATGACAATACCAAATCAAAAGACAAAAGTCAAAATAATGAAATGAAACTGTAGGTCAGTCAGCAACAAACAGGAAACGCCCCCAAAAAAATGAAACCAAGAGGAACCAGACGAAGTTAATCATGATATCAATAAATTTTTCCAAACAAATGTACCAGATATCAACATGAACAAGAATCTGAAGAAACAAGGTGGTCATATTTGTTTGTCCATAACTGTATATCCTTTTACCGCAAGGTAACCAGACCACATCCGACTGCATCACCTAGGGTCTTAAAAGCAATGGCTGCGTCTCCTGTGGGTCACCCTGCTGGCACAGAACTCTGGCAATTAGCACCCTGAACCCAGATGTGAACCCATACACTGACCACTTGTTAAAATGGTTAACCTGACTGTGTACACACGTTAGTACTAGTACCCCTTCTCCGGGGTCTGTCACACACGGGTCATCTGTTTCAAGGGTAATCCCACCTCTGACACCATATGTCACAAAACTGTAGTACCCTTATATCCAATGCATCCAATGGGTTGAAACCTCTGCACACGCGACTGCTTAGCATGGTAAGCAGATCACGTAGAGGCCTTTGTTCCTCACCCATCTCTCGGGTCTCTTGCACAGGGTCACCTTTGCAGACAGCGATCCCACTTTTAACACAATTGATAATGTTTGTTGTTGTCGGTTTCTATAGTGAGCCCAGGTGATTGCAATTACAAAAAGTTGTGACAAGACACACTTTTGTTTCTCCTCTCATCCAAAAACAAACACAGAAGGCGTCAAATGTCAGTGAGCGTCTCTTGGGCAAAGTAGGAGGCAAACAGGACTTTATTGAAAGCTGCCCAGAGAGCTAAACGAGCTGCTTAGCGTTTGTTTCTCAAGGGCACCCACATGACCACCAACTGCTTACATGCTGCTCGCAGGCCAAGATTTCATTTGGGAGCTTGAAACAGCATTTTGGTGGCGTTGGATTCTCGCGTACCAACGCCCGGTGGTAAGACTGCAAGCAAATGAAAGCAACCGGAGGCACTTACCACAGCTGCGGCGACAAAAAGAAGCCGCCTCGTGCTCGTTCCTCCAGGTGAACGAGTTGCATGCGAAGTATTTCCAACGCTCATGAATAATAAAGCCCAAACTATTTGGATCTTTCCTCAGGTTAATTACTGACATTTGCAGCATGTTTTCTTGTCCCGCTCTCAGTTGAGAGACGGTACACAACTGATGACAAGCAACAAGACAGGCGCCGCCGTGGCGTCCTTTGCGGCCTGCTTCGCGAGGCCGACAGGAGCTTGTCTACCCTTTAATAATTCACCAGTGTGGCTTCTCAGGAAAACCACTGCGCACCGCCATAAATGTTTCACCGCCAACAGCAAACTTCTGTCAAAGGTAATTTTGATTAAAGAAAAAAAAATGTTTTTGCCTGATCCGTTTTGGGAACATATATGTTAATAACGCCAGAAGGTGGTTAGTGTGATGGTGAAAAATAATAATAAATGCGACATTGTGGGTGGTAGCATTTTGGGTCTGATATCAGACGCTCGGTAAGTGCTTTGATCTTCCAGCATTCGCACATTAATTGATCGTCGCTTGGTAATACACTCAGTCTAAAATTCCGAATCCATTAAGCGTTTCATGTCATTTTCAGCGTTTGAGGCTCCTGACGTTCATTCATTCATTTTCTGTACCGCTTATCCTCATTCGGGTCACGGGGATGCTGGAGCCTATCCCAGCTGGCTTTGGGCGAGAGGCGGGGTACACCCTGGACTGGTCGCCAGTTAATTAACCTAACATGCATGTTTTTGGTATGTGGGAGGAAACCGGAGTACCCGGAGAAAACCCACACACGCACGGGGAGAACATGCAAACTCCACACAGAGATGCCCAACGGAGATTTGAACCCAGGTCTTCCAGATCTCCTGACTGTGTGGCCAATGTGGTAACCACTCAGCCACCCTGCGGCCCGGCTCCTGACATTCCAAAAAATATGCATTTTTATAGTTAGAGCATAGAAAACCTGTTTATGACCTTTGTAAATAAGTTTTTTTAACATGATTAGAGCCCTGTAGACAGGAAATAACACCCCTACGGTCACCTTTACACTTCTGTCGTTCATTGTTTATAACACATTGCTCAACTCTTAAGCGCAGACTGTGAGATCACGACCCTACACGAGACGGTCGCCGCTTTAACCATAGCATGACATCGAGCAAACTAGTTAGCCTCCAATTTATGTATTCTTAACTTAAGAGAGGGTTTCAAACAGAGTGGGGAAAGATAAAATAAGAGGAAGGATAAAATAACGGGGGCCGCACGGTGGCTGAGTGGTTAGCACATTGGCCACACAGTCAGGAGATCTAGAAGACCTGGTTTCAAATCTCCGTTGGGCATCTCTGTGTGGAGTTTGCATGTTCTCCCCGTGCGTGCGTGCGTGGGTTTTCTCCGGGTAGTCCAGTTTCCTCCCACATTCCAAAAACATGCATGTTAGGTTAATTGGCAACTCTAAATTGTCCATTGGTATGAATGTAAGTGTGAATGTTTGTTTGTCTATATGTGCCCTGCGATTGACTGGGGACCAGTCCAGGGTGTACCCCGCCTCTTTCCCAAAGTCTGCTGGGATAGGCTCCACCATTCGCGCGACCCTAATGAGGATAAGCGGTATACAAAATGAATGAATGAATAAAATAACGAGCCAAAAACTTCACACCACTTCCACACGGAATAGGAGGAGAACTTGTTTTCACTCTCACGTCGGACATGACTCCGTGCACTGTTAAGGTGGTGCTGAGGGTGATGTCTCATCTATGTAACATTACTGACCCCCTAGTGATCACAAAGCTACGTATGACTTGTCTTTCAATATATTTTTGGACTAATAGTAGGCGATAGTCAACCAAAAGAAACAGATTCAAAAAAAAAAAGAAAAGCTTTCCCTACGCCGTTCCTTCCAAAATTCCCCTCCCCAAAGATCCAACATGACCTTGGAGGTGGACACAAAGCGTTGAGGGCTAATTACCATTCCACTAAATGGCGCGTATGCGTTTGCACTCAGCCAGACAGATCAAGGGCAGCAGGCGGGGGAGGAGGCCGCGTCATGGCTTCCTAGAGGGCGGGTGAAAAAAGATGAAACCTTTTGCACTTTGAAACAAATCGTTGGCGCCTTGTGCCGCCCGGGACCGACCCGACCTTCCAACCGGACGCCGGAGAGCGCTTGCCGGCTGAAAGTGGACGCTAGCGAATGGCATTGCATGTGAAGTGTTAGCACTTGCATGCCGATGGCGATGATGCAGCACAACTGCTCCGTGAAACACCCAAAATAATACAATGAAATATTCAGTATGCTGAACGTTGTCGTTTAGACCGATGCATTATTCACTGATACAACAAGGAACATTTGAAATCTTCACAACTAAAGATGTCCGATATCGTCAACCTCCCAATTTCCGATTCCGATATTCGAGTCGAATTGTTACGAAGAAACCGTGTTAGGGGAAAAGTCGATGACATTACACGGAAAACATCGGACTGTTACGCGAAATCAGCAGTTGCAGAAAAGCTGTGAGGTTACTTGAATACAATTTTATCGAGACAAAAAAAAAACCCCAAAAGTGTCGTTTCGGGGAAAAAAATTCTGGGTATAAGAGAAATGTCGCTGAGAAATGTTGCGAGACGGTCATACGGTTACGAGAAAACCACGTTACGCTACAAAAAGTCAGCAACGTTACAAAAAGTTGTAATGTTACGAGAAAAAGTTGTAAGGTCACGTTACAATAACAATGTTAACAACACAGTACAGTCATCGCTCATTTATTGTGCTTAACTGGACACGTGAATTTCCGCAAAGTAGGGTTCAGTATAAAAAAACGGAATATTTTTATGGTTAGATCATAGAATACCTGCTGATGACTTTCTTAGTATGTTTTTACCATTATTAGAGCCCTCTAGACATGAAGTAACACCCCTATAGTCACCTTTACATGTGAATGAGGGAAAATAAGCCATTTACGACATAAATAAAACTGCTGCACTCGTGTGTTTCAAGAAATTGTAATGTTACCAGAACGGGCGAGAGGTGGGGTACACCCTGGACTGGTCACAAGTGGCTGATATTTCGACACAAATATCGCAAGTTACTCATAATATTGCAAACTATCCACATAAGATGCATTATTCCAACTTTTTCTTAAATAACCACTTGAGTCTTGGATTATTTAATAAAATGTTTGACAGATCACTTCACTGGAATATTACATTGCAAGTTTTCAAACAGTCCACACAATAACAAAAGACACAAAAAGCAGCTCTAAAAGGTTCTTCTCACAAATTTATTTACAAATATGACGGACACATACTCCCGCCTACAGACTGTGTATGATGGTCCTTCTCTTGAGGCTCTCCACATACTCCTTGGCCTGGTCCAGGCTCGTCCTCTCCTCCTTTTTGGGCGGCGAGCCCTCCACCAGCTTGACGAAGTAGTGACAGTAAACTTTGTCCATGATGCCGAACATCCCTCGGCCGTGGTAGCGGATGCGCTTCAGGTACATCCCCTTACTGGAGAAGGACTCGGCTGCAGGCGTGGTGGGGGAACATTTAACTCGACTAATGTCGCATACTTGTGGGATTATAAAAACTACTTTATTGTGTAATTTTAATGTAAATGCAAATGCCCTCGCACAGGGCATCGAATGCATGGTCGTTGATAGTGTTGGATTGCCCTCTAGTGGACAGAAATTACATTGCAAAGTAACTCATTTTTTCACATTTTAACCCCAGAAATAGTACTAGAGTATCCATCCATCCATCCATTTTCTATGCCGCTTATCCTCATTAGGGTCGCGGGTATGCTGGAGCCTATCCCAGCTGACTTCAGGCGGGAGGCGGGGACAGGTCGCCAGCCAATCGCAGGGCAGACAAACAAACGTTTACACTCACATTCACACTCTAATGGACAACTTAGTGGCCAGTTAAGCTAACATGCATGTTTTTTATTTTACAAATTTGGCATCAATGTTTAAAATGTTCTTAGTATCATTAACCCAAATAATATTGGTATATTATGACAATGAATATCTAATATTAGGAGCAAAAATCATTATAGTCATTATAGTATATACAATTATATATACTAGTATATTATGTTAAAATGTATTTTCATATAAAATGTTTTTATTTGTTTGTTTATTTGTAATATCCATATTGCAAACTCAAAATTTTAGCCCAATTTTATTGACGTGTATTACTTTAAAAGTTTTTTGTTTTAATTATAGCTACTTAAAAAAATATATTTGATATATTTTTTATTTTCAATGTATACTATTCCTAAGCATAATGTTGTATTTTTCAGGATTGTAATGCCATATATGCAGTAAAATGGTTAGTTCTTATTTATACTTATGTATACTATGTGTAAATGAAAAAACATCGTCCTGCAGACACTCACCAATGTACAAGTTGGATTTGTACTCCACGTTGTGGTTCTTCACCGCCATCTCCTGAGCTTCGAGGAGGACCTGCAGTGGAAGATCGGAAATGATGACAATTCTTACATTTTTTTTTAGGAACACCGCATGGATTGAACAAATCAGAGGGTGCAGACGTGCAGCTACAGACCTCTTTCATAATCTTGGCCCCTTTTTTGTCATTGAACTCCAACTGTGCGATGGCCTCGTCGATGCTCATGCCTCGAATCTGCAAATAACGTCTTTTTATTTAGATTTCCATGCATGATTTGGAAGTGTGACGTTGATGGAGCTCACCATTTTGGCGAGGTA
The DNA here is from genome assembly GCA_024372805.1 of Oostethus manadensis. NCBI lineage: Eukaryota > Metazoa > Chordata > Actinopteri > Syngnathiformes > Syngnathidae > Oostethus > Oostethus manadensis. The sequence goes on along the minus strand of QODF01000090.1, from coordinate 1,963,319 downwards.
CCACATCTTGTCTTTGCTGTACTTTATCTGTCTTCTTGAGTGATGGATCTCCTGTTGCAGGAAGAATGAAATTCAGGGACTTTACACTCTTGTCACCGTGGGCCACAACGTACTTATGGTTGCAGCGAGTAGGGTGCATCATCAGTGCATGCTGAAAGACTAGATAGGACAGCCCTGAGCTGGAGAGGGGGGAGGGGGGGTATGTCCCAGCCGAGACTGGTTTCACTCTTGTGGTGCAAAACGACAGTCAATAAGATGCGTTGTCTGTCATTTGGGTGGAATGGATGGGATTCCATCCAAAGCACCACAACAAAATATAAAAAGCACAGTTGCATGCAGTACAAATTTATAATAAAGCGTGACAAATTTGGGCAAAACATGGTGAGTTTTGTCTGGGACCCCGGCCTGGAGTTTGACGCCTGTGAAATAGCGTTATCAATCAGTACTTGTTCAACTAATAGCAGACCGCGAGGGGACATACTGCTGGTCTGCGGGGCTCATTTGGAAGCTGAGGCGGATACACGATCTTGTTCTTCCTCTCCCAGTTCTTGGCGTCCAGTGAAGTGCTGGTGTGGAGGCATGACAACTGCTGGGGAGCGCCTGCTGCTGCTCCTAACCTGCACACACAATAACATAATGACTTATCACAATGATGGAACTGTAAAAACTACTTGTATTTGTTCCAACGACTTCCACTGATGCATACATGTCGGAAACACCAGAGCCTAGCAAAGCCTTTCTACTGCTGCTGTCTCACACCAACGTCCTTCTGATTAGCTTGAATGCTAACGCCACAAATAACCCTTCTTACCTCGGATGAAAAAGCGTAAGTATACTTCTGATTGATGAAAAACCTGCAAACATACGCAGATGTGTTAAATATAGGTTTAAATGTCAGAAAATAGGCAAATTATGGACATGTTCCTCACTGCTGGTTGTTAAGGCGGCGGCCATGATGGTTACTCCTGCAACGAATCGATTTACGGCAATGTTATGTTTGTAGTAACGTTGCACTAAAACGTCAGCACACTGCATATATTGAGCGTGTGGCCGACACATGTCGTAGTAAATATATCATAATAATTTCAAAATAAGTAGCAAAATAAATCATATTTGCTTTGCTGTGCGTGTAGTAGTCGTTTCTTGTATGGGCTGGCTCGGCTTCCGTACAAGTTGCGTTTACGACACCGTTCCGTCATACGGTCGTTGTTGTGACGCTTTTGGGGAAGCATGTGAGGCGTGTTCGTTTGTGCAGTTCTCTCCGGAAGCTTTATCAGTTCATTATTTAAGCGATAAAGTCCAAACATGCACGAAAGGCTGCTTCCCGCCTCCCCGAACTGGTACTGTTCGCGGTGCTGTGACGTCAACAGCAGCGGTTTACTGGGCGTCGGGGCCAAAAACTTACTCTATTTGATTGACGTGTCGGCATCCACCTGCAGGACCGTAGGTAAGCGAGCATCGTTTGCGTTTCACTCATTTTAAGAGTCTGAGTTAAATACTTCGTGCCTGTTAACTAAAGCAGTGGAATAAATTCACAAGCGATTGCATTCTGGCTTCCTCGGGTGTGCTAGCAAGACACGTTTAGCTAGTTTTTGCTGGATTTGCGACAGCAAACTACTTAAAACCCCTCAAAAGTTTGTAAAAGTCAAGTAGAATGTACACCTTCTTTTAAGTGAGTGCTAAAACGGTGACCAATCCAACATTAGCGTTGTTGTTGAACGTTTTCTGCTATTAGCTGATGTTATTCATTTGACATTCACGTGGTACTACGGCAGCCATGTTTTCTGTCAGTTGTTATTGTTAAGAGATTTAAATGTGACCTTTCATGTGTCAGGTGTCCTCTTGGGCCACAAAGGCTTGGTGTCGGGTGTGTCCTTCTGCCAGGATGAGACGCAAACTCACCTATGTGCCACCTCCTCCGGCGATGGCGCGGTCCTCTTCTGGGACACAAACACCCAAGCTCTGATAAGGGAAGATGCAGCCCGTCAGGTGGGGTCTAACTTTCCACGTCTGATCCCAGTGTCTTGTTTTTTTTTTTTAAAGCTTGTTTCCACCTCAGAACCCCGTCTCAGCCTTGCACTGGTCCCCCCTGGACAAGAACCTGGTGGTGTCAGGGGATGAGAAGGGGATAGTGGTGTGTCACTGGTACAACACAGGAGACAGTGCAAGTTTCTTCCCAGAGCCCAGAAGCGTCATCTGCCTCACCTGCTCCCCTCACACGTGGAGCATGGTGGCTGTCGGGTAAGATGAAGATTCTTTTTTGGCCTCCTGCAAGCCACTGCTCTCTAGTTGAATACAAACTTATTATTTGTATTTTTCTTTTTGAAATATCTACTTATTCACCTTGTTTATTTGTTGCACTGTTTTGTCATCACAAAGCTACAAAGATGGCATGATTGTGCTGATTGACGTGAGCAAGAAAGGCGAGGTGACGCACCGTCTCCGCGGGCATGACGACGACATCCACTCTTTGGCGTGGTCGCCCCTCGTCGGCGAAGACGCCTTCTACTGCAGAGCAGACGCCGGCGATGGTAGCAGTGAGCTGCGAGGTAAATGGTATATTTGTATTTCTTTTTTAATTAACACGGGATGTGAACATATCACGTACATCTTCCAGCATCCAATGGGATGAGTGCAGGTGAGGAGAAGGCCTGCTACCTCGCTTCCGGAAGCAAAGACCAGATGGTGAGGATTTGGAACACGACGAAAGGGAAAGGTGAGGCTCTTTTGGAGCAGTTTTCTTTACGCCTAAATGGCTGTAACTGTAACGTTTTAAATTCTGATGTCCGTGGTTTATTGATTGAGAAAAATAATGAAAAAATATCGTAATTTCCAGTGTATAAACCGCTATTCTTCGAAAATGGTAGCCTTTTCTTTGGCAGAAGCCAATCACGTTACAAGGGAACTCTTGCCAAACTTGTCAACTCATCAGACGCAGGTCATTAATCAACATAGTGTCTGACTCATGGTGTCATGTAAGAAAGAACGCTAAAATCATCACACTTCATATACGCCGCACATGTCCAACTTCTTACCATCATGCATCGCTTCCCAGCAAAGCAGTTTATTCAGTGACAATGACGATTGCATCATTAGCCGCCATTTTAACTTCTTCCCGTCATGCATCGCTTCCCAGCAAAGCAGTTTTTCAGTGGCAATGACGATCGAACCGAATGACGCAACCGTCCCTGCAATTGAATACACTGCTTTGATGGGAAGCTATGAATGATGGGAAGAAGTTAAAGTAGTGGATATGTGCGGCTTACTGTATATATGTACTAATCTGTTTTTGTCTCTAAATGTAGCGGTGCGGCTTAAAAAACGGAAATTAGGATGATAAAAAAAATGAAAGGCGCTCAACCGTAAAGATGCCAATTGAAGCCACTGGCTAAATTTTCCCATGCAGTCGTGTCGACCTTGAAGCTGCCCTATCTGAAGAGAAGAGGTTCTGCCGTCGACCCGACCCTCAAAGAGAGACTTTGGCTCAACATCCATTGGCCTAAAGGACGGCCCACGCAACTCGTGTCCAGCTGCTTCAGGTGTCTCCATCGTCACACCTGTTGGAGGTCGGTGTTGTTACAAGGTGGTTAACGTACGCGTTTGCGCGCAGTGGCGAGCTCCTGATATGGGACTTAACCAGGACAGGGAAGCAGAGGTGGACCTTGTTTGGCTCAAACTCAGAGGGACAAAACCACAGCAGGATCGTCTTCAACACGGCATCTGTCACCTTGCGGGATGGCCGCGAGCTGCTCCTCAGCACGTCTTTGGACCGAGAGGTGGGTCTTGTCCCTCTCTGCACATCACATCTGCAGCGAATCAGTTGTCATAACCTTGTCCGCTTCAAGGTGAAATGCTGGGACCTGGACTCCCTCAACTGCTGCTGGACACTGCCCACGCTGGGCGGGTTCGTGTACACCCTCACCTTCTCACCCGTCGGCACTGGCTGCCTCGCTCTGGGCGTGGGCGACAACATGATCCGGGTGTGGAACACACTGTCCACACAGAACCGCTACGACACACGCTGCTTCTGGCAGGGCATCAAATCCAAGGTCACAGCGGTGAGTAGATCATTTTTCATAGATTGTTAATGCCTTTTACCGGGTAGCCATGTCTCCACCGCGCTGATGTAGATCATATTAATAAGTTATAATACATTTGCGTCATATTCTAATTAAAAAAAATACAGCTGTAACCTCAGGATACAAAAGTGTAATATGTCTGGACAAAAATCACATAACATATTTAATAACACCTGCGTCCAATTTCTATTTGATTTGAATTCAATAATACATTCCTGCCCCTCCGTGAATCACCACCTTATCGTGGTGGAGGGGTTTGAGTGCCCGAGTGATCCTAGGAGCTATGTTGTCGGTGGCTTTATGCCCCTGGTAGGGTCTCCCAAGACAAACAGGTTCTAGGTGACGGGCCAGACTAAGAGTGATTCAAAAGACCCCTATGAAGAAGATCAAGAGGAGTGACCCCACCTCGCCCGGACGTGGGATATCGGGGCCTCACCCTGGAGCCAGGTCGGGGGGAAAGGTTTGCAGTCGAGCGCCTGGTGGCCAGGCCTTCACCTGTGGGGCCTGGCCGGGCCTAGCCCAAAGAAGCCACACGGGAACTCCCCCCCACAGACCCACCACCTGCAGGGGCAAGCATAAGGGTCCGGTGCATTGTGATTTGGGCAGTGGTCAAGGGCGGGTGTCCGGGCGACCTGGTCTTCGGCGGCCAAACCTGGTTCTTGGGACATAGAATGTCACTTCTCTGGTGGGGAAGGAGCCCGAGCTTGTGGAAGAGGCGGAGACATTCCGACTACATATAGTCAGACTCACCTCAACCCACAGTTTGGGCTCTGGAACCAAATTCCTTGAGAGGGGCTGGACCTTGTTCTTCTCTGGAGCTGCTGCAGGGGTGAGGCGGTGAGCTGGTGTGGGATTATTATTAGCCCCCCGGCTTGGTGCCTCTGTGCTGGAGTCATCCCCAGTAAACGAGAGGGTTATTTCCCTACGCCTTAGGGCTGGGGAAAGGGTCCTGATTGTGGTTTGTGCGTATGCGCCGAACGGTAGTTCAGAGTACCCAGCCTTCTTGGAGTCTATCAGAGGGGTTCTGGAGAGCACTCTAGGTGGTACGTGTCTCCCATAGTTCTACTGTGAGACTTCAACGTCCATGTGGGCAATGACATTGTGACTTGGAGGGGCGTGGTTGGGAGGAACGGCCTCCCTGACCTGAACTCATGTGGTGTGTTGTTGCTGGACTTCTGTGCGAATTACAGTTTGTCCATAACATACACCATGTTCAAACATAAGGATGTCCATAAGTGCACTTGGCACCAGGACACCCTAGGTCGCAGGTCTATGATCGACTTTGTGGTCGTATCATCAGACCTGCGTCCGCATGTTCTGGACACGCGGGTGAAGAGATGGGCTGAGCTGTCAACTGACCACCACCTGGTGATGAGTTGGATTAGATGGCGGGGAAGGATGCCGGACAGACCTGGCAGACCCAAACGCGTAGTGAGGGTGTGCTGGGAACGTCTGGCAGAGTCTCCCGTTCGTCGAGTCTTCAACTCTCATCTCCGGCAGAGCTTCGCCTGCATCTCGAGGGAGGACTGGGATATTAAATCTGAATGGGCCGTATTCCGTGCCTCCATTGCTGAGGCCGCCAGTCGTAGTTGCGGCCGCAAGGTGGTCGGTGCCAGTCGTGGTGGCAAGCCCCGAACCCGATGGTGGACACCGGGAGTTAGGGCTGCTGTCAAGCTGAAAAAGGAGTCCTATCAAGCATGGATGGCTTGCGGGACTCCCGAAGCAGCTGACCGGTACCGGCAGGCCAAGCGGCACGCAACTTTGGCGGTGGTCAAAGCAAAAACTCGGGTGTGGGAGGAGTTCGGTGAGGCTATGGAGCACAACCGTCCGACACCTCAGAAAGGGGAAGCAGGTCCCAGTTCACACTGTTTACAGTGCGGACGGGTGCTTGCTGACCTCGACTGTAGATATAGTTAGTCAGTGGAAGGAATACTTTGAGGCCCTTCTCATCAACATCTTTGGATGTTGGGAGACTGTGTTGGTTGACACGCCTCTACAACATTGCATGGAAGTCGGGAACAGTACCGCTGGACTGGCAGACCGGGGTGGTGGTCCCCATTTTTAAAAAATGGTGACCGGAGGGTGTGTTGCAACTACAGGGTGATTACAATCCTCAGCCTCCCTGGGAAAGTCTACTCCAGGGTGCTGGAGAGAAGGGTACGACCGTTAGTCGAACCTTGGTTACAGGAACTGCAATGTGGTTTCCGTCCCGGTCGCGGACCAGCTCTACAGCCTTACATGGGTACTGGAGGGTATGTGGGAGTTTGCCCAACCGGTCTACATGTGCTTTGTCGACTTGGAAAAGGCATTCGACCGTGTCCCTCGTGGTGTAAAAAATAATTGAATTTAATGGAGAGGCATAAAAGTGTAAGAACAATGTTTTTGGAATGTGGGAGGATACCGGAGAACCCGGAGAAAACCCACTCAAGCACAGGGAGAACATGTGTACTCCACACAAACGGAAGATACGAACCCTGAACCTCCTGACTGTGAGGCCACTCATGCACTGTGCGGTTTTCTAGTTCTAGGGGGCTGGAAATGCTCAAATTTGTGCAGTAATTAGCGCAGTAACCCCACAATGCAACCAGTTTTCAATTATGTGTACGTGTTAAAGCCAATAAAAGAGATTTTGTTTCCAAATTGCAGCTGGCTTGGCACCCGAAAAGAGAGGGGACTTTGTCGTTTGGCACGGACGACGGGAAAGTGGGAATCTATGACGTCTTCTCCAACAAGTGAGGACTGTTTTGTTTGTTATTAAGTATTATTTAGTGCTCATTATTTACCGTTTTTTTTTTCATGTCTTTACAGGCCTCCGCAGATTTCCAGCTCCTACCACAAAAAGACGGTGTACTCTCTGGCCTGGGGGCCGTCGCTGCCCCCGATGTCATTTGGTAAAGCGCCTTTTCCAACAGCAAAGCAACACCAAAACGTTCCCGCGAGTCAGCAAAAAGCCCACGCATCAGCCTGGCTGCCGTTCTTGTAACTGACGGTGTTATCGAATTAGCCGAGTTCATTGAAAGCAGCTTTGGGCAGACGGTGTTGTAATTAGTCCGAGCCCGGAGTGTTGCCAAGCCGACCATCTGCTTGGTTTCTTTTAGTGGAAGCAAATCAAGCCTTTAATGTCGGGACGGGTCATTTGTCTTATTAAGAGTGTTATATTCTGTTTTCTTTTGTTTTTCTTTTACATTTTAAAACCTGCTTGCTGAGTGGACATCGTCAAACAGCTGCCCGACTCAAACTGCCTGAAAGTGCGATAAAATTGCCTTTCTAACGATCATAATGCTTGGTTGGCAGACAGTTACTGTTGTAATTTGATAATATACATGATTGTAATAATTGCTGTGGAACTTGGAAAAAAGACAGTATCGATAGTGCATCCTCAGCGATAACATGATATGCGTAATATCAATACTTTGTGCCGCCCCCGATTCACGTTATTAAACATTTAATTTCGTAGGACAGTATAGCGTTGATATTCGATTCAGCTGTATCAATAGCCTGACAGATATCACAATATTGATATTTTTACTCACTTCTGATTGACATTTTAAAAAAAAAGCTCTTTATCGACACTTTTCCACAAAAGGAGTATCGCTTTCTGATGCTGTTGTCTCGATAGCGATACTGTACAATGAGAAGTGATGGTATATTGCGATATTGACAATTTGCACCACCCCCGACTCACATCACATTTAAAAAGTCAGTCGTTGGACAGGACAGAAATCAATATCTGTTATATCAATATCTATTATAATGAATAATATCGATATTGGAGCCTGAGAGATAATAATGTGATGTACCGCGATATCACCACCCCCGATTCACATTAATTTGTCAAACTTGTCATTTAATGCACATATTTGGATGAAGGACTGTATAGATATTGTATATCTGAGGCGGTTGTATCGATACTGTAGCCTGAGAGGTCACTATTAAGATCTGATATCATACTATGGTATGATATCACAATATTGATATTTGCTCCCACACCTATTTACACTATACTTGTATCAAATTTAGAAAGTCACATATAGGGTGGTATTGATATCATACCGTACTGTGAATGATGTGATATAATATTTTGTCCCAAAGCCAAAGGAAAGAGGCCGTATCGTTATCTGATCTGTGAACATGAGCAATAACAATGGACAATGTCACGGTGTCGTTATTTTTAATCATCCATGTTTATGAAGTTGCATGAGGGAAATTTTTTTTTTTAAAACAAACCTACTTTGATATGATTTATTAGGTTCAGCAGAGGGCAAGTCGTCTTACAGTTTGTACAGCTGCGCCGGCGAGGGCGTCATTCTGCAACACGACCCGTACAAGCTGAGCGGCGACGCCAGCGATATCAACAACCTCATCCGGGAGACTAACAACATCAAGGTGGGAGGGGCCTGCCAAAGAATAACTACTGCTTCACTTTCACTGGTCATAAATTGGTGACACGTTTCTTTTAACAGCACAAGCTGTCGCCACACACCGACCTCAGCTGGAAGCCGGACGGGAACGCGGTCGCCATTGGCAACGAGGACGGGTAACGTGAAGGACTACTCCGTATGCCGTATGTCCGTCTTCCCTCCCCTCACCCGGTCCCGCTCGTGTTCCCCTCAGGTGCATCGACATCTATCAGGCCCCGGCCCTAAAGCTCCTGTGCAGCATCCAGCAGCACCACAAGATCATCAACACGCTGCGATGGCACCCCGAACACAACGCCCCCCCTGAGCAGCACGGCCTGCTGGCCTCAGGCTCCAGCAACGCCATCGTCTACGTGCACGACCTGCGCTCTGTGATAGGTAAGCCGGACGTGCAAAATTCTGGTTAGGAAAAGGGAACTGTCCAATGAACAACATTTCTTGGAAAAAAATGTAACCGATTTTATGCAAATTAAATTCTACTCTGCAAGGTCCAGTCCTCAGTCTTACTCTATGAAAGGATATTTGCGCTACCCGAGAAAAGAATATACAAATATGTGATGATTATGATCCCCTTGAAGGAAAATTCATTATCTGTTTGCAAAGGGAATAAAGTTCATAGATAAAGTCATAATGTTGCAAGTTTAAAAAAAAAAAAATTTTAAGTGCTTCTTTTATTTGTTTTTTTTTTTTTGTTTTTTTTACAAAAGTCCTTATTATGGCAAAAAGAAAAAAGTTATGATAAAGTAGTATTCAAATCCACCACAGTATTTTAATGAGTGAATGTCAATGTTATCTTCTCAATAGTGGTGTCAACAAGAGTTTAGGTGATCAAAAAATATTGTGGGACAAAAATAAATACATGAATGAAACACACGATAAATGAAAATTAACTGAATAATTTTGCCTGCCTGGCTGTTATATTGCCACATGTGTCTTGTTTTTCTCGTCTCCAGACAGGCAGGGTGACGAGGCCCGTCCCATAGAACAACGGCATGAACGGAGCAAGCCCATTTGTCAGTCTTTTTGTCTTGGTGGGGGGAGGCGGGGCTGCAAGCACACAGATGTAGTAGATTGCAAAATATATAGTCATATTTTCAATATTTTTTCCATTGTACCGTTCTTAAAGGTAATGTTAAAATCTCGTCTTGTCGACCCAATCTCATGTATCCTTACTTCTCAATATTATTCTCCTAAAATTGTGTAATATTGCCTTTTATTTTTTTTACAAAAATCTAGTGATTGAGTGTAAAGATATTTTTGCACAGAAGCTGGACAAATTGAGGAAACACTTACAGGGATAAAACTTTTAGTATTGCAAGAATAAAGTTATGTTACAAGAAATGCATAGAAGTATTACCAACAACTCGTAATGTTGTGACATGAGATTGTACAGTACTTTTTTGGAACAAAAAGTAGTAATATAACGAGGACAAAGTTGTTGCTTCTTATGTAAGCTAAACTTTATTTCACGTAACGTCAACTTATTTGCAGTGGTATAGAGATGCGATTCACTGTCCTTCAAATTTGTGGATTTTTGGTGCGCCCTCCAAAAAACGTTCACTTCTAATTCACCATAAATTGGTAATAATCTACAAATATGTAATAATACATGTAAAATGTACGGCATACTTGTACCATTGTTTTAAAAAATAATATTTATTCATTTGACACTTTGTTCGGTCCTTGAACGCACCATAGTTGTTGTGAGTGTGACTCAAACTCATGCACACTTACTGTACTTAATTGTTAATAATAGATTAATAATTCTCTACATATGATAATTATTGATATTAACTGTTAATAAAGCCATTGCTTGACGCTGACTGAACAGTTTGCTCATTACTGCTGTCACAACATTGCTGCTGCTGTGTTGTGCAATAACTTGTCGAATAAATGACCATGTGGTCAAGTTCAGCTACATTTTACCCTACACTTTCTCACGCACTCCAAATAATTATTCAAGTCTCTCGCCCAATTGTTGCTTGCGTCCAACTCTTCGGTGAGTTTTATGGTACAGGCTTATAAACAACTGGAGGATACCTGTCGGTGTACATGGTGGTCGTCTACCACCACCCGTGCAAAGAGTCACATGATATGTTTTAAAGTTGTTTTTACAGGAGAGGTTGTTTGGTTCTTAACACAGAGAACCCTCCAGAGAGCCCCCTGGTGTTGACAGAGTCGTATCGCAGGCTGTGCGGCCACACTTCCAAAATTACCGGGCTGTCCTGGAGTCCTCACGACAGCGCCAAACTGGTCACCGTGTCCTACGATGGCACCGCCCAGGTCGGTGCCGCCCATTGAAGGTAAAATAGTTAGGATGCAGCAACTTTTTTTTTTTGTGGTGTTCAGGTGTGGGACGTGCAGCAGGAAGCGGCGGTCTCCAACTACCGGGGTCACGTGGGGTACCTGCTGTGCGTGGAGTGGTCCCCCGTCGACCCGGATGTCATCTGGACCGGAGGGAAGGACTTCACCGTGCAGGAGTGGAGAGTCTCCAAGCAGGAGTTCACAAAGCCGCCCAAAGGTGAGCGCCTGATAAACCCAAAGTGTGTGTTTGTTTACTTTAATGTACGACTCATCACAGGGAAGAAGATGCTGGACCTGAAGGAGAAGACCAAACAGAAGAAAACCAAGAAGCCAACAGCAGAGGTGAACAGTGAGGGTGTTGCTGAAGTGGCCAGCACAGGACAGGAGCCTTCTGATGAAGATGAAGAACAGGTGCAGGTCATCTCTGCAAGCAGTCTCGTCTCTCCAACAGGTGGTAAAAAAAAACAACAACAAAAAAACAACATAGCACCTTTTTTAAGGGTTTGTATTTTTACGCTGACATATCCCATCAAATTAGCCTCCTTAGCAGCTCAGAGGAAACCCTCGACTTCTTCAGTGAAGAACAGAGAGAAGCCAGGTATTTTAGATCATATCTCCGCATGGATGGAGTTACGCAGATATGAATGTTTACACGTGCAGACTCAAACCTGCTGAAGAGGAAGAAGCCTCGTTCCTTGCTGCCCGTCAGCACCGCCATGGACCATCGGCCCAGAGAGGAACTCCTGCAGGACTGCCTCACCCTGGCGGCCTTCACGCACGGCAGCGGTGAGTGTTTGGACCGTCATCTGAACACCCATCCTCATCACTTTTGCCTCCTCGGCTTCATGCGTCAGTGGAGGTAGCGGTGCTGCACGCGGTCTAGGTCAGAACCTCTTCTAAGGCCTAAGACTAGATTGCTCTGGACATGAACGATATCCAGTATCAATATCGGCACGCTGGTGTGTATTATACAATGGAAAAAAAGTCAAACAAATGGAAAAATAGCATGTCCTGCAAGTGGGACATTTTTAGAAATAAAACTAAGCAACACACAAGTGCAAAAATTGTGTAAAATCACCGTGCTTGTTTTCTTATTGTTACTAAAAGCATTTTCACCATTGATTTTTAAAGGTGGTATTTGGACCATTATGAACACTTGATTTAAAAAAAAAAAAAAAGAATATAGTCATTTATTGTGGTTATTTGTTTCGAGAGTGAAGTCAATTTCCGCAAAGTGGGATTCAATATTAAAGTTAGTATTTGTAGTTGTAACTTGTTTATGACTTTCAAAATACGTTTTTTAAACATTATTAGAGCCCTGTAGACATGATATAACACCCCTATAGTCACCTTTAGACCCTATTATTTGTTTACACCACATTGGGCAACACTAATGCACAGGCTGTGGGAGTACATAAATAGATACTTTATTAATCTCCAAGATAATTTTTTATTATTTTTAGTACTGCAAGGACATAAGACAGTCGCCGCTTTGAGCATTAGCATGCCACCGAGCTAACATATAAATTGAAGGTTAACTAAAGTGTTTCAAAAGGGAGTGGGAAAGAAGGGCAAGGGAAGAGGCCAAAACGTACCACTTCCACACGGAATGGGAATGGATTTTTTCCCCCACTTTAGCATGACAGACATTTCATGGCTATGCAGAGTTAAGGTAAATGAATGTAAGCTAAATTACAGTTAACATTACTGCCGTCTAGTGACCAGAATACTGCACATGATTTGTCTTTCAATAGCTTTTATAATCGGCCATATTCAACCCCAAAACAGCATTGGAAAGTTGTAGATCCAGTTTGATTCTAACTAGATAACTATCTACACCCCTGACTATTCCTGGTTAGGAATGCTCCCGTTGTTTACTTTATCTGTTTTATTTCCAGCGCCCCCTGCAGGTTGCGTCCCAGGCCAAGGCGATCACATTCACCTGGGGCTCTTCTCTGACAGAGCGGCTCTGCACCGCATGTTTGATGCCGAAGGTGCGCTTGGTTTGCGCTCCATCCAAGTGACTGAACAAACTGTGTTGATTCTGTATCGTGTGCGTCTTCTCCTTGCAGAGGAGAGTCACGTGGAGGCCGGCCACTTTGAGTCAGTGGTCTACCTACGTCTGTGGAGCGGCGACCTGGAGGGGGCGCTGAGCCTGGCCGCCGAGAGAGGAGAGCTCAACGACCACCTCCTCTCCCTGGCGCCAATGGGTGACTCGATTGTTCACGTTAGGACATTCAAATCACCAATTATTCTTCATTAGAACGCTTTTCGTAGGGGGCTTCAGGGTGTGGCGCAGCACGGTGGAGCGCTACGTCAAGCAGCTGTGTCTGCAGGAGCAGTACCTGAAGGCGGCGTCTCACCTGCTGTCCATCAACAAACTGTACGAGGCCATCGACCTGCTGCGCTCTCACAAGCTCTACAGGTGACAAAAATGACCGGGTCGAGAGTCACACCACATGAGCTGTCCAGTCGCCATCCACTCAATGCCCTGAGAGTACAATCACATCAATGCATGGATTTTCACAGGCGGTACAAAAGGTCTAGCAAAAATCAAATCATGCCCTGATTGCTCTGCAGGGCATAATTACTGGTTTTAATGGTTTGTCAGCTATTTAGAAAAGTATTAGAAATAGCTCTTATTTTCATGCATTCCGTTAAATGAGTCATTACCCTACTATATATAGACTATAGAACTATATAGTCTTTAGTCTTATACTTAACTACTTTACTATTGAATATAGTTTAAGATATAGATTATATTATAGATTGTTTTTTTAAAGGTTTGTCTATTATATATTATATATATTTATATATATTACATAAAATATATATATAATACTAGTACTTTTAATACTAATTTAAACTATTTTTTTATTTTAATAATTACATTTGATTTTAGATATTTTTTGTAATTACATACATTTAGAAAATCTAATCAAAATGCTAATTTATGTATGTTTTTTTCTATACATTTTTTACAAATATTTTATTTATAATTTTTTTGCTGGCTTGCTTAATATGTTGAAGAGGTCATCAGGGAAGTAAACGAGGAGTCAACATACTCTTGTCCAATGTTGTATTGTTTGTATTGCGTATTGTTTTTGCAGCCGGACTACCGAGCATGCCTTGCGGGCGTTTGGAAATAATAGTTTTCAGTTACGTGGTATGTTTAGCTCTTATTAATTTATGTGATGCATTAATTTGCTGTGGATGTTTTTGTTTCGTTGCACTGTGAGCAAGTATGACGTTGTGCTTGATATGTAGACACATGCAACATTTTTTAACCCAATATGGCCCAGGGGTCAAAAATGTTGTCCAACTTTGCTGCAGGTAGATTAGTAGATATCAGATTACAGGAGGTGTTTATCTACTTTTGATGTTGTAGGGAGGCCATCGCTCTGGTCAAAGCCAGGCTGCCAGTGGAAGATCCCGTCCTAAAGGAGCTGTACACCTGCTGGGCGTCCGTGCTGGAGAAGGACGGACATTTCTCTGCCGCCGCCAAATGGTGGCTGCACTCTTTCTTTTGCAATCTGTCTTTTCATTAAATAACTTACAATACATTCCCATAGTTACATGGCTGCTGGCGCCAGTTTTGACGCCGCCAAGGTCGTCGCCCGCAAGAACGACATCTCTTCGCTGAGGACAGCGGCCTCTTTGGCCAGCATCTCAGGGGAGGAGGCGCTGGCCCAGTCGCTGGCTCTGCGATGCGCCAAAGACCTGGCCCTTACGAGGGACTGGGTGGCCGCTCAGGAGGTCCTCGCCTCCCAGGAAAGCCTGCTGGTCAGTGCAACAAAATTTCATATATTAACAGATGTTCCTATTTCAGCCTAATGTGTACTTATAGGTAATATTTTGGCTGTACACAAACCAAAATTCCGGATGCACCTAAGGTTGTACTGAATAGCAATGAACAGACCCAATTAAAGCACGGAAACCCACAAATTGCAATCTGCAGGTCCACAGGCTTCACCTCAGCATCACCGAGCTGCTGTACGCCGCTCTGACGCGGGCGGGTTTTGCCCCCGAGTCCGGCATCAGCAGCCATTCGTGGGCATCACCGCCAGGCGGGAACACGTTCCTGGAGTGGGCGCGAGACGTCTGGTCTGAGCAGTTTGGCGTTTCTGAAGTGGAGTCGGCGGGAGGTCGGGGTGACCTGGAGGAGGTCCTGCAGGCACTAAAGAGCGTGGAGAGTCCAACCAGGGTGACCGCCAGCCTTCCTCTCACGCAGGTGCAAACCCAGTACTGGAACCAGCCGATGAGGACTACAGTGGGAATAATGGTGGTTCCCTTTCAGGTTCTGCTGTCCTCGTGTCTCCACATAGCCCGCGGCGTCCTCAGCTGGTTGCTGGATGACGCCAACCAGCTGATAAAGGAGCTGTGGCAGGCGGCGGCGTGCTTTAGAGAGGTCGCAGACTTCTCCGTCTCTGCTGAAATCTGCAGGCTCCTCATCCCCGCCGGTGATGTTGGCGCCCTGGCAAAGACGAAACCTCTGGTGTCTGAAGACGCCAAAGCGGCCGCTGACAGCCTGCAGGCGTGGATCCTCTACCACCGGCTGTATGAGCACTGGTGGCTCCGTCCAGATGCCCCCCACCGGGGGGATGCTGTCACCAACGGTGTCAGTCAGCTTGGCTTTGATGTGTCGTTGCTTCTGTCAGACGCGCACGCTGCCTGTCAGGCCGAGCAGCGTTCGGTCAGAGAGCTCCAGGAGCGGCTGGCCGCTATGGTGATGCAGCACAGCCGCATCAACGCCACCAACGGGGATGCTCCACAGTGCCATCTTGAAGATAACCAACAGTAAGCTATTAATTACTTTGAGGGCTGCAAATGGCATTAATGTCTCTGTCTCCTTAAGGTCTGACGAGGAGGACACTTTCCTTTCCTTGACAACTAAGATGTCCGTGCACCAAACGCGTCTGGCCAACATCCCTGACATCATCAAGGTACCAACCTAGCCCGTTTTAACAGAAGTTGTCCTAACGTTATTTGTTTTCTAGTCGTATCCTCATCCAGATGTGGCTGAGTGCTGCCTGCTCCTCCTTCGCCTCAACCAGTCATCCCCGTCTGTCCCAGAACCTCTGCAGCAAGAGGCTAAAGACCTGCTGCGGAAATACGCAACCAGCCCTGCACTCCGGAATGCCTCCAATCAATTCCTGAGCTGAGTCTTCTGACCCAAAAAAACAAACTTCCACTGTACAGCTTTTTGTTGAATTAAAATAAAAAATCCACAAATAAATAGCAAAATTGGACTTAATTTTTGCTGCATCTTTCACCCAAAGATCCAGTAAAACAAAAAAAGATGCAAGTGTACATTGAAAATACAAAACAATTTAATATACAACAGTTTAAAACAATGTTGAACGTAAAAACGAAACGGTAACCACAACATGGTGAAGCTGACGGTTGAGTAGTTTGTCTAACGGAGGAAGCAAGCTCGCTGTTAAAACCTCTTTCACGTCAAGCGGTATGGAGAAATGCTAAAACATTTTTTTATTTTGCATCAAAAATTACTTTTTTTTTTTTTAATTTACAGGCCTTTTCCGGCAATGTTCACTTTTTAAAAAGAAGTGAAAGATTGCGGCTGGTGAGGAAATAGAAAGAGAAAACAGGCGCTGGTCCCACGCTGCTACTTCAACAAAACCATTTTAAAAGGGTTTTGGATACTTGACTCCTTACTCTGTAAAAGCCTCTAAAAGAAAGAAACATGTGCTGATCCCAGAAAGTGTTCGCTTTGAAGAGACCTGAATCGACGGCTTGGTCATGTGATGATGATTGGGTTGTTTTTTGTTTTTTTTTAAAACAAGTGCAACTGTCAGTGCTTGTTGTTGGTCTCCTCCTGACCCGAGCTGGAGATGCCGTTCTGGGGCTGGCTGGAGCCGGAGCCCAGGCCGTACAACCTCCCGCAATACTTTGCGTCGTCGATGTTGTCCTCGAAGAAAAGCTGGACAAAGACGAGAGTCGTGAGGGGCCCCCTGCAGGCAGAAGGGTGTAGTGCAGCAAAATGGGGTGCGGGAGAGTTTACCTCTTTCATCCTGAAGAACGCCATCCCTGTGAGTAGCGAATCGGAGCCCGCCTGATGCTGCCTCCCAATCCTTTTCAGCTCCAACTGGTCCGCCACTTCCTGTAACCCGCCCTGTGTGCCAAAACACATTTTGTTTGGACATGTTTTCATAAAATGAATAATATGAAGAAACTAAAAATGTTGAAATGAATGCCACACCCTAAAAAGGATGTCTCTGCTTTGGTGAAAACAAACATCTGGTAACCCTAGTGTATTATTCATTCATTTTCTATACCGCTTATCTTCATTAGGGTCACGGGGGTGCTGGAGCCTATCCCAGCTGACTTTGGGCGAGAGGCGGGGTACACCTTGGACTGGTCACCAGTCAATCGCAGGGCACATATAGACAAACAACCAGTCACACTCACATTCTCACATATGGACAATTTAGAGTCGCCAGTTAACCTAACATGCAAGTTTTTGGAACGTGGGAGGAAACCGGAATACCCGGAGAAAACCCACACACACACACGGGGAGAACATGCAAACGCCACACAGAGATGCCTAACGGAGATTCAAACCCTGAACTTCCTGACTGAGGCCATTGTGCTACCCACTCATCCACCGTGCAGCCCTAACTAATAGTGTATTATATTAATATAATATTTTACACAGTTTTTTTTATTTTAAAAAGGCAATTTTGGGGACAGACTTAATTTGTATATATAGTCGCCTCTTGCTGGATTGCAGGTTTTTGAGAAAATAAATTTTGTGGTAACTATGGTGTAGTATTAGTCTAGCAATAGTGAAATTAAATAGTTAATGTAGTGTTAGGAGGTTACCATTCCTTGCACAATGCATGGCCCACATGCTATGGGTGAGATCGAGTGAAAAAAGGTTCTCTCAATCGGTGTGGCAGTGGTAAGTTTTTGGCTTCCTTATCATTCTTCCTCACACCATTTAAAACACTTTCTTAAATTTGGAATAAGTCAATTGGAAGAGGGTAACTAGGTAGCTTGCTATGCTAGCGGCAGCCGTCTTTTGTCCCTGCAATGATCCCATAACCTACGCAATGTGATGTAAAAAAAAAATAGGCGTCAAGAGGGTCTTCTAGGCTCTGGATGGCTAGCCATGATCCCCCTCAAAGGCAGGCTGCACTGCTTCCTTCCTCCTAGATCAGGTGTGGGGAAACCTGACTTGTGGGCCACGTTGGCTATTTCCTGTGCAACTCCGCCACAGTAACACTGCAAAATACGTTGCCAGTTTTGATGTAGGTAATTAGTAATTAATTAGTAAGGCAATAAGGAATTTGAAAATGCCCAGCGGGCCGGATTAAGATGCTTGGCAGGCCTGATGTGGCCCACAGCTGTCCTAGATCAACGCTTCCACGCCGATGATACACTTCCTGTCCCTCACTTGAAAGGTGTACCAAACCGAAGGGTCCATACTAAAAAGAAAATCAGAATATGAATCCTACTTCTATTAATAAGTATATGTGGCATCATATTTTATATTGTTAAAAAAACGTAAGCCCAAATAGAAGCTACAGAAAATACTGTAAGATTGATGTTTACCTTGAGGTTCTTGCAGCTCTTCATTAAATACTTGACGTCGTAGATGGCGGGAAAGAAGAGGTTGAGGATTTGGAAGAAGTCGTGCTCCTCCTCGGGGAGCCGGGCGTCCGTCAGCAACTTCACCAGGTAGCCAAAGTCGTACCCGCTGGAGGACAGTCAAGTCATTCGTTGGTTCGTTGCAAGTGAGAAGCTATGACCGTTATTCCGAGTCATTACACTAAGGTGACCTGTGGAAAGAGAGCCACTTGACGTTCTCGCACAGCACCAGGCCCGACGTCATGAGGAGCTCGGCGAAGTAGAGCGTGTCGATGCCTTCCTCTTCGTGTTTCTTGAACTGAAGCCCCGAGTTCTGCAGCAAGTCTATGGAGTCTTGTGAGTACATGTCTTCTCTGGAATGACAAGTTAATTTTAATCCATTTACCTTTTAAGACAATGTTGCCTTTTCAATACGTCATTTCCATTCAGGCTCATCTACTGGCATGACAAAAAACAGCTTCCCAAAAACTGCAGTAAAAATACCAACTTTTCCTCCCCACTTTGTACAAATCAATCATTTCTCACGGTTAAATGTTTCCACACCTGACTGAATTTCCCCAAAGTAGGTTTCCTTATTCATAAAAGGAATAATTTCTTATTTATAGAAGAGACAACCTGTCTACGACACTCTAAATGCGGTTTTAACATTAGTAGAGAACTCTATGCATGAAATAACACCCCTATAATCACCTTTACACTCGTATAACCCAAACAGCAGACATAGTAACAGAAAATAAGTTATGTTGGCATTGGGAGAGTTCCTTGGTTTTTTTTTTGTTGCTTTTCTTTTTTACTTCTGGTACTTCCTGTGGTGGCTATTTTTCATCAATGTAATATTATTGACACCTATTGACCAACGAAGAATCCTACATATCACAATGTCTTTCAATACATTTTCATTTGTTTATTCTGTTATTTAAATGTAATTTAAAAATGCTTAATTTAGACAAAAAAAAACTAATTTTGCTTACACATGCATTTTTTTTTTACTTTCCACTTTTGCATTTGATGGTCTCTTGCTCCACATCTGCTGTATCAAAAACTAAACCGCTTCCAGATTATACAGCTACCTCCCAATTTGATGACAATTTCTTCATCTATAGTCTCCGCTTCTCCTCCGCCTTCAGCCATGCTTATTTTCTCTCTTTTGTTGCCTTTGCTCTTGGGCACTGTGTTACACGTGAGGCGCCAATGCACATAGTCGCAGAAAAACATTGTCTCTGCTCTTTTCAATTTAAAATGATCATGTGTACTGGTCATTTTCTTGTCATTGGGAGAATATATACTGGTAAATAAAATGATCGCCCAATCCTAATACGTATCCGACCTCTATTTATCAAGATAGATAGCCAAAATGTATTGATAAAAATAAACTGAAATGGCACCGACTGTCGTTGGGACCTATTAAAAACAGGAGAGGAGGTGCCGTAAGCGGCGTACATACGTGAGGTTAAACTTGAAGTTGAACTGCCACGTTGTCGTCCCGGGTGGGTAATCGCCGTCCTCGTTCATGAACGTGAGCCCCAGCTGGATAATCTTTAAGAGATCCACGTTACACCGCAGCAGCTGGTATTGATAGTCTACCGTACTGCGGAACTCGCCGATCGGCCGCACGACCACTCCGGGGAATTCTGTGTCCTGGGAAGACAAAAGGTTTTCTGCGTTTACCGTCCTACACTTATCCACCGTATCATTCTCCTGTGAGCCTCACCATGGCGATGTAGTTGTAGCTTTGTATTATCTGACGGAGTTTCCTCATCTCCTCCTCCACGTTGCTGGCCCAGACCTCACAGATGATCTGACTGGCATCCGTAAGCGCGGCCGGCATGTTGGCAGGTGGCGAGAGCTTGAAGACCTCGACAACTCTGCTGCGCTTCGGTAGGCGGCGCTAAGGAAGGCGGGCGGGAAGGATGGCGTGATGGGGCAATAAAAATATCTGAGCAGGAAGACAAGACAGTGACATAAACATCACGGAGGCACTTTGGTGTTGACTGCAAAACACTCCTTGCATGAATGATGCTCATTGGATGTGTTAAATATTTGACAAAATGCCAAAACTTAAGTAAATTATATTTTCAATTAGCAATTAGGTAGCGCGCTGCATGCTGGGTAATATCTGTGTTGTTTACAATTTCAGTCAAGCTAACATGTGTGGCTGTCTGGAAAACCGACAAATATTACCCAAACAAACTAAGTACTTCCGTACAGCGGATGAAAATGAAAACATGTCAATATACGAATGAGTTCAGTTTTTTTAAAGTAACGGTGCTGAGTGTTTTAGCATCAACGGCTAATCGCGGTTACCTAGCAAGCATCATGGCCCTTGTGGATGGTAAGGATGTTATTTTGTCATCAAATGGTTCTTATGCGTCAACGACATAAACATGCGCACGCCGCCACAGCCAAAGAGGCCCACGGCGTCTATTGACTAAACAGATAAAAAAGTTTTACCAGAAAATGTCCTCGACGTTACCAGCCGAGCTAGTGGCAAGTGCCGCGCCGGACTTCTTCGTGGTTTCCGTTTGCGGCCGCCTGTGCTTCCGTGTATGTGCATGTAGCGCAGGCGGTTAAATGAGGACACTGCCCCCTGGTGTTCCGGGGTGTAACAGCATTGTCATTATTACTGTTTTTCTCCACGTTTTAATCTTACCGCATGGCCTGAAATAATAAATTAAAAGAAAAACAATATGCTTACACCAGTCAAAGATCCTCAGTAGGACTGGCTCTGTTGTTTTTAGGAATCTAGTGCAAAAGTGCTTGTTAATGATTTTCTACGTGCGTGATTTTGCTGCCAAGGAATGAAAACCACAAAGCAAGTGTGCCTTTTAAACATTTTATTTGAAAGCACGTATTACAGAATTCTGTATTATGCTGCCAAGCGGTCACGACCAAGAGATGTCAGTATATTACTTTAGTCCCGTCTTCTTATACTGTATGACCACCTGAGATTTTGGATGCTAATCAGGTCCGCTGATGCTTATTTTGTCTTTCTATTGATTGGCTGTTCACAAAATAGCAGCAGTGGTGTGAATTATTCTGGAGTTGAACAGTTGAATACGTTAAAAAAAATAGCTAACACTGCTTGCTGGCATACACCACGAAGAAAAAAGTTTCTCACTGCTCTGACGTGTCGGCTCTCCTCTGGATGTGGGAGAGCTCCAGTATGGGCATCAGGAGCTGGAATGCGTCCTGGATGTAGGAGGCACTGTTGGAAGCCTGCCATGACATGACATGTTACTTATCTCGCGTGTCGTTTCTGTGGGTTTACTGTGACAGCACAAACCTCCAGGAATACGCCAGTTATAAGCGGGTTGAGAACTTCTCCCTTCTCGTTTGACTGAGAAAACACACATCAGTGAATCATTGCTTTGATCCTTTTGTGTCGTCGTCCTGCTAGCTAAGCCAACCAACCCCGGCTGCTGTTAAACAGGCGGTGAACTTCTTGGACAGCAGCGATACTTCTTTACACAGGATGGCCGTCAACCTGAAGGCAGGAGGAAAGATTTGGGGAAAACAAGAAAATCCAACCGTCCAACTCATGCGGTCTTACAGCGACAGGACGTCCGCCTTTACGCCGGCGTGGGAGATGAGGATGCTCTCGGCTAGCTTGTGGATAAGCTCGATGGATCGCGCCGTGAGCTGGGCCAGGCTCCTGATGGCCGCCGCGTTCACCTCCTGTTTAAACTCAACTCATTACAACGGCCGCCATCGTAAAAGCTTAATTACAAGCGCAAAAAGAAGTTAACCGCTGTAATAACAACTAAAATAATGACGTAGCAGACGGGGGTCCTACCTCCACGGTGTGCGTCAGACTCACGTCCTCCTCCCCAACGCCGCCCTCCGCTGGTTTGCTCAAGTCAACGATCAGGCTGCAGGCGTCCTTACACGCCTGTGGCGAAGTTGGGGTCAGAGGTCACAATCTGGTAGGTGGACAGTGGACGCAGGTGGTGTGTAATTAGCGCTACCTTGCTGAGTTTGCCGGCTGTAGCAGAAACCCTCAGACCCTCCAAGGCCTCTGTGAGCTCCATCTCAAACTCTGAGCCATCTTGGTCTGGAATTAACAAGAAGAACGTAATGGAAAAGAAGAAGAAGCCGAGGCGGTGAGCTAACCCTCTCTGCATGTTACATCCAAAAACTAGTCAGAATAAAATATTCTTAAACAATATTTTTGACGCACTTGGGCATGATAAAGTCACGGGGGTGCCAGCCTCCCTCCATCCACTCACCTAATTAACAGCGCAGACAAAACAATAAATGAATGTACGGGAAACAAAGGGTAAGATATGCTAAATTTGAGTTTGGGACCTCATTCCATCCACCTTCCTAACATTCATTCATTTTCTATCCGCTTGTCCTTTTTCGGGGATGCTGGAGCCTACCCCAGCTAACTTGGGGAAAGGGGCAGGGTGCTGCTTGCCAGCCAATCACAGGGCACGTACTGTATATAAAGAAAAATAACACACACAGTCATACCTACGGACCATTTAGAGTCTCAAAGTAACCTAATGTGCAAGTTTTTCTAACAGTTGGTGTTGAACTACCTTTCTTCTCGTCCACTTCCTCCTCGTCAAAATCCATTAGGGAGAAAGATTCTTTGATAAGCGCCATCTCTTCTCTGAGCTGACTCAGCTCTTCTCCAGACAGCGTTGTCAGCACTGACTTCACCTGCAGGAGACCAGAAATAAAAAACAGTTAAAATGTCAGCATCTCTCTCGTAAGAGGAGGCATTTTTTGGGGAGTTCGACCTTTGACTCGCTCTCCCTAGATAACATCTCGAGAGCCTCCAGGTGAGACAGACCCTGATATTCGTCAAACAGCATCCCGTAATGAGCCACCGCTTTCTTCTCCGCGTCCGACGACTCCTCTTTGGACGTCTGTAGCTCTTCTTGCTCCTTCGCCTCCCTCAGCACCTGGACGACCATGCATGGACACATCAGCCCGGGGCTCTGCAACCAGCCACCTACTTTTGTTTACCTGCGAGAGAGTTGAGTTCCTGATCATGAGACCTTTGGTTTTCTTGAAGCCTGGATCGCCCTCTGCTATCACGTCCATCGTCTTTTTTCCGATGAACTCCAGAGCATCCAGACCTCCGCTGATGACTGTCTTACCCTGCAAGAAAAATACCACAGGTGAGCTACAACACTCTCCAGACACGTTCAGAGTGATAATCATACAACCGTGGGATTTTCTATACTTTTTGTAGGCTTCTGACTTGCTAAATGTCCTAAAATGTTGAGAGTTAGAGCGCCTGACATCAAGTACACGCTGTAGGCCCGCTCTGCTACGCGCGGTTGTCGAGAATTTCATCGTTTCACGCTGAGCAATGGCTCCCAGGAAGTGTTTGTTTGGGTGTTAGGGAAAGCTAATTTTGTTTAGCTTGCCTAAAGAGGCAAGCATCGGGCAGAAGCGGTCGAGTTGCTGATTCCTGGCCAGCAAGAGAAAAATATGCTCATCTGTCAACGGCACTTCAAACACGAACATGGGCCGGTACGCAGCTGGACTAGCCGCCAAACTGTTGCTAAGGTTTGACGCCTTTCCAGCTTTCTGTGCGGGTTATCATGTGTAGCTGCTCTGTTGGAGTCCAAAACTCAACACAAAAGCCCAAAAATGAGTATAGTAGGTGGTTAGAGTGAGACAGCTTTGCCAGCCTGGGGAACCCCCAATGCATCCATGAGTTAAACATCTAACCGCCTTTCTTTTAGAGGCCCGGAGTTTCCCATCACGGAGTCATTTCAGTTTTTACAACGTCCTCGGATATGAAATGTTTTGCAAAACGATGATGCTCTTACAACAATGATTCATATTTTTGTTATATTAACATTTGTGTTTAAACTTTTTTTTTCCCAGCAGTTTTTGTTTACATGGCGGGCGACAAAAATCTCTCACTGTGCTTCCTAGGGCACTTGCTGAAACACCGTATGGTATTTACGCGCTATCCGACGTTTGGCTGGTGAAATCCCATGGTTTATTACGGTGGCTTGACGGTTCCTTGGTACTGTTACCGTTACAACTGTGCTTGATTTCAAGCTTACTGTGCTCTGAACGACGCTGGTGAGCGACGTCAACATCCCCATGGCGCTCCCTACCGCTCCATCTCCCACCACTCGGTCCGTCTCAGCAGGCTGTTCCCCTGCTTGAATGTGAACAGAACACCATCCAGTTAGATTAAATTAGCACATGCGGTGCCGGGAGGGTGTTTGGATGTCGCACCTTGTTCTTTCTGCTCCTCCTCCACTTGAGCGGACATCTCGGAAGGACTCGGAATGCCCAGCGATGTCTCGGCCTTCTCGATGACCTGGGTCAACCCCTGACCTGAACAATAAAGAGTTAATTAAAGGCAATAAAGGTGATCCAGCTTGGTGGGGTTTTGCCAGCCCAGTCATACCCACCCACAGTGGCCACAGTGGCTGTTGCAGTGGACAGGATGGATTTCCCCCAGCTGCCCCAGTAAGCCCACCCTCCCTGGGCAACGGGAGACTCACTGGATGCCTACGCGAAAACCGTAAATTACTCACACTCTTAAACTCACCTCTCACTATTACTACCTTTGGGGGCTGCTCTGCTACTTTCTGCGTCTCCACCACTTCCGCTTTAGGCTCCGCCCTCTTCCTGGCTTTTCTCGTGGGCGCCACGTGGGACGTGACATCAGGCGGGGGGCTGTCGGTCGATTCGGCGTCCGGCGCCTCGGCTGAGTTAGCGTCGCTGTCTGACATTCTTTAATTACCTTAAACAAATACAAAATCAGCATTTAGCGGTACTCGCAGTGCGGGTGGGGTCTGTAAAGCTGCTGTGTTTGGGGGTGGAGTGATCGCATTATATGACCCACCCTTGGCTGAGCAAGCGTGTATGTTATCATATATAGAAAAAGTCATTACACCCGCCTGGTACTCACTGCGGTTGATTAAACACATGCCACTATACTGGGAAATGTGGTACGTGTGATTGTTTTAGGGCAAAATAAGTAAACAATACGATGTTTTGCTGCAATTATGTAAGTATTATGCTAGGTTTAGGATGGGGGTTGCTGCGCTTTTACGTGTAATACAGCCAGAAACCTGGCAGGAGCTTTTCTGACACAACATCTGCATACGTGGAGGTGCAAAGTCTACACTGTTTGGTCGTGATGGTTGTTTGAAAGCAAAGGAATAGGACAGCTGTTACATTAAAGCTGGAAGCGAACTAACGACCATAACGTATCAACAACTCACCAGATGCCCCAGTTGACAAAAAAGCGTTTATGCTAGCAGTGGACACTTTATGGTTAGTTATTATTATTTTCTCGTTTATGCGTGGCTGTAACACTGTGTCGTTTAGTTCGGACTACACGTCTTTTCTTCTTATCTGATGTGAAAATGTCTACATACTCGAGTTTCTTGTCTTTTGTCTCCCACAGACGCATTAGCCACGTCACATTGTGTTTTCTCTCCCCGTTCGTGTACAGTAAAGACAGCCTCATCCGGTTGGCAGACTTCGCATTAAAAGCCCGCAAGTAAGCGGACACTTCCGTAAACAGAAAACTACTTCCGCCCTTAAAGTGAAACTATTTCCGGGAGTTGGGCCGCCTCTTTTACGAGACCTCAAAAATGCAAGATACGACTGAAAACGCATTAATTTCGGTTATCTTTGCCGTCGTCTAAATTGTATTGATCTATTTGCAAAACCACGATGCTCCAATGATAAAGTATCCTTACTGAAAAGTGTACTTTATTCACCTGCTGCAAGCCACACCCACTCAGTTCCTACCTGAATGCGGAAGTAGTAGCACGGAACGAAGGTTGTTTTGATTTCCACCGCAGTTTTGACGGTAACAACACTAAAATACCAAATCCTTGTATACATTTGCACAATTACTAAGGTTTTAATTAATAACCACGTATTTGATTGTATTATAGTGCGCTGGACTAACGAGAAAATACCCGATTTGCTAACCTGAATGCGGAAGCAGTGGCACGGAAAGAAGGTTGTTTTGATTTCCACCGCCGTTTTGACGGTAACAAAACTAAAATACCAAATTATTGTATATATTTGCACAATTATTACATATTTCATTAATAATCACGTATTTAAATGGATTATAGTCCCCCCGACTAATGAGAAAATACCCGAATCACTGGCCTGAATGCGGAAGTAGTAGCACGGAACGAATGTTGTTTCGATTTCCACCGCAGTTTTGACGGTAACACAGAAACACAAAATTGCTTCAAAGTAATTGCATTTGAAGTAATATGTTACGTATGTATATGTATTACATTCCGCCCAAGTAGCGAGAAAAGACCTCATTTAAGTGTGTATGAATTTTTTAATGTCTGTCCGTCAGAACTTGCAGGTAATGCAGACTTAATTTACTAAATCATTTTTACTTTATTTTTGTTATTTTTGCAATCGTACACAGATGTGTGTAAAAATGTTGCCTAGCCTGTAAAACAACTTTCTTCTTCTTCTTCTGCAGGTATGTCGTATTTGCATGCGCACTTGAGCTAGAACGCCATCATGACAGCAGCTTCAAATGTCCCCATGCTAATAGCACTCGTGCTATCCTGCATCTGGACGCTAGGTGGCGCCGAGAACCGCTCGGAAGCAGTGACCACGTCCCCCAGTATCGTGGTGCGGGAAGGGTCCAGCGTCCTGATCGAGTGTAACGTGACGGGGGCCCGCGGTGACGTCAGGTGGTACAGCCCCAGTGGATTCCTGCTTGTCGAGGATCCAGGTAGGCGGCCATTTTGCAGGAAGTTGGCCGCTAATTAATAAACGCAAATGCGTTGTTTTTTCCCCCACTTACACGAGTGCTGTTAGGGGAAAATGCACACTACCAACATTACAGGATTTAAGTGGAAACGTCCACAAGTGCAATTTTGTATTAATTACAATATGTAAAACATATTTGAGTGGCGTTTTAAATCAAAATTTGGACATTTTTCGAGAGATTTTTTTTGCTTCAAATGTATGAGGCGGTGAAACAGTGCCAATTTAAAAAAAAATTAAATTAAAGTACAATGCTGGCTGTGTTAGCTACATAAATTAGCATGACTTTGACCACATTCCTGCCGAGTCTCCTTGTCCTTTTTCTTTTGCTTTTTGAGGCAGCTTAGCCCCAAGTTATCGAAGAAACAAAAAAACTGAACCAGTGATTTTAGCTAAGGAGTTCTGCGGTCCATCTAGGCGGTGCTATCTGCATTAGCTACATCATTAGCATGACTTTGACTACGCTCCTGCCGACTTTCCCTGCCCTTTGTTGGCTGTTTGGGTCAGCTGTGCCCTTTTCTAACCAAAGAAAAGACAGGCATGTTTGTTAAATTTGGGCAAATTCTCATGAGTGTTGAGTTTGGTGAATCGTGATCAATGAGGCTGGTGCTAGCTGCGTTAGCAACTTAAAGTAGCACGATTTGGACACACACGCCTTGCGACTCTCCTTGTCCTTTCTCGACGCAGCTGAGGCCCAAGTTATCGCCGGTGCATCGTGAACTAAAGTTCCCGGATGTGGTTCCTTGCACTTGTTCTTTTAGCTGAATGTGACTTCCTTGTGCTTACTATGCTTTTTGGGGCTAAAGAGTTCTGCCTAGCAACAAGCGAAAGCCGGACTATCTAGTGTTTTGTTGTTATTGTAGGTGGAAAGTGGAACATTGACCAGACAGGACAACTCAACATAACTGTCATCTCCTTCGAGGATCGCGGCCGCTACACATGTGTCGCCTCCAATGACTCGGACGTCCAGGACGCCAACTTCACCATCACAGTGCGCGTGGCCTACACCGAGAGCGGCCTGGGCCTGTACTACGTGATTGTCTGCCTGGTGGCGTTCTCCATCACCTTAGTCCTCAACATGACCTTGCTCTGCATGGTCAGCAGGCACCTGAAGAAGACCGAGCTAGCCATCAACGAGTTCTTCCGCACCGACGGGGCGGAGAAGCTCCAGAAGGCCTTCGAGATCGCCAAGCACATACCCATCATCACGTCGACCAAGACGCTGGAGCTGGCCAAGGTGACGCAGTTCAAGACCATGGAGTTTGCGCGGCACATGGAGGAGCTGGCGCGCAGCATCCCTCTGCCGCCGCTCATCCTCAACTGCCGCACAGTCGCGGGGGACGTCGTCAACACCGAGGTCGAGCCTGCGGAGAGCAGGCTGGAGGAAGCGGTGGTGCTGATGTCAGCTGAGGAGGCAGGGAGCGGTGACACCGACGTCCAGGTGGCGACGTAAGCTTCACCTGGAACATCTTTACAGATTCAAAAACATGCAGATAAGACACCTCATTTACAAACATTAAAGCTACATGATTGTTAATAGCAGAGGAGGATTATAAAAAAGGATTTCATAAATCAGTAAATGCATTAAAATAAATGCACTTTGCATTTTGCCTCATTTGATTAACTTTTTAATTAAAAAATATTTCAAAAAAATACTATTAGTTTGACTTTTTTGGACTCAGTGACAAACACCATAATAGATGAAAAGACTCATTAAAAGATCATAATTTAGTAAAATATGTTTTGTGCTATTTTTATGATCTGGATTATTACCTGAAAAATGAAGTACAGCAAAGTTGTGACATTTTTTATTGTTTTAACATAATAGTACAGAAGTCGACTTTTCTCTTTTTTGAACCTTTTGTACACCTTTATGTTTGTTAAGAATGTTGAATGTTACTTAAAATATTTGCTTGTGCCGTTATTAAAGGTTAATGATGGCCACGGATTGACCCTGGAACAGATCAATTCCATTTCCATTATTTCAGATGGCGGGAAAAATAGAAATACTTACTCCAAACCACTTTATTATTACATGAGTGTTTTTTTTCCTCTCACATGCGAGCTGTAATTGTTTCATGTTGATTTGTGCTCACTTTTGACAGCCCCTCATTCCCCCCCGTATTTGTTTTTGTGTCGACACGCGCCGTCAATCACCCGACAGGGGAAAAGCACATTTAATTGCTGTTTTAGTTGCCAAACACTTAATTGCAGGTTGAGCTTGTCTCCAAAAATGTAATTTAAAAGAAAATGCAGAAGCAATACCGAGTGACCTTTTGCAGAAGAGATTACTGTTATCATTTTAACATTAGTAGGGCTCAAACATGTTAACAGTAATTGGGGGGGGGGGGGATCTCACAATTATTTATTATTTGTGATGTGGATCTGTTTTGCTGTGTGCAGCAAGGGAAGACAAAGCACGTTATTCATAAATAACAGTTTCCCGTGTCATTCAATGACAGAATGGCGTGTTGTGACCGACACCAACCTCTGAGGGGCGCTGTTGGACAAACCAAGAAATGAACAGCCGCCCTGAACGAGAGTCAGTGTTGAACGCTGACTTGAGTGTTCAAGTCAGTGTTGACGCTCTGCGTGTGGTATAAAATGTTACTTTGAAGCCATCTAATTAACTTATAAAACGGGACTTAAGTTTTGTGGTTTTTTTTTATAAACGGTAATGCTAAACGCTAGTCTTTTTTCAATAGTAGCAGAACATTTGAAAGGTCCCTTACTCCGTTATTAAGAGCAATGTGGGGGCTACAATAAAACACCGTGTTATTGAAATTGCATCCAAGTTTTGCCGTGTGTTTTGTGGAATTTCTGAGTATACTTTAATGCAGTCAATAGTTCTTCCGCATAAAATGATTTTGACCGCTGTTATGTTAGTGCAAAAACCTTTTTGAAAAATGGAAAAAGTAAGTTCCCATACCGGGAGTCGAACCCGGGCCGCCTGGGTGAAAACCAGGAATCCTAACCGCTAGACCATATGGGAAATCCAAGGGCGGACGTCAGCCGAAATGTTTTTATTCGAAGTAATGTATGTACATCCTAGTTATTATTCAGGCTAACGGCTTGAGTTCGCCCGGTTGACAAACACTACATCAACAGCTGCGTTTCGCCTTCAACATCAAGGGAAGCTCAACTTAAAAACAAGGCGAGTGTGTCAGTTAAGTGCAAGGCATTTCTTTCGAAGCTTTAAAAACACTTATGGCGAGCAGACGCCATTACACGCAAAGCACCGCGGGAAATGTAGTCATTTGTCATCAAGCCCTGAACTGTAACCTTATGTCTTTATGCTTGTCAACGCGCCAAATCTCTCTGTGCTGTGTGTGGGTATCCCCAGAATCACAGTACAAACCTTTACTTTTGTAAAAGCACAAAACAAAATAACCTTGAACTCCAAAAACTAAGAGAAGTAGGGGGAAAAAAAACCCAAATCCATCCTCCATTCCCTGATCTGCCGTCTCTGGAGGCGAGCTTATCTAAATACAATTGATCTGCTGAACAGTTCATTCATCAAACCGAGCCCGGGTTTCCGGCAGAGAGGGAAGGAAGATTTGAAAGGGCTTGAATTATGGGGTGGATGTCATGGCCTGGAAATAAAACATGTGCGTGCGGCATTGATGGCCGATTCGTTAGTGTAAATGAACATGTGTTTGTTCTGCTTGCCCTCACTGTGCTTTGTGTTTTGTTGCATTTGCAATCGTGCTAAAAAGGAAGGGAAAGCAGACAATGTGCAGCATAAGGAGGCTGGGACATTGCACGGTTCCACTCCAGTCCTGTAGGCGGCGGCCACGTAATCATGTTGGCCAGGCAAGTACAAGAAGAAGACATGTTTGGAATCTTCAGTGGTACAAAAAGCTTTCTTCAGTTGCTTATTCAATACCCATGAGAGGTGCACCTACCCTCCACACCAGCAGGTGGCAGTAGGCAGTTGCTGTTATGGTTTTAAAGCTGGATAGAGTAAGCAAATGTTAGCAGTGCTAGCTGAACTGAGTAAATGTACGAGAAAAAATGAGAAACAAGTCATATATTTACGGGAAAGAAAGTCGTAATTTTACAGGAAAAAAATTGTCATACTACAAGGAAATTGTAATTTGAAGAGAATAAAATTTTATAATTTGACCTTTGTCAAGGGTCACATAAGTCCCCCATCTTTATAGCTGTCTCGGGCAATGCCTGTTATGATAGAGTAATAAAATAATTTGATTTTTTTTAAAGTTGTAAATTTACATGAAACTCTTGCGAGGGTTTTAGTCTTGTAAATTGCGATTTGTAATATTGCGAGTTGTTTTCATACATTTACAACAATAAAGTCATAAATGTACAACACAGGTTTTTTAAATACTCCGCCGTATCAGGCATTGCCTGAGGCAGCTATAAAGACAGGGCACGACTTTTTTGTTGAAAAATGACCACTTTTGTACTCAAATCACTATTATGTATAAACGCAATATGATACTGGTGTGTGTTTTCTTGTTTACATGCAGAAATCTCCAGCTAACCCAATAAAATGTTAAATATAATATGCAGAAAGTAACGTAATTAATAACAATCATCAGATATTTAACACAAATATTTGATGAAGTGTGAAAACACTTGTCGAATTTCAGCACATACCTTGTTTTTTGTTTAAAAATTCAGGTTATAATATTAGGAGAATAAAGTCAAAATATTACAGGTATAAAGTCATAATTATGACAAAAGTTGAAAAAAATTTAAAATTAAAAAAAACCAGCAGAAATGGAAAAAAATGCTGTAATTTTACAAGTAGAAAGTCAAAATATTAGGAGAAAAAAGTCCCAATTTTAGGAAAATAAACTTGTAATTTTATGAGTAAAAACAATGTAATTTTAGTAATTTTTTATTTTTTAATTGTCGCAATATTAAGAAACAAACAAAACAATATAAAGTTGTCATTTTTGGAAGATTATTTTAAAAAATTATTATGGGAATAAGGTTAAAATTTTGTGGGAATAAAGCCATAATATTACAATTAAAAATACCATTTTTGTGTTAGAATGTATAATGTTTTGTTTTGCTGACTTTTGAAAGTAAAACATAAAACAGAAGGAATCTCATTGTTAAAAAAACATTTAAAATATAAAACCTTTAATCATCCAATTGAGAGAATTATTATCTTCTAAAATTATTGGCACCGTTTTAGTTGTATTCACTTTAAAAAAATAGGATAATGCTCTCATGAAAATAATTTAGAAAATATGTGTCGTTCATGGCTCTCTTGGCCCAAAAGGTTCTGCCAGTATCGGGCCAGCGTGGTATTAAAACATAATAAATATCAAATTTAGTAATTAAACGGATGCCGGTGTGGTATTTAAGATGTAGATTTTCGTTTAAGCCCCTCACAGTTATCACCCAGCTAAACCCTTCAAATCAAATATTAGATGATTTTATCAAAAATATATGAAATATAAATTTTAAGACTAAAAATGATGGCTGCTGGTGTGAAAATAGCTTTAGGTGTTCTGCAAATCCCTTAGTCTTGTTGGCATTTGCTGCGCCTCGCTTATCATCAGACGACAGTCGATCCGCCAACAAGATTCCGCCTATCGCTGCCTCGCCGCTGCTGATTTTCATTTGGCAGGGCCGTCAAATTAAATGACTCTGCCTCTGTTTTTTTTTTTTGGGAGGGGGGGGGATCGGTCAAAAATCGCTCGGTGGCACAGCCTCAGACGGGACTCCCCCCCCGGATGGCGGGAACGTGACAAATGTGCAATAGTACAACTCCCGGGAGATGTATCGGCCTACGTCCTCCATGTTTTCTGCCGCGGGTGGGCGGGAGGTGGGAGGCGCTTGTCTGCGGTGTAAGGCTGCGTGACATCAATGCGGTCGCTGCTACTATTCATGTCGCCATGCAAATACGGGGCTTTAGGATCTGCTTGTATTTACATAATTCACTCCTAAGACAAGCTGTCAGAGAGCCAGCCTCGGTATTTTAGGGTCTGCCAAGGCCCACAGTCAGCAATGTACTGAATGCGCGGCGACGATGTTCTGTCATATTCGGGTCACACCGACTAGAAGGTGAATTACAGACTATGCTGTTGGTGAATTCATGGCAGAAACTTGGTAGAACAGGCTGATTCTTGTCCCCTGTCTTGTGGATATGTTGGGGCGGTCGTGTTCAATGTAACAAACAAACAACGGGTTTTCGTCATCTCGCCTGCTTTTTCTTTTTGATATCTTGTGAGAAATGTATTTAATTAACAACTCTACTCCACTATTACCCAATCTAGGGGGTGTCCCGATCCCATTTTTCTTTGTCTTTACGCTCCGATCCGGTAGCAGCATGCTGGTCAGAGCAAACGTTTGGAGCCAAAAGTGCAAAATCAGAAAACTAGTAAAAGGAACGTAATTCGTCTGGAGTGCCGACTGAATGACAGCCGTCCTGACGTGGAAGTAACAATACTTTTAGGGTAGGACTAATCATTTGACACGCTTACAGATCCGTTATAGATCCGTTTGTGCTGTGATTTAAATGATGTGGCTTTTTTAGACAAATTATTTATTGACGTAACAACCGGCCGTTAGAGCGTCCGGGCACAGTGAGGGGAATCTACCACCAGGTTACCCCGCCCGCTTGTCTGCAAGGTGGTGGTGTTCTTTACCCGGGCGGCGGGAGTTGAGTGGCAACCAGCTTTGAGGCGCATTTGCCGCGGCCACCATGTTGGGCCAGAGTTACGACGACTGGATCTGGCCAATCTTGTTCCATCTTCAAAATAAAGCGGATGGACAGCCGATCCCGATGCTGAAGATTGGATCGGCATCCATCCATTTTTCCAAATAGTACCGTTTTGGTTACGATGCACGTTGACAAAAATGCATTTTTACTTTAATAGACACGTACAAGTTTGTGGTGTAACTGGGATGTCAATATCAAAAAGAAATTGCCTCTCTTGCTATTCTAGACCATAATTCTTTCATTCCCCGACATTCCCACCATATAAGCTTCCTTGGCACTTCATACATAACCGTGCCCACCGAGATGGTGTAAATTGACAATCTATGTAAATTGATGCACATTTTTAAAACTTGCATTTTTGCAAATATCATTTTTCTCAAATATGTAAATCAGTATTCAAGTTCTTAGTACATGATTACTATTATTTATTACTCCATAAAACCTTTTAATTAGATTTTTCTTAATTACATCTTGATTAAAAAGTGTATCTTCCAAATTATGATGATTATAAGTCACACTTTCGAGGGTTATACTTTTTTATCACATGTTTTATGGAGATTTTTATTTTTTTCTCATCAAAATACCTACCTACGTCTACCATAGCAAGAATGTGCTGCCTGGGAATTGAACCCAGGTGACAAGAATGAGAAGCTTGCATAATACCACTACACCAGCAACACTCCTGGGTCTAGTAGGTACAGGTCCTCATCAGCTTGTGTAAGCAGAACCAAATGGCTTTAGAACCTTCTCCAGAGTGAACCTGTTAAGTTATGTTTTACCCGCGGGGGGCAATCCCTTTTTTACATGGGAAGACATTTTTGAAGACCTAAAATGTCCCTTATTTGATCTGTAAAGTATTAGAAAAGCATACATTTAAAAACAAACTGATATGAAAATTTTAAAAAGCAAGTTTTATTTTAAAGCAAACTGTCGATTCATCACTTTCCATTCGTCCTTCACGAGGAGGTACTGTTCATGTCAAGTTCTTCTGGACTAAAGCCAGCCTGCACTTGGAAAGGCTGACATTCCCCTTCAGAATTTTTTAGTAGTTAACAGGATTTATGCAAGTCTTCCTGGTCCTGGAGCAGCAAAACAGCCTCAGACCATCACACTACCACCACCATGTTATACTGTTGGTATGCTCTTTGTGTATATTGAAGCTTTTCATGTCTGTTCATCAATCAACTGAATGTACCGGTTATTTCCTCTGTACAAGCCAGACTTCCATATATGGGTAAGGTTGAGCAATGGGTCCCAGGAAATGTTTGTTCGGGTGTGAGGGAAAGCTAATTTTGTTTAGCAATACAAAGTTTGGCAGAATTTTGACGCCTTTCCAACGTTACTTGGTCAGCAAGCTGTAAGTAACAATTTACCAGCGTCCTAACAAGTGTTTATTTTGTGTAAGTAACTTGACAAAAGCGGTTGTGTGTGTAGCATTATGGAGTGTGCATGGAAGGAGTGCGACCTGCATGCATGCCAATTACGAGCTCACCCATGTCTGGAGCCGCTAATAGCTGTTTAATCCGAACATTTTAAAAAGATAGAAACCCGTTTACTATCTGTACCGGAAGAGGGGTTCGGCAGCTGTCTGGAAGTCCTTGGGAGCGATTGGGAGTGTGACCAATCACAGTGACGTGGTCTCCGCAGGACCGGGGGTGGAGTAAATTACACAGACCGTT
This sequence comes from Oostethus manadensis, assembly GCA_024372805.1. Lineage (NCBI taxonomy): Eukaryota > Metazoa > Chordata > Actinopteri > Syngnathiformes > Syngnathidae > Oostethus > Oostethus manadensis. Next base: position 1,927,786 of record QODF01000090.1, on the reverse strand, counting down.
TGGGCGGGAGGCAGGAAACCCAAGGATACACTGCAGGAAAAGATGCACTCTGGAAGATCTAGAAATGTTTCTGTGCGGGTTATCATGTGTAGCTGCTCTATAGGAGTCCAGAACGCCATACAATGGCCCAAAATAAGTCTAATGGTTCTCCATTAAATGCATATTGATCAGAGTAACGGCCGCACGGTGGCTGAGTGGTTAGCACATTGGCCACACAGTCAGGAGATCTGGAAGACCTGGGTTCAAATCTCCGCTGGGCATCTCTGTGTGGAGTTTGCATGTTCTCCCCGTGCGTGTGTGGGTTTTCTCCGGGTACTCCGGTTTCCTCCCACATTCCAAAAACATGCATGTTAGGTTAATTGGTGACTCTAAATTGTCCATAGGTATGAATGTGAGTGTGACTGGTTGTTTGTCTATATGTGCCCTGCGATTGACTGGCGACCAGTCCAGGGTGTACCCCGCCTCTCGCCCAAAGTCTGCTGGGATAGGCTCCAGCATCCCTGTGACCCTAATGAGGATAAGCGGTACAGAAAATGGATGGATGGATGGATCAGAGTAACAGGGGGGACACTGAACCCTGGGACATAACTTATTTTGAAGTTTTAAAAACGTATGAATATAAACATACATACAGTATAGCGCGTCCAAATTTTGCATGCATTCCTCTGGCAATGTTGTTGTTACTGAACACGCTGCATGAGTACAGCTGGGATAGGCTCCAGCCATCACCTGCGACCCCAATGAGGATAAGCGGCATAGAAAATGGATGGGTATAAACGGACACCATCTTCTTGTTTTTGTTATAATTTCTTGAATTCCATTCGTCGTGTTTCTCGCTGGCACTTTCTTTGGCTGCATCTTGCAACGGCGTTCATTTTCTGTCCGCGTTAGGCTGCGTCGACGACGGCACAACATCCAACCTCTCTCTGTGAGCAAAGAATATGACATTTCAAATCATTCTTTTCTTCCCAACCCCACCCCCCCCAGAACTACAAACTACTAAATGTCTCTTGGCGGCCACCTCATCTGACGCTTTGTTTTATTGGCCCCAGCCAAACGCCATCAATGTGTGTTTGCTCGTTTGGCAGCACTCGCAACAGATTGACTTTTCTCCGGTGAAAGCTTTTATAGGCGCGGAAGCAGCAGCTTGCACAAACACGTCATAAGCAAAGCTACTCAATGGAAAAGATGCTCAAACATCAGAAGTATGAAGGAAAAAGCTTTTCTCTTGTATCAGACACACAGTCCACCGGCTCTCTGATGAACCCTGTGTCATTAACGGGGCTGTCACGAGACCACGCAGGACGTTGGGTCCACGAGAACGAGACCTGAAGAGATTTTAACTTAAATTTTACAAACGGTACAATGAAAAAAATATGGCAGTTTTATTTAACCCAGTCACAAAATTATGCAGGTGCGTTTTGAAACGTTTATTGTACCACAAATGCGTTCATTCATTCAGAAGAGCAAAAATATATTTTGCATTTGGCTTGCTGCTCTCCAGCTGGTGCTGCTGTTTTCAATGTAGCCGCAACGGCGCACAAGCCAGTGTCTTATTGTGCCGGTCCCAAGCCTGGATAAATACAGAGGGTTGTGTCAGGAAGGGCATCCGACGTAAAGCTTTGCCAAACCAGAACATGCGAATCAAACAAATGACTTCCATACCGGATCGGACGTGGCCCGGGTTAACAACGCCCGCCACCGGTGCTGTTCACCGACAGGGTGCCGGTGGAAACTGGATTACTGTTGGCCGAAGAAGGAGAGGAGGAAGGTGTGTCCGTAGGAGGAGAGAGAAGAGGAATGCTAAGAGTCTAGAACTAAGAGTTGGGACTTTGAATGTTGGAACTATGACAGGAAAAGGTAGAGAATTAGTTGACATGATGCAGAGGAGGAAGGTAGACATATTGTGTGTCCAGGAGACCAGGTGGAATGGTAGCAAGGCTAGAAGCTTAGGAGCAGGGTTCAAGCTGTTCTATCATGGTGTAGATAGGAAGAGAAATGGAGTAGGGGTGATTTTGAAGGAGGAGTTTGCTAGCAACGTCCTGGAGGTAAAAAGAGTGTCAGATAGAGTGATGAGCCTGAAGCTAGAAATCGAAGGTGTGATGTTCAATGTGGTTAGTGGGTATGCTCCACAGGTAGGATGTAAGATGGAGGAGAAAGATAAATTCTGGTCAGACCTGGATGAAGTGATGCAGAACATCCCTAGAAGTGAGAGAGTTGTCATTGGTGCGGACTTCAATGGGCATGTTGGTGCAGGAAACAGAGATGACGAGGAGGTGATGGGCAAGTTTGGTATCCAGGAGAGGAACGCTGAAGGACAGATGGTGGTCGACTTTGCAAAAAGGATGGAAATGGCTGTAGTGAATACTTTCTTCCAGAAGAGACAGGAACATAGGGTGACCTACAAGAGTGGAGGTAGGAGCACACAGGTAGACTACATCTTGTGTAGAAGGTGTAACCTGAAGGAGGTCAGTGACTGCAAAGCAGTGGTAGGTGAGAGTGTAGCCAGACAGCATAGGATGGTGGTGTGTAGGTTGACTCTAGTGGTGAGAAGGATGAAGAGGGTAAAGGCAGAGCAGAGGACAAAATGGTGGAAGCTGAAAAAGGAGGAGTGTTGCGTGACTTTTAGGAAGGAGTTGAAAAAGGCTATGGGTGGCCAGGAAGTCCTTCCAGATGACTGGACAACTACAGCTACTGTGATCAGGGAGACAGGTAGGAGAGTACTTGGTGTGTCATCTGGAAGGAAAGTAGATAAGGAGACTTGGTGGTGGAATGAGGAGGTGCAGGAGTGTATACAGAGTAAGAGGTTAGCTAAGAAGAAGTGGGACACTGAGAGGACTGAAGAGAGTAGACAGGAGTACAGAGAGATGCAGCGTAAGGTGAAAGTAAAGGTGGCAAAGGCCAAACAAGGGGCTTATGATGACTTGTATGCTAGGTTGGACAGCAAGGAGGGAGAGAAAGATCTATACAGGTTGGCAAGGCAGAGGGACAGAGATGGGAAGGACGTGCAGCAGGTTAGGGTGATGAAGGATAGGGATGGAAGGGTATTGACAGGTGCCAGTAGTGTCATGGGAAGATGGAAAGAGTACTTTGAAGAGTTGATGAATGAGGAAAATGAGAGAGAACAAAGAGTAGAAGAGGTGACTGTTGTGGACCAGGAAGTAGCAAAGATTAGTAAGGAAGAAGTGAGGAGGGCATTGAAGAGGATGAAGAATGGAAAGGCACTCGGTCCTGATGATATACCTGTGGAGGTATGGAAGTGTCTAGGAGAGGTGGCAATAGAGTTCCTGACCGGGTTGTTTAACAAGATCTTAGATAATGAGAAGATGCCTAAGGAATGGAGGAGAAGTGTGCTGGTGCCCATTTTTAAGAACAAGGGAGATGTGCAGAGTTGTGGCAACTACAGAGGAATAAAGCTGATGAGCCATACAATGAAGTTATGGGAAAGAGTAGTTGAAGCTAGACTAAGGGCAAACGTGAGCATTTGTGAGCAGCAGTACGGTTTTATGCCAAAAAAGAGTACAACAGATGCAGTATTTGCTTTGAGGATGTTGATTGAGAAGTACAGGGAAGGTCAGAGGGAGCTGCATTGTGTTTTTGTAGATCTGGAGAAAGCTTATGACAGGGTGCCCAGAGAGGAACTGTGGTATTGTATGAGGAAGTCTGGAGTGGCAGAGAAGTATGTTAGAGCGGTGCAGGACATGTACGAGGACTGTAAGACAGTAGTGAGGTGTGCTGCAGGTGTGACAGAGGAGTTCCGAGTGAAGGTGGGACTACATCAGGGATCAGCTCTGAGCCCCTTCTTGTTTGCTATGGTGATGGACAGGCTGACGGACGAGGTTAGACAGGAATCTCCATGGACTATGATGTTTGCAGATGACATTGTGATATGTAGTGAGAGCAGGGAACAGGTGGAGGAGAAGCTTGAGGGGTGGAGGTTTGCCCTGGAAAGGAGAGGAATGAAGGTCAGCTGCAGCAAGACAGAGTACATGTGTGTAAATGAGAGAAACTCAAGTGGAAGAGTGAGGTTACAGGGAGAAGAGATAAAGAAAGTGGAGGATTTTAAGTACTTGGGGTCAACAGTACAGAGCAATGGAGAGTGTGGAAAAGAGGTGAAAAAGCGTGTGCAGGCAGGCTGGAATGGGTGGAGAAAAGTGTCGGGTGTGATGTGTGATAGAAGAGTTTCAGCTATGGAGATGTCCAGAGGAGAAATAGTGAATGTGTTGGTAGAAGGATGCTGAGTTTTAAATTGCCAGGCAGGAGGCCTAGAGGAAGACCAAAGAGGAGGTTTATGGATGTAGTGAAAGAGGACATGATTGGTTTATGGACATGATTAGTTGGCGCAAGAGAAGAGGATACAGAAGACAGATTTAGATGGAGGCAATTGCTTCGCAGTGGCGACACCTGAAGGGATTAGCCGAAAGGAAAAGAAGAAGAAGTATGGTCCCACAAATAGTTTTGAGATCAAATAATTCACTGTAGTAATATACAATTCCAATAATATACCATAATTGTCATGGTCCACAGGACAGGAATATCAACTCACTTTTATTCTGAAGTGATAGGAATATCACTTTTATTTTGGAAAGCTGCCTTCTTTGCTGTGGGTAAGCTGCTACCCCTTTACCCCGCTTTACCCTCTTATGTTGCAATTTGTTTATAAGGCCAGCTTCGTCACAGGGACGGTGTTGGTTGTTTACTTGAGTCACTCCATGTTTCCTTGCCCAGGCTGTCACCTAGGTCCTTCCTTGTTGCTACTACCAAGAGCTCCACGTGACTCTCACAGAGTATTTTTTTGCTTTTTGTTATTTATTCCGGCACACTGTGAGCACCTTTGCGCCTTCTCTTGTTTAGTAAGAGTTTTTATATTGCACAGTGTGCTCCTGTCTCTGCATTCCAGGGGTCAACCACTCGACAGCCACCCACAGATCCTGACAATAATAATGCAATATTTCCTTTAATATGTCATCTTTTACTCTGTAAAGCTGCAGAATTGGCTTTTGTGACCTGTATTTTGTCACAGGCAATTAGTACTGTCTTTCAATCGTTCTTGAAATGCTGGCTTAAGACCTCATACGTATATTTATAGACAAATCTTTGTGTTTTTATGAATTGTTAGCGGCAACATTTTTGCTTTTTTTCCTCTACTTTTCCACTTTTGCTGGGTTTTTGTTAATTTTATTTCTGCAATGTGGCAGATGGGTCCTGCAGAACACTTTGGACACCCATACGTGTTTCGCCAGGAAGGCAAGGTGCTGCCAGGCAATGGAGGATTGTGTCCAAACTTCTCTGGCTACTCTGGTTTCCATCCACATTCCAAAAATATGCATGTTTGGTTAACTGGAGGCTGTATATTGTCCACAGGTATGAATGTGAGTGTGGATGGTTGGTTGTCTATGTCTGCCCTGCCATTGGCTGGCATCCAGTCCGGGGTGTACCTTGCATCTCGCCCAAAGTCAGCTGGGATAGGCTCCAGCATACCCCGGTGAAAACAACCAACGTAGAAAACGGGTGGATGGATGATTAGGTGTCTACCAGGTTATTTTAGTTTAAAACTCTTTGGATTTCACACTTTTTTGTTGTCCCAACAGGTGTCTAAATATCTCCCCTAGCCAAGTAAAACACAAATTGACATCATTCTTTTATAGCACTGCAGGAAGTCAAGTGATACCATACCGTACAGTACCATACAGCATTGCAGCGTGAAAGTACAATGTTCCTTGCCGCATCCGCTTTTGCCATACTATTGATTTTCCGACCAGTCTGGTGTCTGTCTCTTCCCAGTGGTCCCGATGGGAGTTTATTAAAGATGCATTTCAAACCTGTGGGGCCGGCTCTTTTGCTTCCATGTTGCTCTTCTCACAAGAACCTTCGGGTTTACTGTTCGCCACACATGTGCAGCTTTAGGGATGTGCAGCTGGTGTTGTTTTTTTTTTTTTTTGCCCCCTTCCCTGGCACACTACTTACACCCAAATACAAGCTGGACCACGAGTCTGCACACTGGCAACAAAAGCTTTTATCACTATACTACATTTTGAGACTGTTGTGTAAATACAAAATGCAATTTTGTTAAGTGTAAATACTGTTGTAGTTTTCAAATGAACAAAAATAGCAACTTCCGATCAACTTATGTCAATTTCATACTTCCCATGTATTTCTGATTCAAACACGCCCCCTTTTTATGCCCCGCCCACTGAGAGTACAGGTACGGATACAGGTCATTCGGATGGGTGAACAGATACAGATAGTGGTGTACTCGCTCCCTAGTCTACACAATAATGGCACATCTGTAGTTTGCAGAGACTTGATCGTTTTTGTAACGTTGGCGTTTTCAGCTTCCAAAAAGGCCACAATGTTACTGTTTCCATGCCCTCAGCTCGCTATCCCTTACTGAAATTTTTCTCCACTACTACGTGTTCTGAACAGCGTTGGTATGCGTACATATATGAGTTTCTAATACAGGTTTCTCAAAAGCATAACAAAAAAGAACAGAAGTATTCAGATTGGTTAAAAAATGTTTAAATTGCAAAATCTACTTCTTAGTCAGATGTATTTAGTCGAAAAACACGTGTTGTCTTACCCTTCGTTTGTATATAAAGTACATGCATCCTATGCTTCTCCACGCAAAAAGCTCTGGTACCTTGTTGTAAAAGTCTGATCACCTGCCGGTGAGCTTGGATATTCAGTATAAACCTCCATTTTGGCAGTCAAATTCATTCATTCAGAAGAGCAAAAAGATATTTGCTGACCTCCAGCCAGTGCTGCTGTTGTCAAAAACAAACGTAGCAAAACAGCGTATCTAATTCATGTGTCATGCAGACCAATATGTCCGTTTTGGTACATTTCTGTTAAAAACGCCACTCGTTCGACAGTGTAACATCAACGTCAACACGGCTAGTAGATAGTCACGACATTCCGAGCGCAAGTGATTTGCATTCCAACAAACGGAGGCTGTGTCTGAGTGAAGCACCAGACTGAGAAAAAATGTCACTTTACGACAAAGAACTCGCAGACCCGTCTTATTGTTTGGCTGCGACTTAATGAAAAGTGTGTGAACTCAGCTTTGATCAGAGCGGGCGGCTTTGTTTGATTCCACATCCACATCAGATGGCGGGCAGTAAGGAGAGCGAGCGTGAACTCCGAGCAAGGACAAAATCTTTTTGATGTTATAAATTGCTTTTTCACAGTCATTGACGTCGGGGGCTGTTATCTTTCTGGTCTAAAATATTTGATCACAAATGTAGACCTGGAAACTTCTATGCATTTTTCCTGCACGACGCGCAGTTTGAACTCGCTTTTGTGCGCCTCGCAGCTCCCCGGGTATGCATTTTGTTGCATTTCAACAGTTTTACTTCCGAGTTCAGACGTGCGCCGCCAAAAGAAATCCTCCACTTGTGATTGGTCAGCTTGCAGGGCAATATGTTCCGTCTGGATACGGATCGCTCGGAGGGTTTCTGATTTGTATACCTGCTGTAATGCACTGATTCGTTCCAGCTGCAATGCTCTTTAAATACTGTCATTTGCTCGTTAACTAGTTGGCTAACAAGCTAAGTAAACAAGAGTTGTGGTTGCTCACAGAGGCGACGTCAACCCCATGAAATGAACCTGCTCTGTGTAACTTCAAAAGAAATACCTGCAGGACTTTATACTCCTGCTTGTGCATTATATATTTGATTCAAATTTTAGTAGCAAATCATACAAAAGTAACGTTTTACAGCCACATTACCTCTCGTGATCGTGAAACATTCTATAAACCACACTTCACACAAATGTAAATGAGAGTCAATGACAACACAACTGAACACAAAATGCATTATTTAAATTACACTTTTGTTATAAAAAATCCACACATACACCCCACCCCCACCCATCATTAATCTGATAACTGAGCTCAATTGAGATCTTTCAGTCTGGTGAAGGTTATAAAGTCATTTCTTAATCTTTGGCTTTGACTCCGGCAAACCACAGTGAGAGACATTATCCACAAATGGCAAAAACATGGAACAATGGTGAACGTTCCTAGAAAAGGTGAGCCAACCAAAATTACCCCAAGAGCGCTGCCATGACTCATTCAAGAGGTCACAAAAGACCCCACAACAACATCCAAACAACTGCGAGCCTCTCTTGTCTCAGTTAAGTTCAGTGTTCATGACTCCACCATAAGAAAAACACTGGGCAAAAACGGCCTGCGTGGCAAAGTTCCAAGACCCAAACTACCACTGAACAAAAAGAACATTAAGGCCCATCCTAATTTTGCCAGAAAACATCTTCATGATCCCCAAGACCTTTGGAAGGTGTGTGTCCCATTACATCTGGCCTAAAAGTAACATCAGAAAAAGATGATCGGACCAACAGTAAAATATAGTGGTGGTAGTGTGATAGGCTGGGGCTGTTTTGCTGCTTTAAGACCTGGAAGACTTGCTGTTAAATGGAATCAAGAATTCTGCTGTCTACCAAAAAATCCTAAAGGAGAATGTCCGGGGATCTGATGGTGACCTCAAACTGAAACCAACCTGGATTGTGCAGCAGGACAATGATCCAAATACACAAGCAAGTCCACATCTGAATGGTTGAAGAAAAACTTTAGAGTGGGCTAGTCCAAGTCCTGACCTGAATCCTACTGAGATGCTGTGGCATGACCTTAAAAAGGCGGTTCAAGGTGGAAAAGCCTCCAATGTGGCTGAATGACAACAATTCTGCAAAGACTTTGGAGTGGCCTTGTAGAAAGTTCGGTTGCACAAAAAGGTACAACGTTACAATATGATGTTAATAAAATATGGGGGAAAAAGTCTTAATTATTAGATTAATAAAAGTTGAAATGGTTGGAAAATAGTTGCAAAGTCAACATAGTAAGAGAAAAAAATGGCATTATAACGAGAAAAATTTGATGAGAAAAATTTTGTAATGTTATGAGGACAAAAACTGCATTTTAGTTGCATAGACATTAATTTTTTTTACAATAAATACAAAAATGTTTTTTTAAGTCATAATATTATGAGAAACAAAGAGAACAAAACAAAGTTGTAATTTTTGTAAAATTTGGTTGGGGGAAAGTTAAAACATGAAAAAAACATTTATGAAGATTATTTAAGAAGGAAATTGGGGAAAAAACAGCAAGAATGGTTAGAAAAAGGAGCAAAGTTTATATTTATCATACATTTTTTCATTTTTTTCGCAAAGCTGAGATGCAGTTTTTCCTTAAAATAGAAATAACTTATCTATATCGTACGTATGTGTTCCTTTAAATATTTTGAAAGTGGCCCTTGCATCCATTCATTTTTTACTCTGTGGCCCTCAACGGGAATAATTTGGGCCTTGAAGGATTCCCTCAACAGTGTATCGGCAGATTTTCTAACAACAAATATGATTTTTGTATGTCAAAATAATGAATCGATGGTAAATAAATAATTCTACTAGCATAGTTATTTTCTTTCAAATAATGTAGTGTAATGTAAAAAAAACACCCTACATATTAATTTATTACAATGGAAATGAATGATGTCACTGTTAATGTAATGTAATTTAGTGATCATTATAGTAAAGAACAGCCGTTTTTGGTCCCGAGGTTTGGAAAACTCCCTGCTGGTTTTTACGCTGTTTTGCTGTTTCTATTATTTATGTTGTGTTCTTACAAGATGTGAAAAGCAAAAAATAAAAATAAAAATTAACAATCAAATGCCTCAGTACACTCACGCCCTTTCATTTACAAAACATAAAATGTTTTGTAAATGGAACAGGCAAAAAAAAAATTGCAACACAGACGTAGAAGAAGAGACGCGATGGATGGTGGAGAGCGAGGCGAGAAGACCCCAGAGATGCAAAATGACAACGTTTCAGGTTTTGTTTGCTTCTCTCGCATATGCAGAGAGACGCGCACACCGAGCTCGCCTTTTTCCGGGAGACGCCAGCGGCCATGATTGAACATTAATCACATGAGCGGCGCACACAGCAGGCCTTCGGAGGCTCCGAGAGACAGGTGGCGGCTTTTTGCAGGAAAGTGAAGCAGGTGCAGCACTTATGCATTCTGATTCCTCAGACCCGGAAAAAAAGTGACGAGCTAATTCCTTTATTTCAAACACAGCTGGGTAACATAGGAGGTGCATTTTGGATGAATTTGACAGATGCACAAACTTTCGTATTCTCTTTGAAAAAAAAGTATGGTTAGGATGCTTGCTTTCTTGCATTCAAACTGTCTTCCATTCAATTCATACTTATTCATACTGTATACATTTTATATACAGTAGTGTTCAAAGTAAGAGCAGTGCAGTGTGACTAACCAGATTATTATTTGTATATTTTTATTTCTACATGGCAAACAACTTACCAGTAGATTCTCAGAAAACAAACAAGACCCAGCATTCATGATATGCACGCTCTTAAGGCTGTGCAATTGGGCAATTAGTTGAAAGGGGGTGTGTTCAAAAAATAGCAGTGTCTGCCGTTGAATTTACAAACTCAAAACTATTTTGTACACATTTTTTTGTTTCTAGGATTTGGCAATCCTGTGAATCGCTAAACTAATATTTAGTCGTATGAGCACAATTTTTAATAACTGCTTCACATCTGTGTGGCATGGACTCAACCAACTTGTGGCACCTTTCAGCTGTTATTCCACTCCAAGATTCTTTAACAACATTCCAAATATCATTAACATTTTTTGGTTTTGCTTCAGAAACAGCATTTTTGATGCCACCCCACATTGCATTAAGGTCCAGGGATTGGGCTGGCCACTCCAAGTTTTTTGCTGGTTTACTAGTGTGTTTAGGGGGACTGTCTTGTTGAAAAAGCCATTTCAAGGGCATGTCCTCTTCAGCATAAGGCAACATGACCTCTTCAAGTATTCTGACATATGCAAACTGATCCATGATCCCTGCTATGGGATAAATAGGCCCAACACCATAGTAGGAGAAACATGCCCATATAATATGCTTCACTGTCTTCACTGTGTGCTGTGACTGGAATTCAGAGATTGGGTGTCGTTTCACAAACTGTCTGCATTCCTTGGACCCTAAAAGAACAATTTCACTCTCATCAGTCCACAAAATGTTGCTCCATTTCGCTTTAGGTCAGTTGATGTGTTCTTTGGCAAATTGTAACCTCTTCTGCACATGTTTTTATTTTAACAAAGAGACTTTGCGGGGATTCTTGCAAATAGAGTAGCTTCACACAGATGTCCTCTAGTTGTCACAGTACTTACAGGTAACTCCAGACTGTCTTTGATCATCCTGGAGCTGATCAGTGGCTGAGCCTTTTCCATTCTGCTTATTCTTTGATCCATTTTGACAATTTCTGCTACATGTTTCTGGTTTTGCTTTCCCTTTTAAGGCATTGGAGATAATTTTAGCTGAACAACCCAAAATGTTTTGCACCTCTTCATAGGTTTTACTGTCTCCAATCAACTTTTGAATCAAAGTACGCTGTTCTTCTGAAGAATGTCTTGAACGACCCATTTTCCTCAGCGTGCTCAATAAGTGCTGGTTTCATCCTTAAAGAGAGGCCACCTGTTTTTTCACAAAATGGATCACTCATCACTGATTGAATGCCACACTTCTATTTCTTTGAACACACCTCTTTCACAACTAATTGTCCAATTGCACAGTCTTAAGAGCTTGCATCTCATGAATGCTGGGTCTTGTTCGTTTTCTGAGAATCTACTGCACCTACTGGTAACTTGTCTACCATGTAGCAATTATAATATACTAATAACAGTACTTAACCTGCTTAGTCGCATTGGACTGCTATTATTTTGAGCACTACTGTGTATACAACATTGGTTCCTGGTGCTGCTGTGTTGTACTTGTGGGTCAGACAAAGAGAGTTAGATTGTTCTTTTCACATTCCCATGCAATTGACATTGCATGCCAAATCATTGCCAAAGTTGAAAAATCCAAATAGTATCTCCAAATAACGGTCTTTCCTCTTTGTGGTTCTGTTGCGCCCTCTGCTCCACAGAGTAGGAGAGGTACGTGGTTACTTTCGAGAGTGAAAATAAAGGAGAGAGTCGCAGCCTCGTCTTCACTTCACCTCGCTTTATTCAAAAGAACACCGGTAACCTTCTGTGCAAACGCACAAAACAACTCTCACTGGGAAAAGCAATCGACACTTTTTTATCAAAATGTAAATTGTACACATTGTATTTGTGTTTTTCTTAGTACTTCAATCATGTTATTTTATGCAACAATCATTCATCAAACTAAAAAAACATGAATCTTTTTACTTTTTAAAAAAACTGTGTGTATTTTCTTTAATTGGCATTTAACCCTTTTTAACCTGTGTAATCTGCCTTTCCAATCTTGTGTACCAAAAACTTTTAATATATCAATAATTTTAACCTGTCACAGTTCCACGGCTGTAATAAGAGCATGGTATGGTAAAAGTGATAATAATAATAAAAAACTATAATAAAACTCATCAATCTTCTGCATTAATTTGAGAGACACAAATGAAGTAACTTAAATGGCAGTGAAATTACTGTAGAGACACCATTAAAACCAGGTTGTTATAATGCATCGAGACCAAAACAAAACATGCCGTCAACAATCTCTATTTTTTTAGTACATTCGCAAAAATCTATTAAGTCATTGAGACTATGACTCGACACAATGACCCGCAGAGGGCTTGGAAACAGCATTTGAGCAAGCAATTGTCGACCAGGCTGTGAGGAAAGGTTATTCAATTGATATTTTATTGGTAAATACACATTAGCTTGCACACAAAATGTTTACCAAAGATATGGAAATACATTCTGTTAAATGTGTAAAAGAAACACATACTCCCTCGCTCTGTTGCATTTTTAAAAAATCTATTAGTAAATAATCACTGTTTTGTGATTGACCATGGCCTATTATTAGTCAACAAATATTGAAAGACAAGTTATTTGTAGTATTCTGATTACTAGGTGTCAGTAAAGTTACATTAAATTAGGTTACCTTAACACTGCATGGAGTCAGCCATCGCATGACTGACATGACAGAGCTAAAACAAGGTTCTCCTCCCATTCTGTGTGGAAGTGGTAAGTTTTGTGCTTCTTACTTTCTCCTTCCCCGCTCTGTTTGAAACGCTTTCTTCATTTCACAATAAGTAAATTGGAGAGGTGAACCAGTGATCCCGTAGCCTGCTCATTAGCAATGTGGCGTAAACAAAGAATGATAGGAGTGTAAAGGGGTGACAATTCCATGTATTAATATTGAATTTTACTTTGCGGAAATGCTTTCATCGCGGTTGGTTCTGGAACCAATTAACCCTGATAAACGGGAGACAACTGTATAGGAGATCCCCGCTTGTCATGGGGTTTGTGTTCCGAGCGTACCAGCAACTGGCGAAAACCTGCGAGAAATTGACACTAGGGGCAGGGAATCTCGATACAATAGGATTTGCGATAATATCTGAGTACGGTTATAGGGTGAAACAAAACAAAAAAAAAATCAATTCATAGTCATGATTACATTCAGTTCATATTTGCATCCTTCAGACTGCATCTTACCCGCGACTCTAATGAAGACAAGCCGTTAAGAGAATGGGTGGATATTTTGCGTCTTATTTTAACCAGCGTACAACCAGCAGTGGTGCAAAAACAACTGTATTAGTGAAAAATAATTTTAGTAAAACAGGATTTTATCACCAGAAAGAATAAAAAAAAAACTTTTCCCCTAAAAAAACGGGGTTCTGAATGCTGAATCGCGACTCTGCAGGGATCCACGTTAATGGCATGGAGCTGTTTTTGCCGCTGGGGGAACATCATCATGTAGAACAGCTGCTTGGTGCTGCGGCTGATCAAATTATCACCTGCCTAATCTGGCCTGCCTGCTGCTTTGTAGTTGCATCAGCCTACCCAAATGTAAACAATTCCCTGGAAAACAAACTTCTCTGCCAACACCAGTTTCACTTTTTATGTCCTTGGAATCATTTTTTACCATCAAGGGGGGGGGGGGGGGTAGTTTCAGAGTCTCCTTCAGGCAAATAATTTACAACCAGCTCAGATCCGATTGAAAAACATAAAGCAGACCACTTTCTCATCGTCACAGCAATCAATTCTCTGTAGTTCTCTTTCTTATACTGTATATATGTTACTTGTTGTGTCTGAAGGGGGGGGGGGCAATAATTTGAGTTGAATGCTGCCAGTGTAGTTTTATTGGAAGAAGCCATGATACCAGAAAGCGACCCCCATGGGTTTAAAGAGGAGAAAACCCTGACAAATTCTAGGGATGGGTACTGAAAACGGTACATTTCATCAGTAGCACCGATTCACGTAAAATCAAAAGGTACCATTTTTCGGCACCAAAACGGCAGTTTCTGTGGTGTGTCGCCGAACAACATTCAATTCACAAGAGAAGAAGACTTAGCCAATGTTTACATCAACAAGGAAACAATGAAACTTCAGTGGGTAGGAAAGTTCTTGGGGCTCTCTTGGTTCCATCACAAAATGTTCCATTTGGAAGTAAACAAAATAAAAAATGCTGACAGCCTTTCTTGTTGTGCCTTAAAGGGTGAAAAGAATAATTTGAGTTGCATGTCATCAGTGTAGCTTTTGTTGGAAGGAACCATGAGACTAGAACGCTACCCTAAGGGATTTGAGAGGGGGAAAAACAATAGTCCTAAACCAGAACCCTGAGGGACTCCAGTGTGGAATGTGAATAATTTTCATTGGCATCCTGGTCAAGGGACAGTAGGTGTTGTTTGATACTGGGGTGTGAGTAGGAAAGATACTCGAGATCTTCCGGGTGCGACCACAAAACCTTCCAGGTGAAAGTAAAAACAAAAAAACATGGCAGACGACCTTAACATGCGTTTTGGTAAACACTAGTAGTACATAATAGCAATTTGTGCTGAAAACAACCTCATCATTTTTTCAGCTTTGTCCAAAAATTGACCTTGTTACTTTTATATCTTATATCCCATCAGATTTAATTAATTCACATTGTACTCATTTGATGAATTAAGGAAAACTGATGAGAGACAGTGGAATGTTAACATTTTTTGTCTTTTGTCTTGGCTAAACATTTATTCAAGCATCTTTACCTAATCAATATTGCAGAACCAAACGCAACACAGTGGAGCTGGTCCTCTGTCACAGCAATTACTGCAAAAACGATTAAGCCAAAAAGTGACTTGCATCATGCGTCGTCATTATTATTATTTGTGTCCGACACGTAATTACACCAAACACGCTCTCGGCAGCCCGAGCGGTGATCATAATAAAGAAAATCAAGCACACAAAAATAGACGCTCAATCATTTGTACTTCCATATCTACTAATTATGTTTAATAACACATCTGAGCCTGTGGCCCAGCCGGTAATGAATAGCTCACACTGGGAATCTGCGGCTTTAATAGCCTTAATGCAGTTTGGCTATGCGTGTTATCCTGAAGGGCTGTGTTTTCACTGGTACGTAGCTTCATTGAAAGGACAGAAATGCCATTGCAAAGCATAAATATACATATAGTATAGTATATATACATATACTATGTTACAATTTCACTAGAAAAAACATTTACTGCAGGTGTACCTCGGTTAACATCTGTTGTGGTTTGTGCGGTTTTCGGTTAACCACCGAAATTTTTTGGCTTGCGTTGACCTGCTTGTTTAGCGGCGTCCAAAATACTGTTCGGTTTGTTTACGCCGCCATCTTGGTTCACATGCACATGATTTATGTGTAGAATAACGCGTTTATTTTGTTATATTGTTAATTGATGTTTTTTTTTTTTCTCAACAAAACTAGGTAATCGTGATATTAGATGTCTAGTTCCTTTGTAATTATTTTTGCATCATTTTCTGCACGCAAAACTATAATTACTGACTTTGTCTTTGTTTTTAATGTGGATTAATTGGATTGATATTACTTTCTGGGGAAAATGGGAAAATTTGCTTTGGATAGAGCTCGGTTTGGTTTGAGTCAGACCTTCTGATGATGTTAACCGAGGCACCACTGTATAATGACAAACTTATAAAAAATTGCGAAATTGGTTTTAAAACGCTGTAAAATAATGTCAAATTTACAAGAATAAAGTTATAAGTGTAAGAGAAATAAATACACATAAATAGTTTATGATAAAAAAGTTAATATTATGACAATAAAGTAAAAGTTATTTTCCTTTCGGCTTATCTCTCCTTACCCCTTCAGGGGTTGCCACAGCGAATCAATTTTCTTCTGTTTGATTCGCATTCGCGTTTTGATTTGGCAGAAGATTTACGTCAGATGCCCTTCCTGACACAACCCTCTGTATGAGGGACATGATCTTCTCTGATAATGTATACACATACACTATATGCAGTATTTATATATATATATACTGTATTTTATGAAATTTACCATGCAAAAATCCAACATGGAAAGTTGAAAAGCTCTGAAACAAACCGTAGAGGTTCAACCATATTTTATCAAATTTCCTATGCAAGATTGAAAAGCCTTCTGGAACAGACGTCAGAGTTTCCACTGTATTTTATCAAATTTCCCATGCAAAAAAATAACTGCATGCAAGGTTGAAAAACCTTCTGGAACAGACCTTCCACTCTATTATGAGGATAAAATTGGAAAAATGGAAGTGGAATACAGTTGAAATATTGCAAGAAGTTACAAAAAAATCATAATTTTAAGACTTACTTCTTGAAAAAAATGTGACCTTATTCTCTTTTCATTGTCGTCGTAACTTTACAATTTCTGTCTTAAAAATGAATCCACTTTGCATTTTGAACTGCCGTTTATTACCAGCACTGATTAGCTCCAGCACCTCGTGATATTCCTGTAAGTCTACAATGCTAATAAGATGATAAACAGGCGAGCGATTTCATGAGCTGATAGGGAGCAATAAATTACCGTTAACCCTCCCCCTTTCATAAATGCCCGTGTTGATGTCCCCTGAAACGCATATAACCCACCTTCTATTGACATGCCTGCGGGCCTGGCTAGGTTCTGTTGACATGTTCCTGAGCATTTTAAATGCATGGTTGCATACAGTTCCATGAAACTACAACCAAAGACATAATGGAAGGAAGAAGCTGCACAGAGAGCCTTTATTATTTTCAATTTCATGCATTTCAACAAAACGTATAAACGAGGAGTCTGGTGTACAGTATCTGCATTAAACTTAATAACTCACTACAAATCTTCAGGCCCCGAATCAACATATTAATTCCCGACGCGAGAGAAGAATTGGGTGATATTAAAGTCCTTTCACAGGAAAATAAGGCCCTTTTTTATGACAGAATCAATAACTCGCCAGGCAGCAAGCTAATTTTGCAGCATTTTTGTGTGAATTATCGACAGACTTTGCCATCTGTGTTTTATTAGACTCTGCTGAGCGGCCCCGGTTGCAAATATGCAAAACGACGAAGGAGAGCTAAATGTGTAAAAACATAAATCAGGGCTCTCAAACTTGCGGCCCCGCGAGCCATTTGCGAGATGATATTTTGTGGCTTAATATGAAAGTTGAATGTTAGTGCGGCCCTCGAGTTTTACATGAATGGCACTTTTTACAGTGTTGTGTGCAAAGCTGACGAACCTACTAATCACGGTGTGGTATATGGCTCTCAGGGGCGTGACATCAACCAGGCTTGATGCAAGCAAAGAAAAATTTTTCAATGAGTGAAAAACTGATCATTATTACTAGTTTAGCACACACGTTTTTTTACACCAGTGTCCTTGTTTATCTTATGTTGTGTTAAAAAAATGTAAAAAGACGTTTGAGATAATTGGATTTTTTTTATATGTTTAATTTAAAATGCACGCATGTGCCAGATTCTGCCCCAAGGTAAGTTGAGTTTGAGACACCTGATGTAAATAAATAAAAAAAGCATAAGAATGGATCGGATTAATCTTGTAGACAAAACAAATCTTGGAAACAGTGATCAGCGTGAAGATATGCTTTAATTTGATACCGTCCATCAGGGGTGTTCAAAGTGTGGCCGTTTTCGGCCTGCAGTTTGTTTTTTATTGGCCCTCTGCAAATCAACTAAAAAATAATAATTCACTACATCTGCCAAGTGCATCGCTGAAAGCGCAACCGCAGCGCGGTGTATTGAAATGGGACGTGGAAGAACTGATTTTGAGGGTGATCCAGATCCCCTTCAAGGAAACTTTTTGGCAATTTGTGTTAGCATGCTAACTTTCGCATGTTAGCATTGCTAGCATGATAATGTTAGCATTCTAGCATTTTTTGGTATTTTTATATTTTTAGCATGTTAACATTGCTAATATGCTAACATTAGCATAATATCATTTTTAGCTGTTTTCATGGGTAGACACTTATATGAACACTTAATACTGTTATGCTACATGTTAGCATGTTAACATTACTAGTATGCTAACATTAGCATAGTAATATTAGTAACTATTTTTATAGGTTGACTCTATTAAGCTAGGTGTTAGCATGTTAGCCTTGATAGCATGTTAATATTAGTATAGTAACATTTTTGGCCTTTTTTCATGGGTAGACACTTATATGAACATTTAGCACTGTCATGCTAGGTGGTTGGCATGCTAAGGTTAACATGTTAGCATGCTAGCATTAGCATAGTAGCATTTTAAGCCGTTTTCTTAGGTAGACACTTTTATGCTAGGTGTTAGCATGCTAATGTTAGAATGTTAGCTTTGCTAGCATGCTAAAATGAGCATACTAGCTTTTTTTTGTAAAATTTTTATGAATATGAGCTTATGCAGACACTTAACGCTATCATGCTGGGTGTTCCCATGCTAGCGATAGCATGTTAGCAGACTTACATAATTATAATAACATTTTTAGCATTTTCAGAAGTAGGCAGTAAACAAACACTTAGCTTTATTATGCTAAGTGTTCACATGCTAACATTAGCATGGAAGCATTTATACCCATTTTCTTAGGTAGATGCAAATGTAAACAATTAGCACTACTATGCTAAGTGTTCACATGCTGATGTTAACATGCTAATAATGGTGTAAACCAAAATATGGGGGGGGGAATACTCTCTTTGACCTCATTTTATTAATTTATTGTATTAATGACGGGCAGCATCAAACTGCTCAAACGGCATTAATACGACTGATGAGTTCATCATAAACAACAGCACGTCAAGCGTTGCACTCTTGTGTTTTAGCATGTGGAGATAGACAAAACGCATTCAGAGATAAACAAATCCGATGGATTCCGCCCAATACTGACATGTAAAATGCATTCACTCCCGTCTTGTGGAGGTAAATAACCAACTCCAAGATGAGGTTGCCTACAGCCACAGTATTGTTTTTTTAGAAAAACGTCTCACAAGTCTGGCAAAAATCTGGACAAGTTCTCTTTTTTAGTGTAACGTATAATGTTTGTTGGCGCTGACCGTAGAACCTAAAAGCCGTCTTGTTTGCGATGTACAGTAGCTTTTTGGCTTGTAAGACCGTCAGTTTAAAGCGTTGCCTGTACAGCTGCTAAAAGAGCTACAGGTGACAGTTTGACACTGGAACTGATTATTTCAATTTCCATTATATCCAATGGGGATAATGTTCTAACTATGCGTGTTGGAGCTAGAAAGGCACGGCTTCATATAAAGAGCCGCTGCAAGTGTTTAGCTGTTCTTTTATAGCTACACGGGGCGAGAAAAACATTACAAAAGGCTCAATCTGACTGTCAAACTGCAGTTTTTGGCAACTTTATGAGGTCTTCTGTATTCACACGGCTCAAAACTTTCTTTGCTTTCCTCCCCCACATGAACTCTTGTCATTCTGTCTCCCTAAAAGCATCACCATCATCATCATCTCTGCCGTCTTCCCAATCCGCTGTGATGGAGGCTGTTATCTTCACACGCACGCTAATGGGGAGAGAGAAAAGAGACCAATTAGCATCTCCGTGCCAGACTCAAACCCGAGAGAGTGTCGGGTCGTCTCTGTGTTGTTGTGTTTATGCGTCGCAAAAACTCCTTCAAACTCGCAGAAGTAGCTTTAATTCAAGAAATAAAATCCTCCTTTCTCAATTAACCCTTTGTAGGGCACTCAAGTGAACATTTGGTGCCGGTCCCAAGCCCGGATAAATATATAGATGTTGTGTCAGGAAGGGCATCCGACGTAAAGCTTTGCCAAACCAGAACATGCGAATCAAACAAATGACTTCCATACCGGATCGGACGTGGCCCGGGTTAACAACGCCCGCCACCGGTGCTGTTCACTGACAGGGTGCCGGTGGAAACTGGATTACTGTTTGTCGAAGAATGAGAGGGGGAGGGTGTGTCCGTAGGAGGAGAGAGAAGAGGAGCTAAGAGTCTAGAACTAAGAGTAGGGGCTTTGAATGTTGGAATTAGGACAGGAAAAGGTAGAGAATTAGTTGACATGATGCAGAGGAGGAAGGTAGACATATTGTGTGTGCAGGAGACCAGGTGGAACGGTAGCAAGGCTAGAAGCTTAGGAGCAGGGTCAAGCTGTTCTGTCATGGTGTAGATAGGAAGAGAAATGGAGTAGGGGTGATTTTGAAGGAGGAGTTTGCTAGCAACGTCCTGGAGGTAAAAAGAGTGTCAGATAGAGTGATGAGCCTGAAGCTAGAAATCGAAGGTGTGATGTTCAATGTTGTTAGTGGGTATGCTCCACAAGTAGAATGTGAGATGGAGGAGAAAGATAAATTCTGGTCAGACCTGGATGAAGTAATGCAGAACATTCCCAGAAGTGAGAGAGTTGTCATTGGTGCGGACTTCAATGAACATGTTGGTGCAGGAAACAGAGATGATGAGGTGGTGATGGGCAAGTTTGGTATCCAGGAGAGGAACACTGAAGGACAGACGGTGGTCAACTTTGCAAAAAGGATGGAAATGGCTATAGTGAATACTTTCTTCCAGAAGAGACAGGAACATAGGGTGACCTATAAGAGTGGAGGTAGGAGCACACAGGTAGACTACATCTTGTGTAGAAGGTGTAACCTGAAGGAGCTCAGTGACTGCAAAGCAGTGGTAGGTGAGAGTGTAGCCAGACAGCATAGGATGGTGGTGTGTAGGATGACACTACAGTAGTGGTGAGGAAGATGAAGAAGGTAAAGGTTGAAAAAGGCTATGGGTGGCCAGGAAGTCCTTCCAGTACTTGGTGTGTCATCGGGAAGGAAAGTAGATAAGGAGACTTGGTGGTGGAATGAGGAGGTGCAGGAGTGTATACAGAGTAAGAGGTTAGCTAAGAAGAAGTGGGACACTGAGAGGACTGAAGAGAGTAGCCAAGAGTACAGAGAGATGCAGCGTAAGGTGAAAGTAAAGGTGCCAAAGGCCAAACAAGGGGCTTATGATGACTTGTATGCTAGGTTGGACAGCAAGGAGGGAGAGAAAGATCTATACAGGTTGGCAAGGCAGAGGGACAGAGATGGGAAGAACGTGCAGCAGGTTAGGGTGATGAAGGATAAGGATGGAAGGGTATTGACAGGTGCCAGTAGTGCCAGGAAGATGGAAAGAGTACTTTGAAGAGTTGATGAATGAGGAAAATGAAAGAGAACAAAGAGTGGAAGAGGTGACTGTTGTGGACCAGGAAGTAGCAAAAATTAGTAAGGAAGAAGTGAGGAGGGCATTGAAGAGGATGAAGAATGGAAAGGCACTCGGTCCTGATGATATACCTGTGGAGGTATGGAAGTGTCTAGGAGAGATGGCAATAGAGTTCCTGACCGGTTTGTTTAACAAGATCTTAGATAAAGAGAAGATGCCTGAAGAATGGAGAAGTGTGCTGGTTAAGAACAAGGAAGATGTGCAGAGTTGTGGCAACTACAAAGGAATAAAGCTGATGAGCCATACAATGAAGTTATGGGAAAGAGTAGTTGAAGCTAGACTAAGGGCAAACATGAGCATTTGTGAGCAGCAGTACGGTTTTATGCTAAAAAGAGTACAACAGATGCAGTATTTGCTTTGAGGATGTTGATGGAGAAGTACAGGGAAGGTCAGAGGGAGCTGCATTGTGTTTTTGTAGATCTGGAGAAAGCTTATGACAGGGTGCCCAGAGAGGAACCGTGGTATTGTATGAGGAAGTCTGGAGTGGCAGAGAAGTATGTTAGAGCTGTGCAGGACATGTACGAGGACTGTAAGACAGTAGTGAGGTGTGCTGCAGGTGTGACAGAGGAGTTCCGAGTAAAGGTGGGACTACATCAGGGATCCTCTCGGAGCCCCTTCTTCTTTGCTATGGTGATGGACAAGCTGACGGACGAGGAATCTCCGTGGACTATGATGTTTGCAGATGACATTGTGATATTTAGTGAGAGCAGGGAACAGGTGAAGGAGAAGCTTGAGGGGTGGAGGTTTGCCTGGAAAGGAGAGGAATGAAGGTCAGCCGCAGCAAGACGGAGTACATGTGTGTAAATGAGAGGGACCCAAGTGGAAGAGTGAGGGTACAGGGAGAAGAGATAAAGAAAGTGGAGGATTTTAAGTACTTATGGTCAACAGTCCAGAGCAATGGAGAGTGTGGAAAAGAGGTGAAGAAGCGTGTGCAGGCAGGCTGGAATGGGTGGAGAAAAGTGTCTGGTGTGATGTGTGATAGAAGAGTTTCAGCTAAAATGAAAGGAAAGGTGTACAAAACTGTGGTAAGACCAGCGATGTTGTTTGGTCTAGAGACAGTGCCGCTGAGGACAAGACAGGAGGCAGAGCTGGAGGTAGCAGAGATGAAGATGCTGAGGTTCTCTTTGGGTGTGACCAGGATGGACAGGATCAGGAATGAGCACATCAGAGGGACAGTACATGTTAGAGGTTTTGGAGATAAAGTCAGAGAGGCCAGACTGAGATGGTTCGGACATGTCCAGAGGAGAGATAGTGAATATATTGGTAGAAGGATGCTGAGTTTTGAACTGCACAGGCAGGAGGCCTAGAGGAAGACCAAAGAGGAGGTTTATGGATGTAGTGAAAGAGAACATGAAGGTAGTTGGCGCAAGAGAAGAGGATTCAGAAGACAGAGTTCGATGGAGGCAATTGATTCACTTTGGTGACACCTGAAGGGATAAGCCGAAAGGAAAAGAAGATTTATTCTTCCGTATTGCTATGATCTTGTTTTACATATTTTTCCCATAGTTACCATCCTTAATAGTGATTGTTGGAGCATTATAGTATTATTTTTAGCTACCAAAGATGCTTACAGAATGCAAATATTATTATAAGTCTGATATTTTATAAGTCTAAAATTTCATGTTTAAAAAAATAAATCATTTTGGGGTTTTGTGACAACCAAACATTTTTAACTGAGCAGATAAAAGTGGAGCATAAATCAGTAGTAAATGTTATTTGTTGGTCTTTCTTGTGTAGCTACACATACATAATGCAAATCAAATAAAAACTCAAATAATTTTTTATTTTATTAGTGTTATTATTTATTTGCTATTTCATTTATTTAATTAATAAGTCTACTTGGGACCATTGCAATCAGTAATCATCGCAAACATCCGAAGATGGGGAACTGAGAGCAAATACATTCCTTTGAATAATTCCATTCTCTGGCAGTAAAATGCGGGATGAGCAATGCAGGTGCAAAAAAACCCCACAATTATCTCTCGGTAGAAAAATACAATGATTTGAAACCTGTTGAATTCCGCTTGAATGCAGACAAATAAAAGAGAATACGGCCCCAGAAGCAATTCATTATTCCGGTAGTAGACGAGCGAGATTAAAAAAAAAAAAAAAAGAATTGGCATCAGAGCTAAAAATGGGAACATGATTGACGCACGTGTGCATGGGCTAAGACAAGTTGTAACCTCACTAACGGAATGATTAAGAATGCAGCAACTGAGCAGATCCTCTCTCTCTTTTTAATAAGAAACTTGTCTTTTTATGTCTTCTGTCCTCCTTGTCAATCCTGTCATCATTGTTTCCCCCTCATCGTGTTTTCCAAAGAAATTTGCTTGATGCTGCTAAGTGAGCATATGTCACAGTGTAATGTAAAAATGTCCCAAAGTGGTAGCACGTGGTCTAATGTTAGCAAGTGTGCAGTCGTTCCTTATTTATTTCCGTTAATTCCTCCCAGGCCCGACCACGATAAGTGAATTTCAGCAAAGTGGGATTCAATATTAATAAATGGAATATATTTATAGTTATATCATAGAAATGTTTTTTCAATTTTCTATATACCGTGTGTAACATTATTAGAGCCCTCTAGACATGAAATGACACCCCTATGGTCACCTTTGCACTCATATTCCCAATGTAGTTCCCAAAGCGGGTATAAAATTATATTCAGCGCCCCCCCGCCACCGCCCAAAAAACATGGTAATAATGAAAAGTGTTCGTGGTAGCCCTGTGTCCCCCCCTGTCATAATGCCAGACCTACCACCCGACCAGGTGGCGCGCCCCCCAGTTTGAAAACCACTGTAGTAGTAGATGTAATCATCAATGTATTGTAATGGCAGCTTTAAATAGCTTGACACCCGTATTACCCAATATTTACTAACTATAGTAAGAGTAAATAAGCTATTTAAGACTTCCCTCGTGTCAGATGACAGTTGTAGTTGTAGTTGTACGCCTTGTTTTGTCTCATGTGGCCAGAAAAGGTACACTATATAGTGAAACGATGTTTTTGAACCCACTCAAATTCTAAATACCACAGAATGGAAGTTGGACTAGCTCAGGTTCTCCAGTTTTGGACACGTGTGATACTACTAGTGCACACGTCTGATGGCGGTCACAGAGGTCGACGCTCAGGTCGTTTGCGGGTATGCTCAGACACTTGAAAAACAATCGGGAAGACTGGTTCCTACACATGCTGGGAAACTTGGATGACCGACCGATTTTCCAGTCATGAAAAATGAGAAAAAAGTTAAAATATCCCAGAAAATGATTTATCCTCCCGTGACGTTGTGAATGCGAATGCACGACTGTCATCACCTTATCCTCTGTGCAACGTTAAGGCACAGCACTCTTTTGCTTCTATAGCCGGCACGGCATTGAATGTTTAATGCGAGCGGCAATTTGTCCCACTGTTTGACGTGCCTTGAATGCACCTTCTTTGTTCTCACACGCTGCTCTCCCAGTGCTATACTGTATTTGTACCCTTTTTCTTTTGCCTGTTTTCCACCAAATGCTGATAAAAGTAAGATATGATGACCTTATTGAGTGCTAATGTGCATATTTGTGGTTCACAACTTCTCTGAACAACAAGCTCCAGGTGGATGGTGGTTCTGTATTTGTTTAGTGCTTTTTATTTTATGTTTTTCCTGTCAGAGTTTTGCACAATCCATACTAAATAAGATAAATTAGATGGCTACAATGTACGTACAATTGCTATAAAGCTTGTGTCAATGGCGTAGCAAATAGCTATCATCGGCGATGCCGGTAGCAAGCAGCTCCCAGAGACGACTCGTCTGGAATGGCAGTTTTTGATACAACTCTCGCCCTCTATGTCGTCAAAGAATGTCAAATCATGGCAAATACCTTTCATTTATGATGTATTTCTTTGAAAAGTTTTTGTTCAAGTACATATTCCTGGCAGAAGTCCACAGGGAAGTGGCTCTTTTTAATAGGCCGAGTCTATTTTGGGTGGTGAGGAATGGCGAGAACAATGTTTCTGCAATTTTTCATCAGACTAACAGATGGAGAAGGGAGGGTCAGGCGGGGGCAGAGAGAGCGATAGAGGGAGGGATGGGAAAGACGAGGGAAAGCGAGGTGAGTGGAGCTGATCCAGCATGCATCATGGAGGTAGGGAGAGATGCAAACGCACACAGAAAGCGTGGATATGTTCACTGAGGGGGAAATACCATCACGGGTGACAGCTGCATGTCTCTTTTTTCAAGTTGGGAACGCATCAACTCACCTCTCGCTGTGGAGAAAACAGCCTGACCTCCGCAGTCACCTTCAAGCCTGCACACGTTGCGGATAAAAGAATTGAAAAAATGGACAGAGGAAGAAACCAAAAAACGGGCATCAGCGGGGCAAAGTTTGAGTGCTGGATGCCATGATTGACATGTGGAACAGCCCAATGATTGAAAGAACAGCAACTGAAGCGATCGCAAAAGTCAAAAACGGTGACGGCTTAAAATTGAATTCCAAGCCACAGAAAAGCAGAATATTACATGCTGACTAAGCTAAATCATGTTTAGGATGTGTAGATCCCAAAATGTTCAGGGTTCAGGGTTTGATAGGAGGGTTCATTTCATACCTGGGCCTTCAGTGGGACCTTTAACCACCCAAACCATTTATTTAATAACATAACAAACACATTAAGAATGAAATAAGATACATCATATTCACCACTCACTTGTATGCACTGGTCTGGAAGACTTCCAGTGGCAATGGCGAAAAAAACGTTTCCAGACAAATGTATATTACAAAAATACATATAACTATGAGCAACTCTGTGTCTGTCTCCTTTGTGTCGAAACAGGATCAATTAAGAGCTGTGCCGTTCATGTCATGATGTGTTCCAAGCACAGTGGTAACCTTGAGGTGTCAACCAATCAGAAGACGCAAAAATGCTGACGTTACCGCCTGCTAGCTGGCCTTGTGAGGCCAATCTGAAATGTGATTGGTTAAAACAACAAAACAATTAGACTGAAATTGTGTGTGAGTGATCTGTAAGATGTATTATTTAATTATTTTTTTAATGATTTGTGTAAAATTGGTGATTCATGTAAATATCGCGTGATGGCAACCAGGGAAATAATCTGTCAGTCTGTTCAGTACTACGAGCAAAGTTTTCCAACCGAGTTTACATCCCCAGCCAAATTAAAGGCAAGCAGATGGGAAAAAAACAAGAGCCGTTTTATAGCTCTGTCTTGTCAAATGCACGTTACGGAACAAGGTAGCGAGTAACGGTTCTTACCTCTGTGGGCGCACGACGGCTGCACACCTACTGTAGCGTATCTGACAAAAATGCGCCACGGCGGGTGACTCTTCCCCCTGTACACTCTGGTTCTCCCAGCTGTGTTGTAGGAAGCCAGCAGGCCCAAATTACAACCGAAGTGAGTGGCCCGCACGGGCCTCGGACGACGCCCACTTGCTCGCAATGTGAGACTGGCCAATGACAGAGCGTGACGAGTGAATAAATAAGTAGTTACCCATTGAGGATTTTCCCTCAGCACCATTACGGATAATGACGAGCTGTACTTGTTTCATGCTTGTACTCGGCAAAAATGCATTATCCGTAATGGATACTCGAAAATGAGTATCCGGCTCACCCCTAGCATCTATAGAATCTTTTCTTGTCTCTCCGTAGGAAAATGGTAACATTCTATCAACAATTGCTGCGTCATGGAGAAGAGGTAGGATTAAAGAAGATCTGCTTCTTCCTGCTCCTTTTCAGACATTTTGAATTGTACATGTGTAAACAATGTGTTACCAAAACAGAAAAAACATTGTTACTGTGACAAGTGCCGTTGCTAACATGGAGGTTGCATGCATAGTGAGATCAGCACATGTTCCAAAGTGTGTAAACACGTCTGATGCTCAGTTGCAGTGCTCCGTGAGTGCTGTCGTTCGGTTGCCAGGTATGTCCTGAACTGTCCTGTATTGTACGCATGTGTTTCCTGGACCTGTGTGCATGTGTGTGTGGGTACGGGTGGGTACGGGGCCAGCTGCTCTCCCGGCCCTCGGCCATATGGACCTGGACCAAAGCTGTGTCTGGATGGAGAGATTAGAGAATAAATGACTGATAATTGGAAGCTGGAGGGGCTCTGGGAGCACGGGGACGGATGACGAGTAGGAGACGTGCGGCATTACAGCAACACAACAAATTGTGTTTGCCTTCATTATACTTGAATGTGAAATGTGTGACTCGTCGATAAAGCCCAAAGTCCGACTCTGCACATTAGCAGCAAATTGCCCGTTATTGCCACTTATTGAACGTTTGTCTGATGATTCTAAAATGCTAGCATGTCTTCCATAGCATGCTGACTACTAGTGATGGAAATTTCAGCTTTTTTTAGAGATCCGGTTCTTTTGGCTCGGTTCACTAAAAAGAGTCTAATCTTTCGGCTCTCCAGTGGCTCCTTAGATTTTTTTATTGTCTTAAATGGATTTGTTTGTGAATTGGGTGAAAATAATTACTAATGTAAAAAATTTAATTGATTTATTTAAATATATAACTGCTTTTATAACAGCTACAAAAATATAATAAAATAGTAAAATATTATAAAATACAAGACCCAAAGTCAATTTTCTGCATGCAAAAAAAATAATTGGATTATAAATATAAATATAAATATAAAATGTGGAAGTGTTTACTGTAACCCTACTTTTGGCCCACCCCGTATATATCTTCTCCTCCTTTTCCTTTCGGCTTATCCCTTTAGAGGTTGCCTCCATCTAACCCTGTCTTTTGCATCCTCCTCTCTCGCACCAACCACACCGTGTTCAAATGATTTATTTTGCTAAAATCTTTGCGTCACTTCCGGAAACGAGACTAAGCTAGCTCGTCAATAACATTTAGTTTTGAAAAATTGAACCATGTAGAACAGTAAAACATAAACCAAGTCATGGACATGATTTGATGATGATGCACATGCAGCATCCGCTTATCCTCATGAGTGAAAACATCTTTCAAATGTTTGAATTTGAAATTGGGTTGAAAATTTGAATTATGCCCAGCCATAGCTTTTATTTTTGAACATACTCGCGCAGCCATTGTCTTTACCTCTTATCCTGGTCTGGGTGACAGGGATCATTTATTTTTCAGATGGAATGTTTGAACGGCTCACACACTTGGGTCTTTACGGGTCCACAAAGATCTTCACGCGCTTGAAATGTTGCGTCTTTTCGCTTCAACATCATTTTTTTCAAACACCAATTGCAGCTCCATGACTACTCAGCAGCCGTTCCTCCCCGCAGAATGGCCTCCTGCCTTTTTCTCCAACAGATATAAAGTGGTATAGCTGGGTCATTAGTGCCCCGGTGAAGAGGGAATATGTTGCCATGGATACAGCTGGTTGTCATACTCTCTGCTCTGTGTTTCTGTGCCATTTATATACATTCACAGTGCAGCCAGCTGCGTGGAAACTACAGTTCTTTCACGCTTTTTGGTGGGTTTGGGTTGGTGAGGAGTTGTAGCTACCCTAACCCCCTTTTTTTGCTGGAAATTTAAGACATTTTAAATGTAGATTGTGGTGATTAGAAAGTACAACAGGGCTGCTGATGCAACATAATCTGTACATTTATCATTAAAATGTACATTATTTTTTAATAATGCTAACCGTTTTGCTCTGATTTGTGTGCATGTGTACTAAGGCTACACAAAAAAAGAATCACATAAAAATAACATTGTGAATATGAGAATTCAATTCAAATTCAAGTTTTGCTGAAGTTTATATAAAAACCAAAAATATTTTAAAATAAATAAATCATTTTGGAGTAATATTATATTAAGTGTTTTGAAAATACAGTAGTGTTCAAAATAATAGCAGTCCAATGTGACTAAGCAGATTAATCACTGTTATTAGTAGATTTTTATTGCTACATGACAAACAAGTTACCAGTAGGTGCAGTAGATTCTCAATCATGATATGCACGCTCTTAACGCTGTGAAATTCGACAATTAGTTGAAAGCGGTATGTTCAAAAAATAGCAGTGTGGAATTCAATCGGTTTAGGGCAGTGATCGATTTTGTGAAAAAAACAGGTGTTAATCAGGTGGCTCCTATTTAAGGATGAAACCAGCACTTGTTGAACATGCATTTCTCTTTGAATGCCTGAAGAAAATGGGTAATTCAAGACATTGTTTTGAAGAACAGCGTACGTGAATTGAAAGGTTGATTAAAGAGGGGAAAACCTATGAAGAGGTGCAATAAATGTTTGGCTGTTTAGCTAAAATGATCTGCAATGCCTTAAAATGGAGAGGAAAACCAAAGACACATGACAGAAAACGCAAGACAATCTTTAAAATGAATGGAAGAATAACCAGAATGGCAAAGGCTCAGCCAAAGATTAGTTACAGGATGATCAAAGACAGTCTGGAGTTACCTGTAAGTACTGTGACAGTTGGACGACATCTGTGTGAAGCTAATCTATTTACTGCTGTAAATAGATTAGCTTCACCCCCGCAAAAGCCCTCTGTTTAAAAAAGCATGTGCAGAAGATTTGCAGATACAATTTGCCAAAGAACACACCAACTGGCCTAAAGAGAAATGGAGGAACAATTTGTGGACTGATGAGAGTAAAACTGTTTTTCTTGGGTCCAAGGACTGCAGACAGTTTGTGAAACGACCCCCAAACTCTGAATTCCAGCCACAGTACACAGTGAAGACAGTGAAGCAGGGTGTTGCAAGCATCATGATATGGACATGTTACTCCTACTGTGGTGTTGGGCCTATTTAGCCCATAGCAGGGATCATTGACCAGTTTGATAATGTCAGAAACCTTGAAGAGGTCATGTTGCCTTATGCTGAGGAGGACATGCCCTTGAAATGGACGTTTTAAGAAGACAATGACCCCTATTACACTAGTAAACCATCAAAATGTTGTGGCCAGCCCAATCCTCTGACTTTAAAACGAAGAATCTTGGAGTGGAATAATAGCTGAGTTGGTTGCTTCACACCACACAGATGTGAAGCAGTTATAAAAAGCTGTGATCATACAACTAAATATTAGTTTAGTGATTCACAGGATTGCCAAATCCTAGAAACAAAAAATAGTTTTGAGTTTGTAAAGCCAACGGCAGACACTGCTATTTTTTTAAACACACCCCTTTCAACTCATTGCCCAATTGCACAGCCTAAAGAGCGTGCATATCATGAATGCTGGGTCCTGCTTGTTTTCTGAGAATCTACTGCACCTACTGGTAACTTGTTTGCTATGTAGCAATAGAAATATACTAATAACAGCGATTCATCTGCCTAGTCACATTGCACTGCTATTATTTTGAACACTACTGTAACTTTAGACATGTTTTACAATATAATTTTTTAAAACATTGTTTTATGAGTATAAAGTCTAAATTAAACAAGAAATAAATTGAATTTTTAGAGGAGAAATGTGTCATTAATGAAAAAAGGTGGAATATCATTACAATGTAGTCATAACCTTTTAGAGAAACCTGTAAATTCAATAAAAATGGAATATATTTCAAGTTGCCCAATGAACATATTCTGTCAAAATAAAAGTCCAAAATTAGGACTTATTAATTATTAAGTACTTGTTTTCTTGTATTTTTGCAACCTTATTCTCCAGGTGATACAGCCTTATACAATCTCTCTTTGTTTTTTAATTATATCCTCTCTTTGGCTTGGATTGTACCTTGAAAAATTTAACCAGTAAGCTATGAACAATTTAACCAGTAAGCTATGAACAATTTAACCAGTAAGCTATGAACAATTTAACCAGTAAGCTATGGCTCTGACATCGTGCAACGTACATTTAAGCCTACTCAAACTACAACCACCATAAT
This sequence comes from Oostethus manadensis, assembly GCA_024372805.1. Classification (NCBI taxonomy): domain Eukaryota; kingdom Metazoa; phylum Chordata; class Actinopteri; order Syngnathiformes; family Syngnathidae; genus Oostethus; species Oostethus manadensis. The sequence continues at coordinate 1,896,525 of QODF01000090.1, read as the reverse complement.
TCAATGATGCGCGTGTTACAATCTGGTACATTGCATTTTATGTTGACTTTGGCTTTCCGGGCTGCGGCAGTAAAACAAAAAAAAGTTGTTGGATGCGCGTCGGGCGGTCGAGAGCCAAGTCAAAGATTTGTTTGTCTGCGCTAGACGTTATCCCCGTTTTATTGTTTCATTCTTCAGCGTTGCTAGCGAGGGCCTGCGCACTTTGCCAGAGAGCATTACTTTAATTGGCCCATCATGGCGAGATGTATGAGCGCGCTGCACGGGCGTGTGCCGTAATAGAGGGGGCATCGCTTCTCAGTGTCGCTACAGCGCCGGCCTTTAAGTGGATGCCATTTCCTGGCCGATGTTGGCTGTCATGTAAAAAGGATCATTTAACTGAGTTATGCAAAAGAAATGTAGTGCCGGGTGTTTCACTTTTCTTTGTGTGCTTTGTTCGCCCCGACGGACTGAAGGATTTTACAGTGAGCGTAAAGAGTGTAAGGTGTTCATTTGAAGATTGTCGGACAGGGGCTATTGTTTTTTGGATTTTACAACTCATACAGTATATGACAAGTTCATTATTTAATAATGATTGCTGGAAAAGTGGAAAGGAAAACGTATTGTACAACACTGCAGAAAAAGAACCAATGTTGTATTAGCGGTGCAGCAAGCATTCATAGCACACCCAACAATTTTAAGCACATGCTGAGGTAGATGAAGCGGCTGGACCCCTCACGATGCAGTGGCATCTCAGGTTAGCGTACGCCTCCCGTGTTTTTCGGTTAATGTACGCCCGTCTTGTTGCGTTATGAATACACTGCATGAGTCCCACTGTGTTCTTAATGTATTTTTTTTTGCAACTTGCAACTTTCTTTGGCTCCACTGCGGGTTACTGAGGTGAGAAACACTATTCAGTTCAAGGATCCATGGAAATGACTTCAGGCCGGTAGCTGTGACCTCGCGCGTGATGAAGACCAAGGAACGGCTGCTGCTTTGTCAACTGCGGCCGCTGACCCACCACACACTCGACCCTCTGCAGTTTGCATATCAGGAGAAAGTGGGAGGCATGATAAACAAAAACACAGGCTACGGCTGCCAAGCTAAAACTCAACTCTGAACCCCCAAGGTCACTTCCTATCCGCCCACATTTAGAAGGCCGTGTTTTAACTACGAAAATATTCATTTTAAAAATAAAGAATCCTACATAGCTGAAATTCCCTTATCATGGTCGGGTCTGGAACCAATTAACCGTGATAAATGAGAGATTGCTGTACAGTAACTCAGCTTTACAAATGTCCCGTGGACTCTACACTTCCTGTACAATACAGAGGCATCACTTTGAGATGGCGTCTGTGACAGTCGAGGCCATTATTTCAGGCATTACAGTAATTAAAAAGAAATAAAAACTCCTTTTTATTTCTTTCTCCATTCCTTTCACGGTAAATCGGACCGCAGTGAAAAATAATAACGATTCTTATAAGTGTGCCATTTCTGTCAAAAACAATCAAATTTGAAACACAGTCACGACCCAAATTTTATAGACTCACAGGGTGACCTTAATTTTGCAGACACTCCCCATTTACAGATTGGAGATAAAATAAATCCCCAGAAAACATTTCGTGTGTCCGCAAACCCAATTACTACAGCGAAAACTCCATTAACAACGCAGAGCGTCGATTCGGGATGACCTTGGCCCTGCCGCAGAGATCAGAAAGAAATAGACGTGAATGTATATTTCACGCCGTGTTACACAAACATTATTTTCCATGTTTTATGGACACCCTGTGCCTCCGTGGTCTATTTATTGGATAAATAATACCATTGTGTCGCCAGGCTTCAAAATAATCACTCAGATTAGATTTTGATCCAAGATGCAGAGGTTGCTGGGGTTTTTTGCTGGCAGGACGTTTTCACTATTTTCTGGATGGAAATTGAAGCAATAAAACACATCAATATGCTAATACTCGGCGAAGCTCGGCGGATGAGATAAAAAGAGGCGATAAAGAAGCTCCCTGATTTTTTTGTAGTTGTTTTTTTGTTTTGTTTTGTTTTCTCCGAGGCTTACACGTGAGCACAAGCAGAACATTCCATTTTGTGTTTAATCTTCGATAATGCATAATGACATGTTTGCTTTATTTATCCTGCTTCCTTTGATAGGGTTCAGCACGGGGTTATCTCACCTTAAGCCAACACAGTAAGCTTCACTACTTGCAGAGGACGTTGATGGCCAGTTATTCCCGAAACGGCACGGATGCAACGTGGCCGTATGATGACTGACATCTTGACCGCCTAATGACTGCATTCGGGCGAAATCCAAGCCACAGCACAGCGGAAGAATGTTTGAATGTGGAGTGAAAACCGCCCATGTCCAAAAACTCCACCGTGTTATATTATAATGAAATAGTGTCTGTTTAAGTTGATGTTACCACACAGAACATGAAATTTGTTTCTCATTAGTTGTTCCTTATAACTGTGATTGGATTATCGCTCCCTCGCAATGTAGCGTCTTTTCAGAAATGAATGTTTTCCTGGTAGATCATGGTCTATTATTAGCAGTGGCGGTTGCTGGTCATTCATGGAGCCTCGTTTTTTTCCGGCCTACATCATAAATGTGTTTATTTATCCATCCATATGCTGGAGCCTATCCCAGCTGACATTGGGCGAGAAGCGGAGCACACCCTAGACTAGTCCCCAGCCAAAGCCAGGGCACATACAGACAAACAATCATTCACACCTTAGGACAATTTAGTGGAGGGGTCTCAAACTCGTGCCATGGCGGGCCGAGACACTGCAGGTTGTCTGTCCAGCCGGTCACTACAGCAGGTGCTTTAATTGAGGTGTTGTTCATTAAAATCACCCGCTGTAGTGACCGGCTGGACAGAAAACCTGCAGTTTCTCAGCCCTCAATGGCACAAGTTTGAGACGCCTGATTTAGAGTCACCAATGAACCTAACGCTTTTGGAATGTGGGCGGAATGTGGGCGGAGTGCCCAGAGAAAACCCAAGCACGCACGGGGAGAGCATCCACTCGGCCACAGTGTGGTGTTTATTTATTTATATGTAAATTCTACCTTCCATTCCTTTTCGATGATCTTTGATCCCGTCGTACTGAGTAGGCATCTTTTCCGTTGGTCATTGGGGCAAGAAACTGCAGTGTGACCGAAGTGCTCTGGGTGGGGGTTTATACTTCAAGATCGCTGATTTGCTCATTTTACTGTCAAAACGGGATTCCGCCTTAGACAGATCATCCAATCATATTGCAGAAGTTGAGTGTCCGGGCCAGCCCGCTGCCCCTTAGACCCCCAGAAACGGTCAGCGTCAGATTGGTGGGACAAAACCCAGCATTTATCCAATGACTGCCCAGTTTCTCGCAGTGGAACACCCCACTCTACGCTTGCTTACGAATTCAGAAGACGCTCCGCGTCCGACTGTGTCGCTGCGGGGATGAATTAAAGCAGGAAGTCAATTACCTGTGATAAGTAGCTGATTCAGAACAAAAGATGAAGGTATTGTAGCGCATTTTTAGTCATTGAAAAGTACACACAACAGTACATATTTCACCACTTTTTTGGGTGAAGCTGAGCTACCCTTGCAGTTTTGGAGCAATCGCCACTGATTTTTAATCAATACATATGGAAATACAAATGATATGTATTATACTGGTCACTAGGCGGCAGTAATAACACAAAACACTGTGATATTACTTAACGTTACATTACCTTACCACAAGTCCTGAAGTCAGCCTGGCAAAAGTTCTTCTCCCATTCCATGTGGAAGTGGTAAGTTTAGAAGAAATACATTTGAGGACAACTGGTTAGCTTGCTAGCTAAAGGCATGAGTCCCTACAGCATAACAGTTGCACTATGTGTTGTAAACTGTTTTAATTAGTTGCATTTTGTTCTTAGTTGCCATCAATCCAACTCTGATGCCAGCAAAAGTCATAAGGCAGCACAGTCGAACACTTTGCCCACAAACAAACCCCAAACATGATTTCATGCACAGTCAGTTCCAAATCTCTCTTCAGCGCCGTCGCTCTCACACTCCATCAAAGCTTTCTGTTTTTTTTATTGAAGAGGGTGCAGCTGTTAGAAGTAGAGTTCCTCTTTGCTTACGCCATCTGTCTTTTCAGTTGACTGAAAGCGGCGGCAGCATGGAGCTCTTCATGTCTCGCCGTCACCCTCTGTCACTTCCTTGGTCGGCCTCCATTTGCTCAAACCCTGCACGCACGTACGTGTATATTTTCAGGGTAGCGTGACGTTATCCCTCATGTGGCTTTAATGTTAAGCAAGGAGATCATGTGTGGCTGGATTTTTCTTTTTAGTTAGATCTGCAGATGAAAGCGTGTATGAGAATGATGCTCACCATCCAAAGCATACCATATCATGTGTGCTTAAAAGTATTTTTTTAAGAAAAATATAAAACAATCGCTTTATCTGTCAAAATGGACGAGTGAAGGGAGTATTTCACTTCTAGTGTATATACATGAAAAGACGGCATCACCTTTACATGCACACATCACGGGTAAATATCGTGGAAAGACATCCATCCATCCATCCATTTTCCTCTGCTTATCCGGGTCCGGGTCGCGGGGGCAGCAGCTTCAGTAGGGAAGTCCAGACTTCCCGGTCCCCAGCGACCTCTTCCAGCTCCATCGGGAGGACACCAAGGCGTTCCCAGGCCAGCTGTGAGACATAGTCGCTCCAGCGTGTCCTAGGTCTTCCCGGGGGCCTTCTCCCGACTGGGCATGCCCGAAACACCTCACCAGGGAGGCGCCCGGGAGGCATCCGGACTAGATGCCCGAGCCACCTCAACTGGCTCCTCTCGATGTGAAGGAGCAGCGGCTCTACTCTGAGCTCCTCCCGGATGGCCGAGCTCCTCACCCTATCTCTTAGGGTGAGTCCAGCCACCCTACGAAGGAAACTCATTTCCGCCGCTTGTATCCGCGATCTCATTCTTTCGGTCATGACCCATAACTCATGACCATAGGTGAGGGTGGGAACGTAGATCGATCGGTAAACAGAGAGCTTTGCCTTCCGGCTCAGCTCTCTCTTCACCACGACGGTCCGGTACAGCGACCGCATTACTGCAGATGCTGCACCGATCCGTCTGTCGATCTCACGCTCCAACCTTCCCTCACTCGTGAACAAGAACCCGAGATACTTGAACTCCTCCACCTGAGGCAAGACCTCACTCCCAACCCGGAGGGTACAGTCCACCCGTTTCCGACTGAGAACCATGGCCTCGGATTTGGAGGTGCTGAGTCTCATCCCAGAAGCTTCACACTCAGCTGCAAACCGCTCCAGTAAACGCTGAAGGTCACAGCCTGATGAGGCCATAAGGACCACATCGTCTGCAAATAGCAGAGACGAGATCCTAAGGTCACCAAGCTGGACTCCCTCAACACCTTGACTGCGCCTAGAAATTCTGTCCATGAAGATTATGAACAGAATCGGTGACAAAGGGCAGCCTTGGCGGAGGCCAACGTTCACCGGAAACAAGCTCGACTTACTGCTGGCAATGCGAACCAGGCTCCTGCTTCGATTGTACAAGGACCGAATGGCACGTAGAAGCGGACCATCAATCCCGTACTCCCGGAGCACCCCCCACAGGACACCACGAGGGACACGGTCGAATGCCTTTTCCAGGTCTACAAAGCACATGTAGACTGGTTGGGCAAACTCCCACATACCCTCGAGTACCCTTGCAAGGGTGTAGAGCTGGTCCAGTGTTCCGCGACCGGGACGAAAACCACATTGCAGCTCCTCTAACCGAGGTTCGACTAACGGTCGTACCCTTCTCTCCAGCACCCTGGAGTAGACTTTCCCAGGAAGGCTGAGGAGTGTGATCCCCCTATAGTTGGAACACACCCTCCGGTCACCCTTTTTAAAAATGGGGACCACCACCCCGGTCTGCCAGTCCAGAGGTACTGTTCCTGACTTCCATGCAATGTTGTAGAGGCGTGTCAACCAACACAGTCCTCCAACATCCAGAGCCTTGAGAAATTCTGAGCGGAACTCGTCTACCCCCGGAGCCTTGCCACTGGGGAGTGATTTAACTACCCCAATTACCTCAGCCACGGTGATAGAACTGTCCACGTACGTATCCTCAGACTCTGCTTCCTCTACGGAAGGCATGTCAGTGGGATTGAGAAGGGCCTCGAAGTATTCCTTCCACCGACCAACTATGTCTACAGTCGAGGTCAGCAAGCCCCCGTCCGCACTGTAAACAGTGTGAACTGGGGGCTGCTTCCCCTTTCTAAGGTGTCGGACGGTTTGCCAGAACCTCTTAGAGGCCGACCGAAAGTCATGCTCCATAGCCTCACCGAACTCCTCCCACACCCGAGTTTTTGCCTCGACCACCGCTGAAGCCGCGTGCCGCTTGGCCTGCCGGTACAGCTGCTTCGGGAGTCCCACAAGCCATCCATGCTTGATAGGACTCCTTTTTCAGCTTGACAGCAGCCCTAACATAATGGTGTCCACCATCGGGTTCGGGGCTTGCCACCACGACTGGCACCGACCACCTTGCGGCCGCAACTACAACTGGCGGCCTCAGCAATAGAGGCTCGGAATACGGCCCATTCGGACTCAATATCCCGGTCCACTCCCGAGATGCAGGCGAAACTCTGCCGGAGATGAGAGTTGAAGACTCGACTAACGGGAGACTCTGCCAGACGTTCCCAGCACACCCTCACTACGCGTTTGGGTCTACCAGGTCTGTCCGGCATCCTTCCCCGCCATCTAATCCAACTCATCACCAGGTGGTGGTCAGTTGACAGCTCAGCCTTTCTTTCACCCGCGTGTCCAGAACATGCAGACGCAGGTATGATGATACGAGCACAAAGTCGATCATAGACCTGCGACCTAGGGTGTCCTGGTGCCAAGTGCACTTATGGACATCCTTATGTTTGAACATGGTGTTTGTTATGGACAAACTGTAATTCGCACAGAAGTCCAGCAACAACACACTACACGGGTTCAGGTCAGGAAGGCCGTTCCTCCCAACCACGCCCCCTCCAAGTCACACTGTCATTGCCCACATGGGTGTTGAAGTCTCCCAGCAGAACTATGGAGTCACCAGCTGGGTTGCCGGGGCGTGGACAGACATTGCATGACCAAAATATGCATATATACAATAGCGTGTGTCGCTATTGCACTTGAAAGTCGCTGAGACGAGGGATCGTCCTCCCCCCTGTCAATCAATGTGGAAACGATCGCTTTGCTCAACTTTCATGGCCAAAGAAAACCACGAGCGAAATGAATGCATAAAGAGGAAGATGGAGTGGGGAGAGAATAAAAATCCCTCATTCATGAATTAATTTTGACCATATCTTCCCTGCGCCGAGTGGCCCATATCTCTGCCTAATGTGCTTCCATGCAGATAAGCCTCAGTCAAAATGATAAAAAAAAAGTACATGAAAAGATCAGTTAAAAGGCGGCGAAGGTGTAAGACGCACTAAATCTTCTTACTGGAGTAAGGAAATATTGCTTTCATGGGGAAACTGGCCTTCATTGCGAATGAACGTTAAACGTCAAAAAGTGGGTGTGAATTGAATTGATCATGCTTTTTTAAAATATACTGTAATTTCACATATCCCGCTACTTTTTCCTTCATCTTTGAACCCTGTGGCTAATTGATGGCCATGTTCTAATCTCATGTACTTCAAAACTACTTCTAATCGTTTAAACACTGTGCCGCGCGCGAATCAGTGGGGACGCGGTAGCGTTTTCTTTGGCAGGAGCCAATCACAACCTACTAGGGAACTCACTTGCTTATCAAGCCATCGGAAATTACTCGACATAACAGTCCGACTCACGGTGTTGTCCAGGAAAGAACACTAAAATCATCACACAGCAACTTAACACGCAAGAGGTAGGTAAGAAATATACAAGACAAGTACCAATACGAGAGTAAAATAATCAACAACTACTTCCCATTATGCATTTCTTTGCTTTGCTGGGAAGCAAAACAATGCCGCTGCAGTTCATTCAGCAATGACAGCCAGTGTCCACCGGAGGGAGCCAGAGACAGGTCGTCAACAGTGCGTGGTGACCTGGCCTGCTTCCCAGCATAGCAGTGCATGATGGGGAGCAGTGCATGATGGTTGTTGATTATTCTACTTTGATATTGGTCTTGCATATTACTTACCTACCTCTTGGGTGTTAAGTTGCTGTGTGATGATTTTAGCGTTCTTTTTCAGATGACACTGTGAGTCAAACTGTTTCGTTGAGTAATGACCTCCATCCTTATCAGGTGGTTTGACAAGCTCGTTGTGAGATTTCTTATAGCTCACGACTGGTTCCTGCTAAATAAAGAGCTACCTGCTTCTCACCGACTTGCGCTCGCCACAATAGGCCATTTTAGGACGTGGAAATGTGCAGCTCATATATGTAAAAAATTGGTTTTGTCTCTAAATTTAGTGGGTGCGACTCAAACATCGGTGTGTGTGATGCACCGGAAATGGCGGTAATTGCTAAATAATCGTGTCGTGGTTGACTATGGCCTTTAGTTAGTCAAAAAATATTGAAGGACCAGTAATATGTAGTATTCTGTTCACTAGGTGTCAGTAATGCTACATCGATGAGACATTATTTACGTTGCATTAGCTTAACTTGCCGCCAGCTTATTGTCCATCAAATCCACTGCCGTGCCGTCGCCCACGCCCGGCAGAAAAAGCAGTCAATCCGCCCTCTTTGTGGGCGACGGACACCTCCTGAGCAGCTGCACGACATGACACGGAATCATACAGAAAATGCGTGCTGAATGCAGATCAACGACACAATATGAATATTTATGTTATGTTATTCTTATTTGCGTTTTTATTTTCACCCGATTGCCCTCACCCTCAATGTGACTTAGTTGGGTCTCACAGGCTCTCGCTGTCATTGTCCGCTTTCTTTCTAAATCGTCCTGTGCTCGACCACATGATAGAGTGCTTCAAATTCCACGACGGAAAAAAATTGTAGTGATTAAATAGGGAGCGCGCGTGATCGTGAAGGCGTATAAAAAATGTCTTCTACCACTCAGCACACCGGTCATGGCCGATTTGCCATGTGAAAGTGTAATTCCTTTTTGTGAATTACCACTCGTCGACCTTTGGCGGCATTACAAAAGGGCACTATCACGCATAAATTCTCCACGGAGCGTTCGTCTGGCTGCTTTATCACCGACTGAATGGAAGTGGAATCACCCTGGGTGTTTCGCTGGAGTTCATATAAGCTGTAAAAAATGCACTTTTGTTGCAAATGTGTTGACTAATGATGTAATTAGGCTGTTTTATGCAAATATTCAATTCGCTTGTATCAGAAATGGCCTTTTTGGTTCACTTCTTGAACATTTTGGCAAGTACTACTCATAGTAACGATAATAATAATGATAACGAGCGCCTTTTGCACCAGTGGGTGCTAAGGTCCCAATTTACCGCATTGGAACTGTGAGCGGCAATTTCCAGGACGGTGAGCTGGTCGCTGGCTTGAACGGCAGTGGGGGGGGGGTGGCTACATTTAATTGGCCCCATTTATTTGCTTCATCTGCAGCAGCAGCGACACTCATCTAGTCGCAATTCGGCTCCATTGAAACATAAAAATGTTTCCCCGGCAGCTGCGGTGGGTCTCAAGCTGCCATGTTTGTTTTGGACGCTGGTTAATGGTTCGATACGCCACACAAGTTGTTGAACTTGTTGGCACATAATGCATGCGCCGTATGGAATTACTATAGGAAATGGCAATAGAAACTGAACTGTTATCATATTTCCTAAAGTAATACACTGTAACAGATTTTCAAATAATTAGCATCCACTTGAATAAAGAAACACCTCAGCTCAAATAGACACCCCCTTTTTCCACCACACGTTTTTGTCGGTGAAGAAAAAGTTCTGCTGTTTTCATCACAAAGGATTTATTCCATACAGGAAAAACAAAGTTCAAAATAATGACAATATCACGTTAAGGCGACTGCGAGATAATCATAAAGTTGTAGTTTCAAAAGTAGTAAACAAGTTCTCCTCCCATTTCATGTGGAAGTGGTACGTTTTTGACTTTGTAAATTTTGAAGAAATCTATTCCAGTCTATGGTTAGCTTGCTAGCTTGTTAGCTCAAGCCATTTTGGGTCCCTGCAGCATAAGGGTTATGCAATGTGTTGTAAACAATGAATAATAGGAGACTGTGACTATGGGGTGTTATTTGACAAAATGTACAAAATGCATTTAGAAAGTCATAAACATGTTTTGCATGCTTTGTATTTTAAATATTTATATTATATTTATGTGATATTATATATTATATATATCTATTCATCCATCCATTTTCTAAGCCGCTTTTTCTCATTAGGGTTGTGGGGTATATAAAGTATATCTATATTAATGTATATTTATGAAATATTTTAAAATATTTTAATTATAGTATTGCTTCTTATTATAAAAATGCATTTGGACAAATACAAACCTCCCGCCCATTATATGCTTCTTCCTAATAAACATCAAGTTCTCTCTGTTGGGAAGTAGATGAACGTCTCCTATGAGAAAATGTGAAAATATGGTAAATACTCCAAGCGACACTTGCCATCATTGCAACCGATACCCCGAGATAAAGTCAAGTTTTATTTTTTAATTGTACCACAAAAATGACAAATTGACCTCTGACCCCTCTCCAACCGCCCTACACACGCCATCATTGTCTCAAGGGGCGCACCATTTGCGTCTTCCTCGCGACCACAGACACGCCGGGCTAACAAATCCTCATTCATAATCGAAGCTCCCTTCAAATCCCGGCGCAATCATGCGCATGCACACGGGTGGATCTCCGAGTCGCTCTCGTCCGGCTTCTAATCCCAGCTTCTGGACACCCAGGAAGGAAAAAAAGCTTATTGGGTTCTCTCCCGGCCCGGGTTGTGACAATTCAATCGCTTCAGTGTCTCCTGGCATGAATTATGGATGAACCGCTGAATGGGCTGTGGGATTTATAACTCTTCTGGCTCGTGTTATAGGCTTTGGAAGGAAATCATGGTAATTCTCAGAGCGTCGGAGGCAGAGGCAAGCCTGCCGTTATCAACTGATTCATTGACTGTCAGGGATTGCTTGAACTTTGACATTTGGTATGTTTTTTTTCACTCCGTAGGCCCACATAACATAACTTACGTTGTACTTGCCATGTAAAGTTGACAACATCTAGCATGTAACTGCATGAAGCCTACCCACCCAACACTAAACGTCATTTGGATGTTGGTTTTTGGGCTAAATCTGGTCGGTCCGTCAGCCCAGAAATGGTCCGAGTTTAATGCAAGTGATTTGGTTCGAATATAACCGAAGAATCAACGCATTTCAAACTAATTTAGACAGGAAACTGAAGTCTTCATGGAAATGTCTTTTCACCTTTTACTTTTCAACCCAATCTACACGTTGTTTCAGTGTATGGTAATGAAGTCTTTTCAACATCTTGTAACTCATTTTTGCCGGTTGGGTTGACTTGAAGCTACAAACGCTCTACTGCTGCACACTTAAAAACATGAACCATTTTTAATTTTCGATACACTGAAATATTTTACATGATTCGTTAATTCATTTATAGCAAGTAAGACATTCTGGTTCAAAAATGTGTATTTTGCATTGCCAAATTGTGAGAAAGGTTTGTTAAGATCCAGCACAGAAATGGACGTTGAAAACTGTGCTGATTTGATTAAAAAAAATAACCTAAAAAAAGAGACGACTTTTCAACCAAATCTAAACGTTATGTCAACGTGTGGTGATGATGTCTTTTCAACGTCTTTTCCCATTCTACCTTTCTAAATTCTTCAAGTTAGTGTAAGCTTTGGGAAGGTAACATAGTGAACATTCAAAAACGTGTTGTATTACGTGTATTTTTAACTAAATATGACTTCTTTAGACGATTTAATTAACAAATCACCTGCTGCCAAGTGCATGCCGTGTCATTTTAGCTAGGGATGTTCCATATTATCGATATTCTCCGGATATTAACCGATATCCATATGTGTAACATCATGTGTGTCCTGTCGTGGAATTAAAACATATTTGTTGTCAAGCTAATGGATGCAGCATCAGCAATTAGCTTCTCAACATGGCTGTAAACAACATTGTAAAACATCAGAGAAATACAGACTACAGAGAAATGTACGAGGAAATGCCCGTAATATTACGAGAGTACGATCATAACTTTACTACAATAAAAGTCGTAACTTGATTTCACAGGTATTGCCTGAGACTGCTATGAAACGGGGGTCTTTTGTAAAGAGGGCAGGCTAAGTGAGGGTACCGGTGAGATGATGCTAACCCATGCTAATCTGTGCCCAACTGGTCTGTTTTGCTGTCCTGTTATAAATAAAAGATTGCCTGAAGCAGGAGGAAAGTTTCCGTCCTTCGTCAAGAACTAAACTCTTTTTTCCCTCTGACACGTACATTTACCACTTTACTCTCATAAATGTAAGAGTTGCATTCTCGTCAAGGGCCGCACGGTGGCTGAGTGGTTAGCACATTGGCCACACAGTCAGGAGATCTGGAAGACCTGGGTTCAAATCTCCGCTGGGCATCTCTGTGTGGAGTTTGCATGTTCTCTCCGTGCGTGTGTGGGTTTTCCCCGGGTACTCCGGTTTCCTCCCACATTCCAAAAACATGCATGTTAGGTTAATTGGCGACTAAATTGTCCATCGGTATGAATGTGAGTGTGAATGTTTGTTTGTCTATATGTGCCCTGCGATTGACTGGCGACCAGTCCAGGGTGTACCCCGCCTCTCGCCCAAAGTCTGCTGGGATAGGCTCCAGCATCCCCGTGACCCTAATGAGGATAAGCGGTATAGAAAATGGATGGATTCTCGTCAAATCACGCCTTTTGTTTTTGTAAAATTATGACTTTTGTTCCAATAATGTTACTTTTTTGTGGTAAAATTATGACATTCGCTCTATACTCGTAATATTATGATTTTTTTCCTCATAAAGCTTATCTTCTTGTACAACTACGACTTTTTTCTTAAAATTCTAATATTAATATTGGGTGTCAGAGGGAAAACAGCATAATTGTTCAGGAAGATGGGAAACTTTCCTCCTGCTTCAGGCAGACAAGACAGAGGACCTGTGTGCCGAGGTCAAAGGTAATCATAGGAGCTTTACTCTTGTAAAATTATGACTTTTTCCTCATGCAAATATCATTTTTTTCTCACAATTTTGCGACTTTTCTTTCCCGTATATTTACGAGAATGTAATATTTTTATATGAGGTGTCATACCTGTCGGAGGGACAATGGAGCGTAGTTCCTCAGGAAGGAAGGGAACTTCCCTCTTGCTTCAAGCGAGCTTTATTCGAAACCTCTGTTGTATTTACGTACCATGTACGGTTTTACTTCAAACGGCCGCTATGACGTCGCTGAGCGCAACAGGAAGCGCCAGCTCTTGTTGCGAAAGACAAGCGGAAGTGACGTGCGTCCCCCGTCACTGTACTTTGAAAGCGCTGCTGCAGTCGCTCTTCGGCTGTCAGAGTGAAAGTTTCCCTCCAAGGCGGAGGAGAGGAGAGCGAAGGGCAGGCGGCAAACGGGGCTTATCGTCGCCGCGTCTTCTCCGCGAGCGATGAGGCGCAAGGAGAAGCGGCTGCTGCAGTTCGCCGGGGTGCTCATCGCGGCTCTGCTCTTCCTTCCAAACGTCGGGCTGTGGTCTTTGTACCGGTACCGAGTCTTCGACAGCACGCCTGCCACGGCCGACGGACCGGGGGGCATGCAGCAGATACGGGTGAGCGGCATGCTCCGGTTCTTTTTGGATCTCGTAAGGCAGAACTAAAAATAGTAATAGTTCCCCCCAGCCAGGTTTTTATTAGCGTCCATTCAAAACCATGGAGAGCGCCCATGCTGGCGAATGGGACATAAAGTCACCAGCCACACCATTAGGTACACCACAATATCATCCATTATAAGAACAAGTCCCACTTTTTCCCTCCATCTTATCAATTTACTATTAGGGTTTTCTATATCAACTCCATATTAACAAAACAGGTGATTTAAGTTGTCGTGGTTGCAGATTCTGCACCCAAGAGAGCTGTTTGTTTCGATTAACATTAGAAAAAGCCATCAGCATGCTGCAATAACAAAGTTATAAGTGATTTATTACCTCTCCCGCAGCTTAGGTATACTTCTAAATGCTGAAATGTGTTAGTACAAAGCAAACAAGCATCAACTATTAATGCTTTGCGAGACCATTTTTGTTTCTGTAATTATTGGCTGCATATTTGCACGCTGGCCGTCCTGTTGCTGAAGGACTTCCCCCGATCCAGTGCATGTTCATATTTGTGGTTAAATTGAAAATAAGACATCCACCCTCACCCTCAGAGGGAGATGAAAAAAATAGTGCAGGGATGTATCCCTAATAACCGTTTAAACAGACGAGATCCAATTTTATGAGGGAGAGAAAAAAAACCAGTTGAGAAGTGTGCTGGAACCAATTTCATTAACTTCCCGAGAAAAGAACATTTATTTTCCATCCATCCACAAGATTGCTCCTTACGTCCCTTGTGATTTTTTTTTAAAACAGCATAATGGAACTAATTACGTGATATGCCATCACACGCCGAATTGATTCATTTATCAATTGGTCTGCTATTCATAAATGACTTTCATTTTAAGTTGTTTTTGTCCCCCCTCAAAGTTAAAATAAATGTGGTCTTTTTAAAAATGATTGGGCACAAGGAGCAGCGGAGGGACTCCCGCAGTTTTCACTTTTGTTCTGTTCCCGCTTGTCTTCCTGCTTCGCTTGACAGTTTGCAGTGTTCGGAGTTTCATCCGCGCGTTTGATTGCAATACAGAGTTTGCACATTTCGTGACGACTGGGTTACTGCCAGTTGAAATATCACTTTAAAAAAAATAAAAGTCAATATTTCTCACAGTTCTACTTTAAACTTTGGAAAAAAAAAAAAAAAGAATCGTTTGGCCCAAATAAAACGATTGCCGTTCTTTCCTTCACCTCGTACATTTGTGCACAGCGGTTAGCAGTTACTGGGTAGTTACGATTCAATGGTAGCCAAAGTCAGTAGCAAAACTTTGCCAAATCACCATCATTGGCTGACAACAATCATAATTAGTGCGTGTGTGTTACGCAGGGCATGGCTTGTGATGTCGGCGCCCAAGAGCTCAGGATATAACGCCTGAGATGCAACAATTAATCGATGAATCGATTATTAATCGATTATCCAAATAATCGACAACTATTTTGGTAATCGATTAATCTTTTCATTTAAAAATGTACTTTAAATGTCCTGATTTTAGCCACTCTAATGTAACTATTTTTCATTTCCACCCACTGCAGAGATGTGTGCGTAAAGCGAGTGTAAAAGCATTACCACGCAAAGTAAATGCCATACTTGTACTTGTGCTTAGGAAAATGCCTACATTTCTAGAGTCTCTCCATTATCTCTTACCATGCGTACACACAAAACCTACTGGTAGAACAGTAAAACTGCAGTAGAGTGTTTGTGATGTTTCTCAACTGATGGTTTATACTTTGCTACTTTAATTTCGGTGACTGAGATCTTCCTCTTTGCTATGATTTTTGGAGGGAAAATGTCCATTCATGCATTCTTAAAGGGATTACTGCAACGAAGGAAAAATTAAAAATGTCTTTTAAAAAATCCGATTAATCGACCAATTCATCGATTATGAAAAGAATAGTTAGTTGCAGCCCTTCCTGCAGCAGTTTCCTTCGTTGACGTTCGTGCCCTCCATGCACACATCACCTTTAACAGGAAGGCTGCAGCAAAGTGTGCCAAGGGTGTAAATCATGAAATTTGGGAATGCCTTGAGTATGTTAACCACTGTTTGCGGAAACGGAGTCAACTGAATTGCATAGATATGACTCTGTTTACATGCAAAAACAGCTAAAACGTGCAATGTTTTGATAGGGAACACTCTTTGCATGACACCGTCCTTTAAAAAATGGGAAATACCCACTTAAAATGTGTTAATTTTCTACAGTTGAACCCCAGGGGGTACAAAACCTTTTTCAGAAAACTCGTGTTTTTGCTGAGGTTTTCCCCTTAGCAATCTGCTTATGGGAACTTACCATATTTACCCAAGTATAAGACATCACTCGTTAAAGATAGATAGATGGATAGATGGATAGATAGATAGATAGATAGATAGATAGATAGATAGATAGATAGATAGATAGATAGATAGATAGATAGATAGATCACCCTCTGTCGTGTTGAAAAGCCGCATGGCATGGGGGAGGAATGATCTTCTCAGTGTGTCAAGGGAGCAGGACAGTGACAGTGATAGTAATCTGCCACTCAAACCACTATTCTGGTGGGATATGATGCCGTGCATTGGACGGTGCTGGTTGTCCATGATGGACTCCCCCAGCACACTCAAGCAAACAGCAGGGCACTGGCTACCACAGTCTGGTAGAAGATCGGTAGCAGTTTCTTGCATATGTTGAAGGACGCCAGCTTTGTGAGGAATTACAGAATGCTCTGTCCTTTCCTGCAAAGACTGCCAACATTCATGTTGTCCAGTATAGCCCATCATGCCGATGCACTCCCAGGTATTTATTGGTATGGCTCGATATTGGCGTAAAAATGTAATATTGGTCAATATTTGTTCCGATAAAGCCAGCTGGGATAGGCTCCAGCGACCCTAATGAGGATAAACGGCATAGAAAATGAATGAATGAATGAATGAACTCCACACCGAGATGCCCAACGGAGATTCGAACCACAGTCTTCCAAATCTTCTCATGCGTCTCATTGTAGCACAAAAATCATTTTACTAGTAATTACCTGTTTTTTGGGTCCCCTGGTAGTCAAGGGACATTAATTGCCCTGACTTTCCCCCTGTATAGGGCACCCCTGGCCAATAGCTCTCATAATAAATAAAGTGAAAAAAACCCGAACACATTGGTATCGGCTGATATCGGAATCGGAAATTAAAAGTTGGGCAATATCAGACATCAGCAAAAAAGCCAATATTGGAGATCCCTAAAGACAACCATTTTTTTTCTCCAAGACCGGTTTTTGGGAAAATATTCTTTTAACTCAAAGAACCCACAATAATAAAAAATATGGTACAGTACATCTTACAAATCACGTTTTAGAGGCACATAATCATCATACTTAACGGCTCGATTTGTTTGTCATCGCTGTCTTAAAATTGGCATCATAACTCCTCTGCTAACTTGCTAACTGGGTGTGAGGGACAGGACGAAAAGCTCAGGGTGAAGTCGTTTGGAGCCCCCCGTTGGTTTGCACGCTTACATCTCGAAACCCCAATTATAAGAGGACCAGAAAATATAACGTAATACATGACTGACTTCAATTTGATCATATTGCATAGAATAGTTTATTATTGAATGATATCCACTACTTTGGTTACTTGTAAAGGTTACAGGTTAGATTTGATATATTTGAAGTATGTTTCATAGCCTAGGTTTCCAAAGCGGTGTACATGTACCCAAGGGGGCACATGAATAAATATGAAGCATCCCAACATCCGGCTTAAATACGAGATATGTAGGATCAATACTGAGATAGATAGATACTCGGGCATGCAAAATACTTACTTTAAAATTAATTAACCAATGACTTTCAATGTAATGAAAATTAGAAATCATTCATGTTTTGAAGTGTGCAGGAGTAGGGCGTACATGGCTTCAAGTCAACCCACCCCGTAAAAATGAGACAGTTAGAATTGACCCTTGATATTCTGATATGTATTTCTCTATGTTCCTTGGTCTAAGACTAAGACTTCCGGCTTGATCTACCATGTATCCCTCTATTCTTTTATATGCCAGCCTAACCGGTCGAGACAGACGGCTGTCCCACAGAGCCTGGGTTCTGTCCAAGGTTTCTTCCCCAGAGGGAGTTTTTCCTTGCCTCTGTCACCAAGTGCTTGCTCATGTGGGGTTTCAGTTGGCTCTCTGTGACCTTCATGTGTAAACTGCCATGAGATGACTTCTGTTGTAATTTGGCACTATACAAATACTGTACATTTGAAAAATTCCAGTCTAAATTTGGTTGAAAAACTTCTGTTTTGGGGGCTACGTTTGGATCAAATCAGTCGGACTAAACTCAGCCTAATTTTCAACATCTATTTCTGGGCTAAATCATTGCAATGACTGACCGACTAGATTTAGCCCAAAAAACACGGTCCGAGTGAGGTCTAGTGTTGGGTTGGTAATGTCTGAAGGCGTAAGTTTGCGAACCGCTGTTTTTATAATAAGAGAGAGATCATGTCCACTTCCTGAAAAAGTGCATACACTACACCCCTCATATATAAAATTATAATACTTAAATAATATTTAATAATATACTAAATATAGGGGCCGCCCGGTGGCCTAATGGTTAGCATGTTGGCCACACAGTCAGAAGATCTGAGTTTGAATCTCCATTGGGCGTCTCTGTGTTGAGTTTGCATGTTCTCCCCTTGTGTGCATTCCAAAAAAGATCCATGTTAGGTTAATTGGTGACTCTAAACTGTCCGTGAGTGTGAATGTGATTGACTGGCGACCAGTCCAGGGTGTACCCTGCCTCTGGCTCGAAGTCAGCTGGTGAGGGTAAGCGGCATTGATGACTGATGGATAGTAAATATATGTTTTCTTTATTTATAGTAGGCAGTCATTTTAAAAGTCAAAAAGTGTGAGCACACCATGCGATAAAGGCATACTTTCACCCAAAAGGTTTTACTGCAACTTTAGGGACAGTTGACTTTAGAGATCCAACTGTGGTTGTATTTTTGTATAATATCCTACTAAATTATTTTCCAAAGTCTTCTATCAGATTTTGGCGCCATTTAATCCATGTAGTATGACTAAAAAGTGTGAGGTTTGAATGTGAAAATACATCCAATGTTTTGACCGGCACTCACACACTTTTTTTCCCTACTTATTTCCACCTTTACGGCACTCACACTGACACTGTTGACACTGTTTCCGCATTTACCTACTGATGACGCAGCCTCAGTGGTTCCAAGGATACTTTGACGAGATCACGTGAGGGCGGAGAATCGCACCAGCAACTTTCAGGTTGGGAGACGACTCCTTCTACCACTGGGATCATTTGAGTCCTGAAGGAAGGGCGGGTTTGTGACAGCAAAATACTCTCCCTACATTCTTTATTTTGTTGTCCTAACTATAATACTATTTTTGGGGGGGGGGAAAAATCCATCCAAATTTATCCAAATGAGGATACTGCTGAAGGAACCAGCTATCCCTTCCCCGAGCGAAGACAAAGTGTATGAATGTCGTTCCACCACATTTCATCTTGCGTATCTGCGTCTGGTTGTATTTAATCCGCTCTGATCTCACTCGGCTGGTTTTTTTTTTCCACGCCATGACATCTCCAAGCGAAGCCGACAGAAACCAACAAGGGGAGGAAAATGTACGCTACAAACGTTTCTTACAAGACTTATGTGGGAAAGGACTGAATGGGATTAGTGTATTGATTTTTTTTTTCTTTAGATACTCCACTGAAGCCTCACCAGCCCGATGGGATCAGTCCAACGCAAAGCACCGATGCATGTTTTGTTCCTTTTTTTCGTCTAATTTGACTGTCACGGTTTACAAGTCGTACTAAACAATGATTTTGACGAGAACTACCGAGGCGTACACAATAATATAAGGTACTGTGTCACAGTTTGTTTGGTAATACCTTGTTTATCGCGGTTAATTGGTTCCTGGCGCGATAAGTGAATTTTCTTAATTATCAATTGAATATTTTTTATAGTTAACCTGTTTACATTTAAAATAGCTTTTTAGCATTATTAGAGCCATAAATATATGAAATAAAATCCACATATTCACCTTTTAACTTGTATTACCCAATATAGTAGACATAATGGAAAATTACACGTACGTGTTACCACTGACTGCATACCTTCTGTGGTGGCTATTCCCTCATCAGTATAACGTTACTGACACCTAGTGACCAGTGTGACCACTTTTTGTGGTTAAGAAAAGACTCACGATTGCTTTATTAATGAGCGGAGAACACATACTTAATGAACATTCGCACAGGAGCTGCTGTCGGCCACAACTGATGCTAGTGTGTGCTCTCTACACACTGCTAACCAAAGATTTTGCTGATAACAGTCAGCTCAATCTTACGTCATGCACGTAACTTCCCAGACTCGGCTCCTTAAATATTCA
>QODF01000090.1:1763855-1876247 GCA_024372805.1 Oostethus manadensis | reverse complement strand
AGTCGCCAATTAACCTAACATGCATGTTTTTGGAATGTGGGAGGAAACCGGAGTACCCGGAGAAAACCCACACACGCACGGGGAGAACATGCAAACTCCACACAGAGATGCCCAACGGAGATTTGAACCCTCGTCTTCCAGATCTCCTGACTGTGTGACCACTCAGCCACCGTGCGGCCCTTAAATATTACACTACATATCATGTTTTCTAAATGCTTTATGTTTGTATTTTTCTTCATTTAGCTTTTTTTATGCTTCAAAATGCTTCATTTAAACGAAGAATACGATTGCATTCATAGATCAGACGTAGCCAATCTGTCAATCAGCAGCAAATTTACTGTAAATGTATATGAATGTGTAATTCCCAATGGTATTATAAACTACCCATGCATTTGATGATTATTTTTATATTATTATTTTAGAGCTATTTTTAAAAAAATATAACAGATACTTAGCTTGGATTATATATGTACATCATAGTATTTATGATTTATGCTTGGATTATGTTGTTGCCTGATGAGACAATATTAACATTTAGAAGATGTGCAGCTGCATGTAGTTCAATTTTGTCCGTCAAAATTGAAAAAACAAATGCACTTTGCAAGAAAGATGAGGTGATTTACTGAAGCACATTTTTACCAGGCTTTCGCAGGCCCCCGCGCATGGGTTTGGACACCTGTGCCCTGGAGCATTTTGAAAGAAAAACGTAGCCCGGCAAAAATCTGCGTTTGTCGTCAACCGTCCACTTAAAATGTTGTGCTCGTCTTCAAAGCAAAGTGTTTTGACAACAGTTCTGGCGCCCAAGGGAGAAAACTGGTTAAAATATGGCATGTGACCACTGTTTGTGGTTAAGGACCGACCCACGATGAACTTCAGTTGCTTTATCGATGTGCAGAGAACGCATACATAATGAACATTCGCACAGGAGCTGCTGTCGGCGACAACGCCAGTGTCTCCTTTCCTCTCCTCATCATACACTGTTCGGACGCCCAACTCGTTAAAATATGGCACTATGGGATATTTTCCGGATTAGTTACCGGATACATCATTTTACCAATACCTGTCCATGCGGAAAGACAGGAACATTTTCCTTATGTCTTCACTGGACAGCAGCTGTTGTTTCAAGCTAAGACCGTGGCTAACAAGAAGAACGAATGTGGGGACAAACAAGTCATTTCAGAAAATACGATGTAGTGGCCATAAGAGGCTGAAGTGAGTTTTCAGCACTGATTGACTTGTGGGGGTCAGGGGTCCAAAAGAGAGGCGTCAGAGGTGGGAGGCGAGCGAGGTAATTGCATTTCTCGGGGTCATCATGGATGCAGAAGCAAGATGAGGAGGTGTAGTGGTGTTGGTTGTTTGGGCTGGAAGTGGAACCAAAGGCTGGAAAAACGGGAAGTATTGACCCGATGGCGTACGATTCCTCCTCCCCATGGGCTTATCAGGCTTACGGTGGCGGGTTTTATCCATCTCGAACAAATGGCTTTGTTTGCTCCGCCTCTTTGTTCATCACAACAGATGTGAAGCATCAATGCTTCGGGGGCCCAGCAGCACAGGAAGTCTTTGATGTGACACCATTTTTTTGTTTTTTTTATGGATTCAAATGGGACTGAGGGAGGTACAGTAGAACAGTAGGTTCTCTGCATTTTTGGGTGAGATCTTAGCTACTTTACACACACTATCCACATTATTATTTTTATTCGGATTTAGCTCAAATTTCATGGGTTTATATCAGTCCTTGAGTTCTCTATATGGGCCAAAAATTGTATCTCAGTCATTAATTTGAATCCGTCCTTTTTGTTCCACTTATCCACGGCCGGGTGAGGGGGTGGGGGCAGCAGCCTCAGCCGGCGGTCTCCGGAGGACACCGAGGCGATCCCGGGCCAGCTGTGAGACATAATCCCTCCAGCGTGTCCTTGGTCAACCCTGGGGCCTCCTCCCGGTTGGGCATGCTCGGAACAGCTCACCAGGGACGCGTCCAGGTGCCATCTCCCTCTCGACGTGAAGGGGCAGCGGCTCTGCTGCTGCTCCCTCATGACCGACCGCAAAGATCTCCATGTAGGCCAGGAATAGTGTCTTTTCTTATTTTAGTGAAGGTATGAAGTTACTACAAGCACATAGAGTATTAGTAGTTACAAGTTACCTAAACTACATGTAGCCTCTTTAGACCTTGCTGGTAATTAGTTGGTTTTTTTTGTGTCACTGCCATTTCTAATGATATGATAACAATGATCTAGCAAATCTTCACATTTGGAAGTGGTAAAAATTAAATTTTGTGTAACAGTACTAGGGATCTCAACATGGGTAAAAAATTGTACTGTAATGAAGTTTTTTATAGTTTAAAAAAAAATAATGGTTCAGTACTTTTCAAAAGACTTTTTAACGTATTGAACCTGATTGTTTAGTTCATGGGTGTCAAAAGTGCGGCTTGGGGGCCATTTGCGCCCCGTGGCTGTTTATTATTTGCTTGTGGGTCATTCTAAAAATATAGTTTTACAAGAAAAAAAAAAGCAAAAATAGAAAAACCAGCAAAAATGTTACAATAATAAAGTGAAAATCTTAAGAAAACAAAGTTGTAATATTAACAGGAAAAATAGCACCTTTCTCTAACATAAAATTTAAATATTAATGAAAATAATATGATCCTGTTTTTTAAGGGCCGCACGGTGGCTGAGTGGTTAGCACATTGGCCACACAGTCAGGAGATTTGAAAGACCTTGGTTCAAATCTCCGTTGGGCATCTCTGTGTGGAGTTTGCATGTTCTCCCCGTGCGTGTGTGGGTTTTCTCCGGGTACTCCGGTTTCCTCCCACATTCCAAAAACATGCATGTTAGGTTAATTGGCGATTCTAAATTGTCCATTAGAGTGTGAATGTGTGAATGTTTGGATGTACCCCGCCTCTCACCCAAAGTCAGCTGGGATAGGCTCCAGCATCCCCGCGACCTTAATAAGTATAGTTTATAAGTATAATAAGTAATATAAGTATAGAAAATGAATGAATGAATGTTTTTTAAGTCATAATATTATGGGAAACAAAAAAAGTTTTCATATTTGAAAGATTAGTTTGGGGAAAAAGTTATAATATGGGAATAAATTAAAAAGGATAATTGAAATCATATTTACGATAAGAAAATGTAAAAACAGAAAGATGAAATAGTTAGGAACAACATCAGAAATGGAAAAAACAGCTGTTTTTCTATGATATAAAGTCAAAATATTATGGGAATATTTATGAGAAAAAACTTGACAAAAAAAGCTGAAATAGTTGGAAAAAAAAAAAAAAAAAAAAACAGCAGAAATGGGGGGAAAAAAACCCCAGCTGTTATTCTATGATATAAAGGGAAAATATTATGGGAATACTGTATTTGAAGAAAATAAAAAAAAAAAAAACTGAAATAGTTGGAAAATTAAAAAAAACAACAACAGTAATTTTATGAGAAAAGAGTCAAAATAATGAAAGAAAAAGTCATATTCTGACAAAAGCAATCGCAGTTTTATGATAATATAATCGTCATCTTAGTAGCATAAAGTTGAAATTTTCTCTGGGAGTTTTAGATGTAATGTTAAAATACTATGAGAAGAAAATTCTGAAGATTATTTGAGAAGAAAGTTTCATCCATCCATTTGTTTTCTACACCGCCTATCCTTATTAGGGTCGCGGGTATGCTGGAGCCTATCCCAGTTGATTTTGGGCATACTTTGGGCGGGAGGCGGGGTACACCCTGGACTGGTCGCCAGTCAATCGCAGGGCAAAGAAAGTTTCAATATTTGGACAATAAACAAGCAAAAAAAGGCAAAAATACTTGATTAATCTCCAAAATAAATTTGCCTTGTCATCACTAGGGTAGCGGGGGCATGCAGGAGCCTACCCCGGCTGACTTTGGGAAAGAGGCGAGGTACGCCCTGGACTGGTTGCCAGCCAATCGCACGCTCATATTCATACTAGTCCACAATTTTTCATCGCCGTTCAATCGGATGTTAGCAGAGATTTTGACCACCAATTTTCTAAAAGTTCATACTAATAATACGCTCTTTCACCGATTTACGTTTTTTAATTGAAATATATGTAACTTCTTACCATTACAAAATATGACAGTGGCCGTTCTAGCCTTCCGTTTTCCAGCATGTGAGTTTTTTGGTGGTTTACCACCACGTGCATTCCTAGCTGTCACCAGTCCTCTTGAGTTGTGACGCATTTTTTTAGTTCGAAGACTGCGCTGATTAAAAACACAGCCAGGTGAGCTTTTACAGCCCAAAAATCCATCTTGTCCACACTCCAATGCTGATTGTGGCACCGTGAAGCCTCCTTCTCGTGAAAAATAAAATTGTATTATTTTTTTCCGTTAAGTGGAGGCTGTTGGCTGATGTGTTCCACAAGCACTCGGCGATGTAGACTCATTCTCTCTCGCCTTGCCGGCCGCATTATATATTTTTTTCAAGTGCCGAAGAGGCCGAGTGAGGCTCAGGCGACCGTGTGTGTTTTATTTAGCAAGGTCGCAGCAGGAGGGAAGCTGTGAGACCGAAGAGAAAAGATTCTGCGGCTGATAAAAGCTTTTCTCTCGTGTGCTTTTGCTCGAAATGAAAACAGACGTTGGAGTCTCGTCGTCTGGGGGTTCGCTTGTTCCGGCTGCCAAATAGGACAGCCGCTCCGTCATTCGGGATTATTGTTTTTTTGATTAAAAAGAAGAACCAAAATGACGGTGGAAAGCATCGAGTCAAACCAGATAGAAGGCATTTCCTTGCGTGTTTGCTGCAGGAGATGTTGCTTTCCAAAGGAATACTGGGGACTATTAAAACCTGTTAATATATCACAACATATCATAGCAAGGCCAAGCTATAGGGTACATAAAAAAAACTAATATTTGTATTACTACAAAAAAAGGATGAGGATAAAGTTGCCAAAACGTTTGAGGTGAATATGAAAATTTTGACACATTTTTCATACAACAAATAAGGCCGTGGCATTTGAATTTATTCTTGTAAAGTATAAAATATTCTTGTCAATCTATTACTTTATTTTTCTAATTGTTTGATTTTGTTATCATTATAACATACACACAATTGTATACTAATTGTAAAAAAAAGTCTTGCAATTTTGTAACTTTGTTTCCGCCTTTCGAATCCATTTTTTGTGATATTCCAACTGTATTGTTGAAAAATTGTCGCATTTTCCCTCTGAATATTGCAATTTATATTTCCCCTAAACCGTTCTAATCTCATGACTGCCCAATACTTCAGAACTGCTACAAGTAGTTTAAATACTGTGCCGCTCGAAGCCAATCACCAGCTACAAGGGAAGAGCTTGACATCTAAAAATCACGCAAAATGTAGGTTAGAAATACACAAGTACCAACACAAGCGTGGAAAAAAAAAAAAAACGTAATTCATTCCCATCGTGCATTGCTTCCCATTGCTGTTTGCAGTTCACCGTGCTGTCCACCGTTGTTGCAGCTTATTGGGAAGCAGTGCATGATGGGAATCCGTTAAGATAGTTTAAAAAAAATTCTACACTCGTATCGGTACTTGTCTTGTATATGTCTTACCTTTTTCGTGTTAAGTTGCTGTGTGATGATTTTAGCTTTCTTTCCCAGATGACACCGTGAGTCAGACTGTTGTCCTGAGTGTTGATCTCATTGGGAGTTTTCTCATAGCTCATAATTGGCAAAATAAAGAGCTTATGACGTGGACACCTGCAGCTTATAGTCCAGTGCGGTTTATATATGTTTTTATGGACGCTTGTAAATCTGCGGATGTTCCATACACTGGAAATGATGGTAATAATTATTTATTCTTATAATATTACAATGCTTCTCATGATTGTATTCTCGTAGTTGTGTTTGTTTGCCTCTTTATTGTATGTATGTTTATACCTGTAAATATACTTAATGCTTAATGTAATAACACACGGCTTGCAGCTTAATTCTGAGTCCAAGCTTTTAGAATTGCAACATATTCTCCTGTGATTACACTAAACTGAAGCAGGTGCTAGCCTAGAAGCCTTGGAAGTCAGAGAAACGATCTGTAACCCACCCTCATGTTCATCCTGGTATGGGAATGAATACGCAGCCTACAATAGACGATGCAATACAAAGTTTGTTTGACAGTCCATCAGCTTAAAAAACAGGTACTCTGGAAACCTCTTTTTGTGTTTGCTGGTTGTTCACCCAGGATTATTTGAGGTCTGATGCTGAGTGAGAGGGAAATCCAAATTGAATTGAAGTCAGTTGCAGTCAAATGAAAAGGCGGATGTTCCACCACGGTGCCGGATTAATGTGTCCGCCTTCATTTCCCGCACATTAGCACTCAGTGACTTTGGCATTTTCATCCATCCATTTTCTATACTGCTCATCCTCTTTAAGGTCGCGGGTATGCTGGAGCCTATTCCAGCTGACTTTGGGCAGGAGGCGGGGTACTCCCTGGACTGGTCGCCAGCCAATCACAGGCCACTTTGCATTTTGTTTTCTTCTTTTTGACATGGATTTTGGATGTTTGTGTGACACGCACTGACAAAGAAGCAGAATATCCTTGCGTGCCTGCTTCTCCCAACCCCGACGTTCTGCAATATTTTATTATGTATTTTGTCCCCACCGTTCCCTTTCCTCTGCCTCCTTGTAAACACACCGCAGCAAACTTAAACAACCTAAAAAAAGTGACAGCCGAGTGACTTCAGCTAACAAATCAGTCCTAACCGACCACGGCGGTGCCGATGAGCCGACGGCATCAATTGATTTGTGCCGTTTCCCTCCCCCCTCGATTTAATTAAACCTAAAATGTGGCCTGTGTCAATGCTCTTCCCGCAGGGGCTGAACCAGATGAGGAAAGTCACTCAGGTGGGGCAAGATGGCGTTCGAAGGACGGACTGGCACGACTACGACGCCATAAGGAGGGACGCAGCTCGTGTGGGTGAGGAATTTGACTCACATTGATTTATTATTTGAGTAATTTACATTTGTTTATGTTACTTTTTATGGTATAGGATCATTTCTTTGAATGTTCTGAATTTCTTTTAATAACATTGCTCATATTTCTGCCGCAAGGCATGCTGGGTAGCTTGTGGTACTCCGTCTCCCAACATTTCGCCGTGTTTTTGGGATTTTTGCTAGATTGAGGAGGTCGTCAAAGAAGCAAACAAGGAGGAGATCACATACCTTTGATAGCCAATGTTTTATTGTTCACAGTTGCATTGTTGCAGCTGGACTACCCAGCATGCCTTGTGGGCATTTAGAATAGCATTAAAAATAAAAAAAATAACAGTTTTACATAACATGTTATGTTTAGCGCTTATTTTCTATTTATGTGATGCATTAACTTGCCTGGGATGTGTTTTTGTGAGTTTTCGTTCCGTTGCATTGTGAGCAAGTATGCCGTTCTGCCTGATGCTGCTTATATATAGACGAACCCGCCGCAATTTTTTTTGTTTGCCCACCCCTGCTCTAATGCCTTTGAGATAAAAAGTAAGCACTTTTGTGGCAAAATGTAGCATTTCAAAGGGAAATATTTAGCGTGTATTGCCATGTTTGGGGAGTATGTTGGCACAGGATTTTACATTTTTTATGCTTGTTTTAAAGCAGGCGATATGAAGAGTAAACCTAACTCCCGGTAACAAAAGGAAAACTGACATTTTTTATGCTAATGTAGAATTTTTCAACTTTCAACTTTCCAAAGTTGACGCTATTGTTATCGCTCCAATCCTACCCCTAAACTGCCTGTCTACCCACCACCCACCCAGCTCCCCTAGGGAACACATTTATAGCAATACTCACAATCACAAGTCTCATTTATGTGTCAAATGGCCTATTCACGTTTATTGTATTTGCTATATTGGGTAGTACAGGACTATAGGGGTGTTATTTCATGTCTAGAGGGCTCTAAGAATGTTAAAGCCCGTATTTAGAACAGGTTTTCTATGCTCTAACTACAAAAATATTACATTTATAAATTAGGACTCTTACTTCATGGAACTTCACTTGTCACGGTCAAGTCTGGAACCAATTAATTGCGTTAAACGAAGAACTGCTGTAATCAAAACCTGTGACGACACGCGCTAGAAATGCAAGGTACAGGGAACATAAAGGAACACAAAGCCATCTTTTATAAGCATTGCTGGAATTAGTAATAGCAGAAAACGCCCTAGAACCTTCCGTAGGGTCCACTGTAGCATGAGAACATTGTGTGAATCAATGCACCAATAGGAGTTCCTAGTTACAAAAACTGCGAGTGTGGATTCTGCTTCTCATCTTATCTGGGAATACCACCTTTTGCCCTTTTTATTCTGTATTAAGCAGTCTTTGATTTGTTAATAAGGGATATTTAGCTGCCCTGTGAGCCGGCATTTTAGCCCAATTGATTTGCATTAAATAGAATTCTTTCAAACGAGAATGTAGCTAGTGCAGAAAGCATCCCTAGATGGCGCACACGTTTGTGTATGACTCAGCAGGGTTGACGTTAGACTAAACAGTTTTTAGTGACACTGCTGAGCAGGGCTGCACGGTGGCTGAGTGGTTAGCACATCGGCCACATCGACAGTCAGGAGATCTGGAAGACCAGGGTTCAAATCTCCGTTGGGCATCTCTGTGTCGAGTTTGCATGTTCTCCCCGTGCTTGCGTGGGTTTTCTCCGGGTACTCCGGTTTCCTCCCACATTCCAAAAACATGCATGTTAGGTTAATTGGTGACTCTAAATTGTCCATAGGTATGAATCTGAGTGTGAATGTTTGTTTGTCTATATGTGCCCTGCGATTGACTGGCGACCAGTCCAGGGTGTACCCCGCCTCTCGCCCAAAGCCAGCTGGGATAGGCTTCAGCATCCCTGTGACCCTAATGAGGATAAGCGGTATAGAAAATGAATGAATGAATGAATGACTGCTGAGCAACGTGGAAGGGATGGGAGCAATCACAAGAAATGAAATATTTCTAAGATCTTAAATTAGCCCTGAAAAAAAACGCAATCCATCCGAGCGGCGCAAAACAAAACGTTAATTAGGAGGGTTTGATCTTTCCACGGGAATGTGGACAGATCGTTTCTGCTTAATGGGACAAGGCGGCCCCCGATTGTAATTTGATGAACTGCTCCGACTGTAGATGGGTGATCAGTGGCAAATGGAAAACTCCACCAGCGCTGAGCTCTTGTTTTTTCACAGGTAACGGCGAGCAGGGTAACCCCTTTCCCATATCCGAGGCCCACCGGGTGGACCTGGCCTACCGGGAGAACGGCTTCAACATCTACGTCAGTGACCGCATCTCGCTCAACCGCTCCCTGCCGGACATCCGCCACGCAAAGTAAGTCANCTATATGTGCCCTGCGATTGACTGGCGACCAGTCCAGGGTGTATCCCGCCTCTCGCCCAAAGCTCCAGCATCCCCGTGACCCTAATGAGGATAAGCGGTATAGAAAATGAATGAATGAATGAATGACTGCTGAGCAACGTGGAAGGGATGGGAGCAATCACAAGAAATGAAATATTTCTAAGATCTTAAATTAGCCCTGAAAAAAAACGCAATCCATCCAAGCGGCGCAAAACAAAACGTTAATTAGGAGGGTTTGATCTTTTCTGATCGTTTCTGCTTAATGGGACAAGGCGGCCCCCGATTGTAATTTGATGAACTGCTCCGACTGTAGATGGGTGATCAGTGGCAAATGGAAAACTCCACCAGCGCTGAGCTCTTGTTTTTTCACAGGTAACGGCGAGCAGGGTAACCCCTTTCCCATATCCGAGGCCCACCGGGTGGACCTGGCCTACCGGGAGAACGGCTTCAACATCTACGTCAGTGACCGCATCTCGCTCAACCGCTCCTTGCCGGACATCCGCCACGCAAAGTAAGTCATGTTGATGTTTTTTATTGTTTGTTATTGTCAAAGTACGCTCAAAGGGCGTGTATGCAGCTATTTTTCAGCAACACACTTAACATGTAAAAACAAAAGCACTAAAAACGTATTCGGTCGTACGTCTTTGGGGCACAAATGATATTGCCCCACCAATTCTGCCTGGGCAACAAGTAGCCACACAAACGCAACATGAGCAGCTGGTCCATTTATCTCGTTTATAGCGGTCAATTAGTTCCAGACCCGACCGTGATAAGTGAATTCCTTCTATATAAAAGGAATATTTTTGTAGTCAGAGGATAGAAGACGGTCCTAATACGAGTTTAAACATTATTATAGCCCGAGGACATGAGGTAACACCCACTTTTTTATTAAACCCTATATCGTTCATATGATCAGAGAAGAAAAACGTGTGTTGCGTTGCAATAAATGCGGTCCAAAAGGAGGTGACATTCGGAATTCAGAGTTGAGTTTTAGCTGGATTTTGGCCACAATAGGAGTCTGTGGTTTTGTGATTTTTACTATCATTGTTATGATTTTTTATTATTATGCAGATTTTATTGTGCCTGTTTGGAGATAATTCAAACCTGCAATAAAAACCTGTCGTTCCAGCGTGGTTTCACCTACTGGCACCTAGTGACCAGTTTAGAGTACTGCAGTGACTTCTTAATGCCTTATATTTGCATTTTATCTCATTTAGCCATTTTTATGCATACATTTTCACCTAAATATGCATACTTTATTTACCTGTTAGGCCATATTTAACCACGGAACAGCATGATTTATTAATTTAATATATTTTTGAAAAACCGTGATACAATAAAGCCGCAAAATATGAAACTGACTGTATTTTGCTTGGCGCCTCAATACTTCTATGGCCTTCTTCTTGCCCGTGATGCAAAATTCACATTTAGAGCTCGAGGAAAGTGGCCCCTCCCTAGCCCTCGCCCCTCTCTCAGGCGACCTCGTACCCCAATTAAAAAAAAATAAATAACTCGATATTTTTACTGTGCTGTTTTGTCGTTTTTTTTATACTTACTCTTACTTTATACTAACTCTGCTCCTGGCGCGCAACTACCACTTTCTTTCCTTTCAAAGAAACCTGAACCCGCTCAAGTGTACTCCATGTCCGTCCTAGAAATAACATTTTGACAAGCTTTCAATCTCACTTCGTTCTTTGCCTGACAACAATGTTCCCTTGACTCGTAACCTTTTCCTGGAAAGCCGCTTTCAGTGCATCCGTGATGGACTGCTGCAGTTATATTCCGCCACTTATAAAACCTTGACCTTATGCATCGCTGGTCTCAGTTTGTTGGTACTCTGCATACATTACTAGCTATTGTCAACCCCGCCCCACGCGCTTACTACTTTTCCCAGGCGTCGCCTCTGCTTCGCCAGCAGGCCACCTGTCTGTCACGCTTCTCCTTGAATGGAGAACAGTAACTCTTATCACATGATTAGCTCCCCTCCTCGCCACCATTCGCCGTGTACAAGATGACGCCTTTAACCGCTCAGTGGGGTTGGAGGCCGTGAAACAGCTGTATTTGCCACCAACAATGACTTTACAGCTGTTGCCGGAGCATGTCGCGGTCTAATGAGGCGTCTATGAAGGTCTACACCTGCTGTGTTTGACCCAATTTGCAATTCCACCTTGACAACAAATAGAACTGTTTAGTTAAGCCAAAGCCCGTTTCCGCACGTGAAGATGATCTCGGCTGATTTGGAGCCTGGGCCGCACGGGGGCTGATTGGATAGCATGTTGGCCTCACAGGCAGGAGATCTGGGTTTGAATATCCGTTGGGCATCTCTGTGTGCATGTTCTCCCCGTGCATGCATGGGTTTTCTCCAGGTACTCCAGTTTCCTCTCTTATTCCAAAAACATGCATGTTAGGTTCATTGGTGACTCTAAAATTGTCTTTAGGTATGAATGTGTGAATGTTTGGATGTACCCCTCCTCGCGCCCAAAGTTAGCTGGGATAGGCTCCAGCATACCCGGGACCCTAATGAGGATAAGCGGTATAGAAAATGAATGAATGAATTGTACAATGATGTATTACGTCAATAAATGTAAGTATTTTTGCATTTACTATAATTTTTTGTGTATAAGACTGTGAACGAGCTCGTCAAACCCTCGGAAATAACAGGAGGTCGTTACTCATCAAGACAGTCAGCGTCACGGTGCCATCAAATAAAACGCTAAAACATTCACACGGCAACATAACACGCAAAAGGTTGGTAAGAAATATACAAGACAATTACCAATACAAGTGTAGAATAAACAAGTATCATAACTGCTTCCCATCATGCATTGTTTTGCTTTGCTGGAAAGCATCGCCTTGTATAGCATGTCTTATATACAATCTAAGGAAGAAAGCGAAAATCATCACAAGCAACTTAACACGCAAAAGGTAGCTAACAAATGCAAAAAAGTACCAATGTACTTGCGTAGAATAAAAAACAACGAGCTATACCGCTTCCCATCATGCATTGCTTCGCAGCGAAGCAGTTAATTCAGCTGCAATGACGGCGGTGACGGTAATGACCTGCTGCGATTTCTGATGGGTTGACAAGCCCCTTCTAGTTCCTTTTCAGCTTTTGGTTGGCTCAGGCCAAAAAAAGAGCTACCACCTCCTCATTGATTCTCAAGCGGCATGGTATTAAGTATATGACATCACACGATTAGAACAATGGCCATAAATTAGCTCAAAGGGTTCAAAGTTTAAGAAAAAAGTGGCGGCTTACACACCAGAATTTATGGTAATTGATTTACTGACTACCTAACAAAGCCCAAAACATGGAATTCCAAAACATTACAAAGAAAAAATACCACAATTTGGAAAAAAAATGGATTTCATAGAGCCCTATTTAGAGCAGAACATGCTTTTGCAACATAGAAAATAAAACAGCACGATACCTACCATGAAATTGGCGTTTTCTACGTTCAATGCTTTTTGTCCCTTGCTCACTGTCAGGGTAAAAGCAATTTTCACCATTATGGCAAAGTGGTGTCTGAGAGTGTCTGGATGTCTGCAGCACTGTCAGCTGTCACCCTCAAACTATATCTAACACTAAGAAGGTTATCATTTGGCTAACTCTCTTCTTGACTACGTGTGTGTGTGTGTGTGTGTGTGTGTGTGTGTGTGTAGTTGCAAACAGAAGCTGTATGCCGAAAAGCTGCCCAACACCAGCATCATCATCCCATTCCATAACGAGGGCTGGTCGTCTCTGCTCAGGACGGTCCACAGCGTCCTCAACCGCTCTCCTCCACAGCTCATTGCCGAAGTCATCCTGGTGGACGACTTCAGTGACAAAGGTACTCGTTCACCACCGTCTTTGTATCATCTACAGACGTCTGTTATGGCTAATATCGGGGTTGATGATTAATCATCTCTGTCACAACCCCCTCGTTTGATGGATGTGTTTACCTTTCGTCTGCACGGTAATGAGATGTTCCGCTGCCTCAGACTCCTTTAACGCGCATCATAAGCTAAAATTAAACCCTGCTGCTGCTCCAACCGAGAGGGAAGCTTGGGACTGCACATTGGAGGTTACACCAAGAGATTAGACGTGCTTGACCGTGTGCTGTTGTCTGGTTAGACATAACTTACAGTATACACTCACGTGTGCAAAAAAATGACATAAAGCGAACTATATTCAATTCAATTGATCCAGGATAGGCCCTTGAGATGCAGCATCTCGTTTTCAAATGCCTTGTGATTGACTGGCGACCAGTCCAGGGTGTACCCCGCCTCTTGCCCAAAAGTCAGCTGGAATAGGCTCCAGCATACCCGCGACCCTAATGAGGATAAGCGGCATAGAAAATGAATGAATGAATGGTTGAAATTCTCGTGGAAGATATACTTTTCCCTAATTTCCCCATTTATTTTCCAAGAATATTTTCCTTGCTTTACAACCTGTACACTCATTTGTGCAAAATAAAAAAATTAAAAGAAAAATGTGTTTAGATGCTATTGCATAAAATATGGCAGAGATGCTGCACAAAAACACTCGATTTTGCTGCTACCGAGCTATATTTTGTTAAAGATTCTATATTACTTTACCCCAAAGAGCTAATTATTGGACTTTCCATGGTCCCCCAAGCTGTTTTTACAGCCGCATTGTACTTAACAACCAAGATTGAGTGTCACAATAAATTCTATTTCCTGTTCTGTGGTCATAATCGCGTTTTTTGCCATCACGGGTGCTCTTTCTGCAGTGGCACCAAAACATTAAAAAAGCAACAACAAAAATCTCACGAGATTTGCTCGTCGTTTTTTGGGGACGTACTGTATATGAAAATATACGTTATTGATCCTTCGCAAGAAAATTACTGGAGCTAACTACAGCAGGCGCATTTACAGATAGTATAGTATGAAGAATAAAAAGATAAAAATGTCATCAAATGTGATTTATATTGCAGCCCCCGCACTAAAAATGATGCTTCTGCCATTTGATGCTGCAACGTTTCAAGGTGGAGACTTTAAGCCCTGCGGGTTGTCTGCTGTGTTGGCTGCTGCCCTTTTGATTAGAACTCATTCTGGCTGTAATTAAGCCTCAGACACCCAAGCAGAGCTTGAGCTCCAATCGATGGTGGTCTCTGGATAAGCGACTGCATGACGGAGGGAAGTTGTTGGAAGGGATGAGGAAAGAAGATGATTTGATATGGATTTCAGTGTGGACTGCCACGCTAATCAGTGCTCTCCGTTATACACAGGCAGGCAGTGCGTTACGGAGAGGAAGGAGAACACGTGTTTCATCATGGAGTCTACGCATTCATTTGACTAACAGAAACAATGTGAGAGAATGTATACGCAGGAGGAGGCGGCGGTGCCTGTGGTGGTGTTCCTCTTCAGGTGACCGACTTTTGCCTAAACCTCATTATTTCATAACATGGATATTAGAAAAAATACTCCATCGTCTTCCAGTCTGGTTGTAAAGACTAAAGGTACCGAATGAGTCGGCTGCTACAACCGTGCATGCATACGCTAAGTGGTGCCAGGCACAGCAGCGCCCCGGTTGCCACGGGAACGGCCCAGCATCGGATTGCTTTGTGGCCGCTGTTTTAATTGAGTTGGCGAGCAGATGAAACAGTGCACAGTGTACATCGTGTCACAGACGCGGGTACAGCCCTCACATTGCAGCAACCACTTTATTACAGCTACTGAAAAACAGCACCGTATATACTTTAGAGTGCTGAAAATGACTCAGAGGACAGCTGGCAACACATGCGTGGTGGCGGCGTTGTCATTGTGTGGGGCTGCATGAGTGCTGCTAGCACCGAGGAGCTGTGGTTTATAGAAGGAATGAAAGCAAACATGTACTGTGACATTGTGAAGCAGCGGAAACTCCCCTCCTGCCTGTGGGCAACTGGGCTGCATGGCAGTTTGCATAAATCAAACTCTGATATACTTTAGGGAAGTCAGTGTACAGCTTGTGCAGCAGTATAGCTTTACTAGCAACTTTCAATTAGTCAACACATAGAGTGACAAAATATCTGGCAACACCAGCGAATACAGTGAACATGTTGAAAGTGTGTGCTTAATGTCAATATTTAGTATAAGTGTGTTATCTAGCGCTGCCTTAATCCTCTTGGGCATGGGACTCACTGGAAGCTGTAACCGAATCCTCTTCCACCGCTCCTCCTATTTTCCGTCTGTCTGAGGATGCCCCACAGGTGCTCAATTGGGTTCCGGTCAAGAGGAGATTCCATTATCTTCACCATCATCTTCCTCGGCGAGTCACCATCTTGGATGTGTGTTGGTTGGAAAACTACCAAGCGGCAGACTCTCTGCTTCGGAATGTTACAGTCAGTGGCAGTTGCCCCTAAGGCCGCGAGGGAAATGTCTCACAAAGGGGGTGAAATATGTACTGTTCTGTGTACATTTCCTTGACTAAATATGCGCTAGAATGCCCTCATCCTTTGTTCAGAATCAGGTACTTATCACTGACACAATTCCCTTCTCCTTCATCCCCGCCGAGTCACAGCGGTAAGCCCTACACAGTCGGAGGCTGAGTGTCTAGTGACTTCGATGGGAAGCGTAGATAAATGCTGGGCTTTGTCCCGCCCATCGGACGCTGAGTATCTCTGGGGGTCTATGGGGCAGTGAGCTCACAGGAAGATCTGTCTGAGGCGGAATTCCCTGACTGTGGGGAAGACACAGTTATCTTGTTACTCCCGTTGCCATCAAAGTAATTGGTTGCCAGTAACAGATTCATTTATTGCAAAGTTGGGATTCATGTTTCTCTCAATGAACCGCAGTGCTGGCGGCACTCGTGTACTCTCAGACAGTGACGCTACCACCAGCATGCAAGCACACTTATCTTGGTACTCCCTTGTGTTGCCGTCCATTGAATGGGTTGCCCAGGAACAAATGAACATGATCTTTGTAAGAGTGCTCGATCTTCCTTGAATTGGCTGTTTTTTGTACTTTTTAAAAAGGCTCGGTGTCTGGCCCATGATATCATGTCGATAATGCCCCAATTGCAGTTTTCAACTTGCTTTTTCATTTCTCTCCTGCTGCAGTTTTCAGGGTTCTTTTTGGGGATGCACTTCAGTCATTTTTTTTGGTCCGTCATGTGACGCGTCGTTTGTCACTGCCAGTGGCGAGAGCGTTTATTTATTCAGCTGTGGCACGCTGCACACATGAGCTACTCCATGATGGAGGCCTGCCACGGGCAGATTGATGGCCCAATCGCCTCCTCCACCTTCGCCTCCCCCGACGGGCTCACTTGAGCGAAAGGCTGCGATGCTTCATGTCTGCCGGGAGTGGCCTGTTCGCATCCCGCGTGTAATATCCACCTTAAGTCATTTTTTGTCCATTTGTCAAAAAGATCTGCGCATCATGCTGACTTGCATGTTTGTGATGTTGTGAACTACTTTGTCTGTTTGCTGCACGTCATCCAAGAAGAGGAGGATGACGCTGATTGAGTCTGATTGCCGGGATGCGTGGATTTGTCAGACGCCTGCCAGGCCTCAACCGTTGCTTCTCCTAATTTCACTCCTTTGAAGACATGCAAAATGTTGACGTGGATTTCAGCTTGTAGTCTATGATTGATCTGCAAAGAGCAATTTGTTAGTTTTTGCCTTACATGCAAACAATAACACCCAGTCGTATTTGAATGCATAGCTTTTATACTCGGGATTTAACTACAGGAGTAACAAAAGGGCAGCACCAGACAAAAGTTTTGCTTTTTGTGATTTTATTCACAGCATAGAGTCAGTTGTAGATGGAAGTATTACACAAAAAATACAAAACGTAGACTTGAAATATGTAGGGATAGAATAATGTTAAGATGTGAATATACAGTACGTACCCATTTAAATTTGGGTAATAATCTGGATCAGTAAGTAAGAGACAGCGTTTCGTTCTGCCGTTGTTGTTTTTGACTGATGAATATACTTAAATTTTAGGCATTTAGACTGAACTTTTGTTTCATGATGTTTAAATTTTTAGGCTCCAAAATAACATTGAAAACCAATCGATATTACGACTTTTGCACAGGATTGTACGTGACATTTTATTAAAGAAGGCTCTCAAGATGGAGATTGCATTTTCTATGTTTTGGGTGCCATAATTCCCACTTTTTTCTTAAACTTTGAACCATGCAGCTTTAACGGCACTGCGGCTAATCTATGGCCATGTTCTCATGACAGCGCCTTTCCTTTAGGACTGCTACTTCTTCTTTTTCTTATAATCGTTTGAATACTGTGCCTCTTGCGAGTCAGTGAAGAAACGGTACCGCTTTCCTTGGGTGGAGAATAAAACGTATAAAAACGATGATCAATTCTTCCCATCATACGTTACTTCCCAGTAAAGCCCGTTCATTCAATTGCTAACATGGCAATGGCCGCAGAGGAAGTAGCGGCTCCTTCTGGTGGACAAAGGCTGTCATTTCTGTCATTGCGTCATTGCAACTGAGTGAACTGCTTTGTGGGAAGCAAGGCATGATAGGAAGAAGTTGAAATACCTGTTGTTTTTTATTCTACATTTGTAGTGGTACTTACTTACCTTACTTTTGCATATTATATTTGCTCTGTGATGATTTTAGTGTTCAGACTGTTTCACTGAGTAATGACCTCCTGTGATTTCCGATGGGTGGACGTGCTCCTCTTGAGTTCCTTTGTAGCCCATGATTGGCTCCTACCTAATTAAGAGCTACCTGTTCCTCACGAATTCGTGCGCGCCACAATACGCCTTTTTATGATGTGGACATGTGCAATATATTATATCATGTACAAACGTATTTTTCTCTCTTAATGTTGTGGGTGCAACTTAAACACCCGTGCGTCTTATTACGGAAATTACGGTATACAACGCTGATAATGATGCTGGTTTTTCTCCGTGTATGAGGACCTGCATAGGAAACACACCATCCCTACTGTGTGTGTGTAAAAATTACCAATCCCAATTTAATGAATTGATTTCAAGGTGTGCGGGTTAGATGCTCCCCTGTCAACACCCACTTGAATTGTGTAGAGGTGGCGACGACAGGAGACGATTGTTATGAAGTGGTGGGGGTGGGGGGGGGAACAACATCTGCAGCGACACACATAAAAAGTTGTGCATGTTTATTCATCAAGAGTGCGGCTGAGATAATGAGGTAATGGCGCTCGGTGAAGTGTGATGGGAAGGAGGGAGGAAGGGAGGGAGGGAGGGATGTGAGGCGGAGGGACAAAAGCGAGCTAATTGAGTGATGCCATTTCGGAGGGCCATCAGCGGGCGCCGATCGATTCTAATGTCTTTGTGCAGGGGCGAGGTGCGTGCGTGACGACACGGTAAACACTGTGCACCGGAGCTTGATGGTGCTTCCATGACCCCAGTATTAAATTACGACATCCTGCTCGGCTTCATTCTGATCCGCCGTTCAGACACGCCATCTCCTCAACGTAACGATCCCATGTGAAGAACAACCCCGGGTACTTCAATTTTGCACAGTGACGCTCGCTATTGTCTCCATATCCCCACGCTTGTCGCTTCTGACGTTTTGATATCACGGTGACAATCAAGGAGGCGCTAAGCGGTGACAGACTTCATCTCTAAGTGCTTCCTCCTGATTGCGCTGCAGAGACGACTCATTGATTTCTCCCAATGGGATGGAAGTAATGGAGTAGAATCATCCCTCCGTGTGATGTGGTACACTTTAGATCACGAGCTATTCCTCC
Organism: Oostethus manadensis; assembly: GCA_024372805.1. Taxonomy (NCBI): domain Eukaryota; kingdom Metazoa; phylum Chordata; class Actinopteri; order Syngnathiformes; family Syngnathidae; genus Oostethus; species Oostethus manadensis. The sequence continues at coordinate 1,857,265 of QODF01000090.1, read as the reverse complement.
TCATCCGCATGCACAGTGAAACTGCAGTTTTTGTGCAGCTTATTAGTCCGATTCGATTTTTTATGAATTTTTTTGACAGAATTTTGCCCCGGTTTTCGTGCACCGTCTTGGTGTTTGTGCAACCAAACACTGTGCGTCAGTTTTCCTACGTACCATTCCGCGGAATCGAGTGCCCCAAACAAAGCATTCCACACTGCCAACTCAATCTCAGAGTGCAACTGCTAATGACCCCACACGGGGCCAACAGATGTTGTGAGTGCCGGCATTTTGATGAGGAATGTTAGAAACACTATTGAATTTATTAACGACCTCATAGCAAAGTTGAAAAGTGACCTATGTATGTATGTATGCGAGGAAAGAAAAAATCAAGGAAGCTAATGTAGCAAAAGAGGTAAAGGTGTTAACCAAACAGAAAGACGATGGGAAAATTTGCTTCTGTTTTCATATGTTTCAGTTTCAGGTGGACATTTCGGAACGGATTACAAACAAAAACCGAGGTTACTCTGCACTGAGTTCACCTGTCCAGATAACTTGATTCCAGTTTCTTTTTGAGATGTTTTCTGGCATAGTTTTTACCTGGCCGCTTGTTGGACCCTATCATTTTATTTTTTGACAAATGATATGCCTCCTCTTGATAAGGGGGGAGGGGTTCTTCTCTAATGCCTTACACTTTGTTTTAAAAACACTAGAGTTGAATTTGATTGAATTTGAACGATTCCGGTTCCTAACAATTCTTGATTCTGATGCTATTAAGAGGCAGGGTCATAAAAGTTACACTTCTTTTTGGATTGAAGGTATGGATACTTTATTACTCTCCAAGAGAAATTTAGATAATAAACTTACACATCTCCTCAGTGTCCTTTGCTCTGCCACAGATGTCGGGCTGTCCAGCTCAGTGCTAATGGGGAAGCGTAGAGTGGGTTCTTCCACTGTGCAAAACTGGATGGTCATTGGATAAATGCTGATCTTTGTCCCGCCTATCGGTTGCTAAGCGTCTCTGGGGGTCTGTGGGGCTGTGGGCTGGCCCGGACACTTGGCTTCTGCATGATGATTGGATGATGAGTCTTTCTCAACTGATCCTGAGATTTAACCGATCCCCAGCAAAAATGACTAGGAACGGAGGTTAGAATTTATATCTGCGATTGATTGGCGACTCCTGAATGGTACCCCGCCTCCCGCGTCTCCCGCCTCCCACCCGAAGTCAGCTGGGATAGGTTCCAGCATATCTGCGACCCTAATGAGGATAACCGGTATAGAAAATGGATGGATGGATTTATGATGTAAGCCGGAAAAAAATGAGCTTCCCCTCCTTGAATGACCAGCAGCCGCCACTGGTACTGGTGTATCATATCCCTTCATGGATTTAAAAGACAGTTTGTTATCAAACGGTCTTGCTTATCAACAGCCATGTGACTGCAAAACACATGACATTTTTGCCGCCCTGTATGGGTTATTTCGAACATGCAGAACAATTTCCATAGCACAATTCACACATTTGCACAATTCAACATGTCGGAAAAGGAGTAGGAAGAAGCAAAGCTCATTTAATCCTGCCCCTTCTCCATTCCTCGGCATTTTTTGTGCTGGGCACGTTTTGTGCAGGAATAGAAGAGTAGGCGTACACAAACAAATGCATACAGTCCCCCTTATTTTCTATATACAGCGTCTGTCAATGTTTTTTAATGATAACAGAGCGACACTGTCACATACGGTACATATTTTTTGTCATTTGGTGGAACGCCAGCACCTGCTGATGAATTCCCCATTTCCACTTTTCCATGCTGGATGTCTATGCTAATCCCCTTCATTTGGAAACACATCCGTCCGCGAGGGAAGAAATAAAAACAAACAAAGTCCACAAGTCAGCGACTAATTCATTTCCTCTGATCAGACTTGCCGAAATGGCCGCGCTTCCACCTCCACCCGGCGTCGTAATAAAGACTAATGTGTTTGCCGACGTCCGCGCACGCTCATTAGTGTGATTAATTGCCTTCTTGTGTTCGGTAAACAGTTTGAGCCTTATTCCAATTTATTCAGGGGAAAATTAACCGATCATAATTAAACGCTCTAGTCTTTTTCACCGCTCACCGGGACCCCGGGTCGGGGTCTCTCGTCTCACAAGAGAATTAATTTGCCGTGCTTGATTGGGAAGCGTCACTTTTTTTAATGTGTTGATTTATTGCAGGGATGATGGATTGCCTTTTTTTTGTACAACTCGACCCCTTCGAAGCCCTTCTGTCCTTCACGCAATGTCACTTTTTACAGCCCGCTGGCCATAAAATGTGTAAAAACAGTGAAGAAGGGATGCGGCTTTGCTTTACCTCTCATAACGCCGTCTCTTCCCCAGAGCACCTCAAGGCAGCCCTGGAGGAGTACATGGGCCATATGCCCAAAGTTCGCATCCTGAGGACCAAGAAGAGGGAGGGTCTGATCAGGACACGGCTGCTGGGGGCCGTCGCCGCCAAAGGGGAGGTCATTACCTTTCTGGACTCGCACTGTGAGGCCAACGTCAACTGGCTGCCTCCGCTACTCGGTAAGTAGGGCACACCGAAACGCAACACGAGCACCCAATAGAGCACAGACCTCTGCCAAGGCAAAACAGAAAAGTTTTAGCAACTTGCACAGGAAAGATTTCAAAATTGAACAATTACATGTTGTTGTTGTTCCACTCCTGGCCTCTAGATGGTAGAAGTGATTCTAAAGCGAGATTTTACATGCAAGCATGAGCTACACCCACATTTTTGTCGTAGACGGGATTTGCTCCACTTGTGTGATGCGTGAAGACCTAAAGTAGTTGAAGACAAGACGATTGAAACCTTATCTTCTGCATCAGACATCATGAAAATAATGCTGCTTGTGTCTCTTTGCGTTTTTACGTCCAATCGGCCTGCAGGGATTTATTCTTGTAAGTGTCCGTCATCCTTTCGCTGCCAAATTTTCAGCCAAATTTTACTTAGTGTTTCCGGGCTGCTAGAAGCATAACTTCTAGTGAATTTGCTTGTCTGCCCCCGACCGGATGTGACATCACGTGAAACTTTATTTGGTAACTTCAATAATGACTTGGAGTGCATGAGAAAGTGAACACAACATGGTAGCCACAGGAACCAATGTTAGCATACTGACACCTAGCATAACAGTGTTTAATAGTGCTAAGTGCCTGGAAAATGCAAAAAGTAGTATAATTACGCTAGCATGCTAACATGCTCACGTTAACATGCTAACACCTAACGTGACAAGTGTCTGCTCAAGTTCATAATCATGAAACTCAAAAGATGCTCGAAATGCCAACATGCTAATGTTAGCACGCTAACACATAGCATGATTGTGGCACGTTTTTATATGTGTCTACCTACATTAATAGCTCATTGCTAAAGTTAGCGTGCTAGCAATGCTACATGACATGCTAACATTAGCATGCTAACACCTAGCGTGATAGTGGTAAGGATTAAACGTGTATACCCATGAAAATAGTAAGAAAAAAAATATCAAAATGTGACCATCCAAAATATGAAATTATGACCAGGAATTGCAATGAAATGAATGAATCGGGGGCCGCACGGTGGCTGAGTGGTTAGCACATTGGCCACACAGTCAGAAGATCTGGAAGACCTGGGTTCAAATCTCCGTTGAGCATCTCTGTGTGGAGTTTGCATGTTCTCCCCGTGCGTGTGTGGGTTTTCTCCGGGTACTCCGGTTTCCTCCCACAATCCAAAAACATGCATGTTAGGTTAATTGGCGACTCTATATTGTCCATTAGAGTGTAAATGTGAGTGTGAGTGGTTGTTTGTCTATATGTGCCCTGTGATTGACTGGCGACCAGTCCAGGGTGTACCCCGCCTCTCGCCCAAAGTCAGCTGGTATAGGCTCCAGCATCCCCGTGACCCTAATGAGGATAAGTGGTACAGAAAATGAATTAATGAATCGGTTAATTATGTTGAATATTTTTTGTTAATTAGTATAAAAAGGTTTGTTTTTCAGGTGTGCAGATGTAGAACGTTTGGGAAGCACTGTTTTGCTGTTTTGGTGAAAGTAAATGAAAAGTAGTCATGGGACACAATGTTTATTGCAATATACTTCAAGATATACGGGACTGGTAAAATAAACCGTATATTCCTCAGACCGAATTGCCCAGAACAGGAAGACGGTGGTGTGCCCGATGATCGACGTGATCGACCACGACAACTTTGGCTACGACACTCAGGCGGGAGACGCCATGCGCGGGGCCTTCGACTGGGAAATGTACTACAAGCGCATCCCTATCCCCGCCGAGCTGCAGCGGGACGACCCTAGCGAGCCCTTCGAGTGAGTGACGGCACAAACACGCGCAGGAAATTGAATCCAAACAACGCTGGAGATAACCTTTCATTCCGATGCCTTCCAACACCCACATGTGCACTTTTGAGGTTTTTTTTTATTATTATACTGAGCGGGAAAGCAGACAGTTTGACAGCTTAGTCACTGTTGTCGCCTGGCGCAAAAACATCGGACGCCGGGTGCCAACAAGACAAGGTCACTGTGATAAAAACGTCACTTTTTCTGTCGTGCTGACACCAGGGAAATAAGTTGTCGCCTTCAGGTTGGAGGGGTGTAGCCAAGTGCATGATGGGTGACATTGCAGCATCTTCAAAACATCACCCGTAATAGCCCTGCTTCGTTTTTATAGCCATTTTTCACCGACGCCAGGGAGCCCCGCAGCGAGGATGCGAGGTGGCTCCCGCGGCGGTCCGAGCTGAGCCCCTGCATCGGCAAAGAAGTGTGCTCCGCTCGTCTTTAATTGCAGCGAGCGTGTCGCCGCATGCCTTCCACGACTGCCCGCCGTTTGCGTTTAATTGATCTTCCTCAGAGACGGCTTTGGCGAGAGCCGAGGACCTGCTGGCTGGCCGGCTGCCTCATCCCGATGAAAAGTCTGTAACCACGGCAACCTGCGCTACCTATTTGTGTGAACACGTTGCAGTAAAAGGGTGTTTTGCTCGCGCACACACACACGTGTGTGTGTGTGTGTAAATGTAGGCTCATTCTGCGGGGTAGAGCGAAGAGCCGACTGTCAAACTTTGAAGGAAAGTAGCACACCTGCCGCACTTTTTTCAGCGTCTCACGTGCAACGAGCGAGGAAACAAGCGAGCTAACGAGGTCTGCCGCCGAGCGTCGTCACCACGCCTCGGGTTAATTGGTTGCTGCACTTTTCAAAGTGTCGTCATATCTGAAGAGAAACTCTTCACCCACAAAAATACTACACTCTACCCTAAAAAAGAACTTGTACTCTTCAAGCTGAACCTGTTGTATTTTTTTTTTTGTACTCCCAGCCTTGGATAATTGCATGCATTTATACTGTAGTGTTCAAAATCATAGCAGTGCAATGTCACGGAGGAGGATAAGATTCTCAGAAAAACAAACAAGACCCAGCATTCATGATATGCACGCTCTTAAGGCTGTGCAATTGGGGAATTAGTTGAAAGCGTGTGTTAAAAAAAGCACTGTGGCATTCAATCAGTGATCAATTTTGTGAAAAAACAGGTGTGACTCGGCCCCTATTTAAGGACAGCAGCACTTGTTAAACATGCATTGTTCAGAAGAACAGCGTTCTTTCATTGAAAAGTTGATTTTGAGAGGGTAAAAACATTTTTGGCTGTTCAGCTAAAATGATCTCCAATGCCTTAAAATGGAGAGCAAAACCAAGAACACGTTGCAGAAAACGGAAGACAACTATCAAAATGGATCAAAGAATAACCACGATGGCAAAGGCTCAGCCAATGATCCGCTCCAGGATCAGTAAAGACAGTCTGACGTTACCTGTAAGTACTGTGACAGAAGACGTCTGTGTGAAGCTAATCTGTTCACAAGAATCCGACACAAAGTCCCTCTGTTAAAAAAAGCATGTGCAGAAGAGGTTACAATTTGCCAAAGAACACATCAACTGACGGAACATTTTGTTGACTGATGAGAGTAGAACTGTTCTTTTTGGGTCCAAGTGCCGGAGAAAGTTTGAGACGACCCCTAACCTCTGAATTCCAGTCACAGTACACAGTGAGGACAGTGAAGCATCATGATATATGTTTATCCTACTATGGTGTTGGGCTATTTATCACATAGCAGGGATCATGGATCAGTTTGCATATGTCAGAATACTTGAAGAGGTCATGTTGCCTTATGCTGAAGAGGGCATGCCCTTGAAATGGCTGTTTCAACAAGACAATGACCCCAAACACACTAGTAAACCAGCAATATCTTCTTATGTTCTTATGTTATGGAGTGGCCAGCCCAATCCCCAGACCTTAATCCAATGGAGAACTTGTGGTGTGACATTAAAAAAATGCTGTTTCTGAAGCAAAACCAAGAAATGTTAATGAATTAAGGAATGTTGTTAAAACATCTTGGAGTGGAATAACAGCTGAAAGGTGCCACAAGTTGGTTGAGTCCAGGCCACACAGACGTGAAGCAGTTATAAAAAACTAATAATTAGTTTAGAGGTTCACAGGATTGCCAAATCCTAGAAAAAAAAAAGGTTTGTACAAAATAGTTTTGACTTTGTAAAGTCAACGGCAGACACTGCTATTTTTTCAAACACCCCCCTTTCAACTAATTACCCAATTGCACAGCCTAAAAAGCATGCATATCATGAATGCTGGGTCTTGTTTTCTGAGAATCTACCGCACTTTCTGGTTACTTGTTTGCCATGTAGCAATATGAATATCTGGTTAGGGACATTGCACTGCTATTTTTTGTAATCCTGTATGTTGTATTTTTCTTTCAGGTCTCCAGTAATGGCAGGAGGGCTGTTTGCGGTGGACAGGAAGTGGTTCTGGGAGCTAGGAGGATATGACACGGGTCTCGAGATCTGGGGAGGAGAGCAGTACGAGATCTCCTTTAAGGTAAGGATGAGCTACATCACGGGGTGTCCAAACCTTTTAGAAAAAGTTGATCAAAATGAAAAGATGCAACTTTGATATTTTGTAAAGCAACACGTGTAGATATGATAAGGAGTTTTTTAAACATTCATTCAAGAAAAAACTGCATCTCAGCTTTGTGATATAAACAGTCTTAACTCTTTTTCCCCATTTCTGCATTTTTGTTTAATGTTCCAAATATTTGAACTGTCTTCTCAATTAATCTCTGTACATTTTTGTCATATAATATTTAGATTTTATTCTCATAATATTATAACTTTTTCCCCAACCTATTCTTCCAAAAATTTTATTTTGCGTTGTTTGTTTTTCACAGTACGACTTTTTCTTTAATATTTGAATGTTATGCTATAAAATGACATGATTTTTTTCCCCATAAGATTCTTGTAAAAATACAATGAAAATTGCAAAATATTGTCATGACTTTATTCTCATAAAATTACAGCTGTTTTTTTTTATTTTTGCTGTTTTTTTATTGTATTTATTTTTATTTAAATAAAATCCACGTCAGTTTCTTTTTTTGGTTTTTTCTTCATGGAATTATGACTTTATTCCCATAACATTTTGACATGTTTCCCATCAATTTTTAAATTTTTTTTTTATCAGCCTAATTTTTCTAAAATTACAACTTTACTTTTTTTTGTTTGTTTTTCAACTTCATATTACAACTTCCAATATCTTTTCATAAAAAGATATGGGAAAAAAGGTAGGATTAAATCAGCCTCTTCCTGCTCCTTTTTAGGCATGTTGAGATGTGCAAATATATCCACCAGATGTTCCCTGATGTAAGCATATCTGAAACAAAGTCGCCGCAGCCCCTGCGTATTTTGCTCGCAATATATTCCAAAAAATGTAAATGTGGCACAGCGGGCTGTATATTTTCAACGCCAAAACAAAATCAGCAAACTCAACAGTCCTGTCTGCCTCGTGACCAATTAAAGTGAACGGGACATACAGTATAATAATAACATACAACCATATGTAATAACATACGTATAATAACATACAACCATACTCGCAGTTTGCGGGCATGATTACTTCAGTTATTACATTTACTGTGCTACCAATGCTAACATGCCGACACTAGCATAACACCTAGCCTGATAAGGGTAATTTTTTTAATTTAAAAATCATGCACTTCTTGCATGAAGCTTTAAAATTTACAAAAAATGTCCTCATGTTAAGTATTTGTTTTAACCTGACATGCGTATTTGGCTTTGACTTTGTCTAAACTACCATTAAAAAAATATCCATATATATATGGTATATACATTTTTTTTCCATATCGCCTAACCTTATTGTAATGGCCTGGTTCCCAAAGTGTGATATGCATACTCCCAAGTGTACCCCAATTGTAACGGGGGTACGTGAATAGACATTAAAACAATTAGCGCGGAACACTCTCAATTACGAGTGTGTCTGAATGCCTCACGGCGCAAGGAGATGTTACATTTACATCACAAAAAACGCGATGATATCACTTAAAATGACCCAATGAAAGCATTTGTTTACTTGCCGAGAAGTGAGAGAAGCGTGGCTGGCTCAAAAATTACGAAAAGTTGAACATTTAAAAATAAATGGATGGCCCAATATATGTTCATTCTTCCAGAAACCAGTGCCAAACCGTTGGGTCTCATACGCTCTAAAACTGTGGCAAATGTGAGGCGACATTACAAGACAAAAGACAGATTATTCGAGGGGAAGTGTCCACCTAAGTCTGATGTGAGAGTGCAGAAAATAACGTTGCTTAGAGCCCAGTATATAAAAATCTACAAGAGTCTTACCACATTCATTTACAGCACAGCGGCGTGCAAATGAGCGTTCGCTAAGGATTGTATGGATATCGGTGCCAAACCAAAAATATTTCATAAGGAGTGCTTCTGCTAAGATCAAAGAGAAAAATTGTGTGACAAATTCTGGTACATCTTCCGTGTCAGCAACAACAATAACAAGAACATGAGAAACTTTATAAGGGTGTACTATTGCAGCTTTTCTGTGAAAGAGACACTTATTAAATTGTTATTTAATATTTTGTCAAAATGCAGCTTGATTTACCATCAAAATAAGCTTCACAGGTTCATATCAATGTGTTCCTGTTTCCTATTAAATGCAATTTATGTGCCAACATTAATGTGTTGTATCGAAAAAATAGGGTGATGCACAGGGTTTCATCACGTTTGATATTCACATGGGCTCGCCATTTGATGCCATTTAAGGCAAATTAAGGTTCGGGCCTTCAGTGTGGAAAAAATCGCATAAACGACGTCACTGCTCTTAACTGTAAACGACTGCACATATCTACAGCATCTTTAACCATGTTAAAGAACCTGCTCCTATGAAAGTGATAGTAATAACTAGGGTGGTCCCATTTTTTAACTCTCAATTTCCGTTTCCGATATCAACTGATACCGATACCGATATGGGTGTCGATACTGGCTATATGGTACATGAAAAAAGAAACCGTAAAGTCACCGCGCAAGATAGCTTCCATGGCGTGTGTTGACAGTTCATAACAAACATGTCTGCCATGTGGTACTGCAAAGTGGGAAGACGGCTATGCCAAAGATGTAAGTTAGGTCAAGATACTACACTGCACCAAATGATCGCTTTAGACAGAAATAGTGCCAGTGATTTGCTGATCTCAATTTCAGTGGGTTTTCACTGAAATTGTTAGATACTGATCGGTGGCTGATTGACTGCTAGCTATGTTGGTTTTCATTATAGAAGAAAAAAACTATCAGGAAAAAAATTCCTGATATTGACCAATATCACATTTTATGCCAATAATAGATGCCAATTTACGCTGGGATGTCCGATAATATTGGTGTGCAAAGATGGAAAGGTAACCTTTGTATGTAGTATGTAGTGTACTGTATTTATTGACCTCCAAGTGTTTTGTGCACAGTGTGAGTTACGGAGGAGGAGAATTTGGGCATAACCCAAACCTGACTTACATCACCGTCTAGGAACAGAACTTGCGAGAAGCACCTGCACAAGGGAAAGCCCGTTTGCTGTTGTTTTTTTAGGAAACCATGCTCAGTCGATTCTTGAATTTCTAACTGTGACCTAAAAGTGGCTTGTCATTCTCATCACTTTATTTAGTGTCAAGTTCAAGATGAGGATTCTTGGCTGTAACTCGGAGCGCTTAGCCCTCGCCGCGCTTCAATTTTGGCCGATATTATCCATCGCTCGCATTTTAGCCAGTGGCCCGTGTAGCCTCTTAAGTCTACTCAGCCCTCCGATATTCAATTTGCTTTTCTATTTTATTAAGATCCCCATTAGCTGATACAGCTTTCACAGTCGGTCTCCTGAGGTGAGGAGATTAGCGGGCTCTCATGCTAATCCCTACAAACCCACCCCCTCAAAAAAAAAAAAAAAACATTCCGTAAGACAGACTCGCTCGCATGGCTCTGGTTGGTTGGTTTTATCTGGTGACGCCGCTATGGGAACTGGTAACGTTTCAGTCTCACACGGCGAGATAATATCACATCGCGTTTATGGTGTAAAAGGATTATTTTTGCTTCAAGCCAATCCCAGCTAATTAGGGGGTGGTAAACTTTCCAAGATGCCGGTCGCCATGGCAACAGCATGAAACAAGTCTGAATAGTTGTCGACATAGTTGAGCGTTGAAGAAGACATAGCGATGTCACATCAGGCCTCAATTTAAAATAACAACGATCCACCCGTTGCCTGGGAGGGAGGCGGCCCGGTCGAGGCGATGCCGACCCGCAACGTTATTATTCAAAGATGCAGGGCGGGATTGGACGGGCACACGCTTTGCCGCAACTCTGTGCGTCCATGTTTTATTTAACGTCACACCTACAGAGGCAGAGCAAGTACGGTTCCTGATGCCAGAGTTTGTCCTGCAGCGGCGGCATGTTTTATTCATGCATGTGCAGTCAGTTCAGTGGCTGAGCGGGGATGTGTGGGCTGCCGTGGGGCCGCCGTGTTCACCCGCAACACGTTGTAGATAGCACGGCGCTAGCGCAATCACAATACGAGGTCTTTTTTTAATGACCGGTGGTTAAGGCCCCGTATACTGTCACAACAAACGAGCCCTTTTCGACATGTCACTCACTCGAGCCCCCAGGAACAAAAAACATGCCTCCAGACACCAGTTTCACTGATCAATACAAAACTTGCGTGTTTGAAGTTTTTGGCCCTAGGTCACCTAGGACACGCAAATTTTGTCTTGGGTCCAGACACCACTTTCACTGGTCAATACGAAATTTGCATGTCCTAGGTCTTAGGCCCTAGGTCACCTAGGACACGCAAATTTTGTATTGATCAGTAAAACTGGTGTCTGGACCTAAGATCTAGAACACGCTGGAGGGATTATGTCTCTCAGTTGGCCTGGGAACGCCTTGGGGTCTCACCCGGTGGAGCAGGAAGAGGTGGCCGGAGACCGGGAAGTCTGGACTTCCCTGCTGAGACTGCTGCCCACATGATCCATACCCAGATAAGCAGAGGAAAATGGAATGGAATGAAATGGAATACAACATTTTCTGGGGGTTTCTGTTAGGATGGGATGCACAAAAATAGTCCCTAGAACCTATGCATGATAACAAACTGGAAGTCTACCTGTTTGGTAGGAATTGACCATTTTTTGCCAGATACCAGGGGTTCTAGTTTACCCAACTCCTCCTCCGATACTCGCTCAACTGACAGCAAATCTGAAAGTTTACCCGACGGACGGTTCCTGCGCCGTATGATGAGGGCGGAGAAAGCCACCAAAGCTCGATCCCATGTACAGTCCTCTCACGACACAAGGTCATTTTATTTGTGTAGCACTTTGCTAGCCCCTGGAATGTTGAGCAAACGTTTACTGTCAACACCAGTTTATCGATCTCTGCAAAACTCAGTGGATATCATAACAGGATTACAAGAGTCCTGAGAACTCATGCTTGAAAGCAAACATGAAGTCTTTTCCAGGGTTTCTACTTAGACTTGCTCACCCGAATGATGCAAAATCTGAACCATACGAACTAAACCAATGAACAATGCTAAATTGCAAAGATTTTTATCTTACGGGATAATGATATGGGCGGAGCATGTCAGCAAAAATCGATGATTTGTGTGCTAATTTGGTATGACAAACTGAAGCGCTCTGCAATGACACTAAGAATTCCACTCCGCAAGGCTGGATCTTGATCAGACTCGGTGTTTAAGATAAAGAGATCCAAATCACATGAATGACAGCTCCACATAGCTGTGGCAGAAAATGCCATCACAATTGCATCTTCCACAAGAAAATGTCTGGGCGCCCCTATGGCCTGCATACCGTCTTTCCACACATTTGTTTGGTTGGGTGTAACATTTTAACCTTAGTCAAGCTTATAAATGCAATAAAGTCAACCTTTCCTCTCAAAGGAGTGGCCGTCTCTTTCTCTCTCTGCAGCTGTGGATGTGTGGGGGTCGGATGGAGGACATCCCGTGCTCCAGGGTGGGACACATCTACAGGAAGTATGTCCCTTACAAGGTCCCCGGGGGGATCAGTTTGGCAAAGGTAATCCTTCACATTGGGCACAGCTCACTACATTGCCGCCTCTGCCATATGGCTTTTGTTTTGGTTGATGCTAATCATGACATCTATCCAGGCATGTACCCTCCCCCCCGGAAAATTGAATAAATCTGTTCCAGTGTCAAATCGTCACCGTCCCAGAACCTGCATTGTACATTTACTTTTTCCGATATTCATTTTTCAGTTTTGTCGACTTGCAGTCCACTTAATCCGTGCTGGAAAGCCACTGTGTTTCCTGTCGCAATAAATTCAATTTCCAAGTCTATGTTTACAATCACACAAGTGCTATTTACTGAGGCATTTGCTCTGTAAACATATTGTGTGCTATTATGACCACCACCAGGGGGCAGAAAGGGTCCAGATTCTTTTACCAACAAGCAGTATTTTGCACCTGCCGTTTCAGACCTCTAATTCCTGATGCTCCTCCCCGAATCTAATCCAGAACCTGAAGCGCGTGGCTGAGGTGTGGATGGACGAGTACGCCGAATATGTGTACCAGCGCCGACCCGAGTACCGCCACCTGTCGGCGGGCGACATGACGGCACAGAAGGAGCTGAGGAGCCGCCTCAACTGCAAGAGCTTCAAGTGGTTCATGGCCGAGGTGGCCTGGGATCTGCCCAAACACTACCCGCCTGTGGAGCCTCCCGCCGCCGCCTGGGGAGAGGTAACTCTCGCCTTCTTCATTTCGTGGAAATCATGAAAAAAGTAACATCAATGGTTGTAAGCCATTTTATTAACTCTACAGGCACTGCTTGTAGGTATATTTTACCATTCAAGGAAGTTAACCACTGTAAAATAAAATGAAATGCAAACAAAACTTACTTTTGATGAGCACAGAATGCAGGGGGAGCTTGTCAGTAGCCATTAAGTGCTTTTTTCTTTTGCATTGCACTTTTTTCCACTTTATGCCATCCACTGGTACCCTTTTGTGGTGGCGTTACACAAAACACACACACAAAAAAGCCAAAGAAAAGAGCAGAAACATTCCAAGGTGATGTCTTTTTCTTCTCTAGAGTCATCAAATGAACAGTCCCGTCAACAAGGATTATCTATATAGTGTTGACTTGAGTTATTATTTTTTATTTAGGGTATTGTTGTTGTATATTGTAATATATGTAAAAAAAAAATCATATCAAGTAGCAGTGTAACCTGATACTAGAAAGTAGTATAATATTAGAACAATGTTATATATAGTTATATATTTATGTGTGTGTCTGTGTGTATATATATATATATATATATATGTATATTTATAGCTGCTTAAATACGTATGTAGTTATACAGTAAGTGTATATATGTGTGTATTTGTATTTGTATGTGTACGTATGTACAGTGTATATGTATAAACATACTGTGTATTGTATATACTGTATGGGTATATGTGTATATATATATGTATATATATATATAATCAAAATATATATCAGTCATCTCTGTATGTTGTTGCCAGCTGTTTAGATCACCGTCAAAGGTGAGCTACTAGTCTATCTTTGGGACTTTGCTGGTTGATCGTGAGAATATCAGAAAAAAAAAAAGTATTATTATATCAGCGCTCTTCCCTCCCCGAGAGTCTCTCTCTCCTCCACCATCGCTCGCCCACGACACTGAGCCAGCGAGCCGAGTTGTAGTTTGCTCATAGAGCCCCACGCCACAAGCCTGATCCACAAAATTTGCGTTGGCAGCAATGACATTTAAAAACTGCAAAAATGGAAAAAGTAAAGCAGAAGAAAAGGCACTGGTGCGCACTTGCACAAAAATGTAAGGTAGTTAATGAAATAAATGAGTTAACGTGTTATTTTTGGTAGCCCTAGTATATATTCATTTTATCATCCCTATAAACGCTTCTGGTGGACAAAGGCTGTCATTTCTGTCATTGCGTCATTGCAACTGAGTGAACTGCTTTGTGGGAAGCAAGGCATGATAGGAAGAAGTTGAAATACCTGTTGTTTTTTATTCTACATTTGTAGTGGTACCTACTTACCTTACTTTTGCATATTATATTTGCTCTGTGATGATTTTAGTGTTCAGACTGTTTTCACTGAGTAATGACCTCCTGTGATTTCCGATGGGTGGACGTGCTTCTCTTGAGTTCCTTTGTAGCTCATGATTGGCTCCTACCTAATTAAGAGCTACCTGTTCCTCACGAATTCGTGCGCGCCACAATACGCCTTTTTATGATGTGGACATGTGCAATATATTATATCATGTACAAACGTATTTTTCTCTCTTAATGTAGTGGGTGCAACTTAAACACCCGTGCGTCTTATTACGGAAATTACGGTATACAACGCTGATAATGATGCTGGTTTTTCTCCGTGTATGAGGACCTGCATAGGAAACACACCATCCCTACTGTGTGTGTGTAAAAATTACCAATCCCAATTTAATGAATTGATTTCAAGGTGTGCGGGTTAGATGCTCCCCTGTCAACACCCACTTGAATTGTGTAGAGGTGGCGACGACAGGAGACGATTGTTATGAAGTGGTGGGGGTGGGGGGGGGAACAACATCTGCAGCGACACACATAAAAAGTTGTGCATGTTTATTCATCAAGAGTGCGGCTGAGATAATGAGGTAATGGCGCTCGGTGAAGTGTGATGGGAAGGAGGGAGGAAGGGAGGGAGGGAGGGATGTGAGGCGGAGGGACAAAAGCGAGCTAATTGAGTGATGCCATTTCGGAGGGCCATCAGCGGGCGCCGATCGATTCTAATGTCTTTGTGCAGGGGCGAGGTGCGTGCGTGACGACACGGTAAACACTGTGCACCGGAGCTTGATGGTGCTTCCATGACCCCAGTATTAAATTACGACATCCTGCTCGGCTTCATTCTGATCCGCCGTTCAGACACGCCATCTCCTCAACGTAACGATCCCATGTGAAGAACAACCCCGGGTACTTCAATTTTGCACAGTGACGCTCGCTATTGTCTCCATATCCCCACGCTTGTCGCTTCTGACGTTTTGATATCACGGTGACAATCAAGGAGGCGCTAAGCGGTGACAGACTTCATCTCTAAGTGCTTCCTCCTGATTGCGCTGCAGAGACGACTCATTGATTTCTCCCAATGGGATGGAAGTAATGGAGTAGAATCATCCCTCCGTGTGATGTGGTACACTTTAGATCACGAGCTATTCCTCCTCATCCGCATGCACAGTGAAACTGCAGTTTTTGTGCAGCTTATTAGTCCGATTCGATTTTTAATGAATATTTTTGACAGAATTTTGCCCCGGTTTTCGTGCACCGTCTTGGTGTTTGTGCAACCAAACACTGTGCGTCAGTTTTCCTACGTACCATTCCGCGGAATCGAGTGCCCCAAACAAAGCATTCCACACTGCCAACTCAATCTCAGAGTGCAACTGCTAATGACCCCACACGGGGCCAACAGATGTTGTGAGTGCCGGCATTTTGATGAGGAATGTTAGAAACACTATTGAATTTATTAACGACCTCATAGCAAAGTTGAAAAGTGACCTATGTATGTATGTATGCGAGGAAAGAAAAAATCAAGGAAGCTAATGTAGCAAAAGAGGTAAAGGTGTTAACCAAACAGAAAGACGATGGGAAAATTTGCTTCTGTTTTCATATGTTTCAGTTTCAGGTGGACATTTCGGAACGGATTACAAACAAAAACCGAGGTTACTCTGCACTGAGTTCACCTGTCCAGATAACTTGATTCCAGTTTCTTTTTGAGATGTTTTCTGGCATAGTTTTTACCTGGCCGCTTGTTGGACCCTATCATTTTATTTTTTGACAAATGATATGCCTCCTCTTGATAAGGGGGGAGGGGTTCTTCTCTAATGCCTTACACTTTGTTTTAAAAACACTAGAGTTGAATTTGATTGAATTTGAACGATTCCGGTTCCTAACAATTCTTGATTCTGATGCTATTAAGAGGCAGGGTCATAAAAGTTACACTTCTTTTTGGATTGAAGGTATGGATACTTTATTACTCTCCAAGAGAAATTTAGATAATAAACTTACACACCTCCTCAGTGTCCTTTGCTCTGCCACAGATGTCGGGCTGTCCAGCTCAGTGCTAATAGGGAAGCGTAGAGTGGGTTCTTCCACTGTGCAAAACTGGATGGTCATTGGATAAATGCTGATCTTTGTCCCGCCCATCGGTTGCTAAGCGTCTCTGGGGGTCTGTGGGGCCGTGGGCTGGCCCGGACACTTGGCTTCTGCATGATGATTGGATGATGAGTCTTTCTCAACTGATCCTGAGATTTAACCGATCCCCAGCAAAAATGACTAGGAACGGAGGTTAGAATTTATATCTGCGATTGACTGGCGACTCCTGAATGGTACCCCGCCTCCCGCGTCTCCCGCCTCCCACCCGAAGTCAGCTGGGATAGGTTCCAGCATATCTGCGACCCTAATGAGGATAACCGGTATAGAAAATGGATGGATGGATTTATGATGTAAGCCGGAAAAAAATGAGCTTCCCCTCCTTGAATGACCAGCAGCCGCCACTGGTACTGGTGTATCATATCCCTTCATGGATTTAAAAGACAGTTTGTTATCAAACGGTCTTGCTTATCAACAGCCATGTGACTGCAAAACACATGACATTTTTGCCGCCCTGTATGGGTTATTTCGAACATGCAGAACAATTTCCATAGCACAATTCACACATTTGCACAATTCAACATGTCGGAAAAGGAGTAGGAAGAAGCAAAGCTCATTTAATCCTGCCCCTTCTCCATTCCTCGGCATTTTTTGTGCTGGGCACGTTTTGTGCAGGAATAGAAGAGTAGGCGTACACAAACAAATGCATACAGTCCCCCTTATTTTCTATATACAGCGTCTGTCAATGTTTTTTAATGATAACAGAGCGACACTGTCACATACGGTACATATTTTTTGTCATTTGGTGGAACGCCAGCACCTGCTGATGAATTCCCCATTTCCACTTTTCCATGCTGGATGTCTATGCTAATCCCCTTCATTTGGAAACACATCCGTCCGCGAGGGAAGAAATAAAAACAAACAAAGTCCACAAGTCAGCGACTAATTCATTTCCTCTGATCAGACTTGCCGAAATGGCCGCGTTGCCACCTCCACCCGGCGTCGTAATAAAGACTAATGTGTTTGCCGACGTCCGCGCACGCTCATTAGTGTGATTAATTGCCTTCTTGTGTTCGGTAAACAGTTTGAGCCTTATTCCAATTTATTCAGGGGAAAATTAACCGATCATAATTAAACGCTCTAGTCTTTTTCACCGCTCACCGGGACCCCGGGTCGGGGTCTCTCGTCTCACAAGAGAATTAATTTGCCGTGCTTGATTGGGAAGCGTCACTTTTTTTAATGTGTTGATTTATTGCAGGGATGATGGATTGCCTTTTTTTTGTACAACTCGACCCCTTCGAAGCCCTTCTGTCCTTCACGCAATGTCACTTTTTACAGCCCGCTGGCCATAAAATGTGTAAAAACAGTGAAGAAGGGATGCGGCTTTGCTTTACCTCTCATAACGCCGTCTCTTCCCCAGAGCACCTCAAGGCAGCCCTGGAGGAGTACATGGGCCATATGCCCAAAGTTCGCATCCTGAGGACCAAGAAGAGGGAGGGTCTGATCAGGACACGGCTGCTGGGGGCCGTCGCCGCCAAAGGGGAGGTCATTACCTTTCTGGACTCGCACTGTGAGGCCAACGTCAACTGGCTGCCTCCGCTACTCGGTAAGTAGCGCACACCGAAACGCAACACGAGCACCCAATAGAGCACAGACCTCTGCCAAGGCAAAACAGAAAAGTTTTAGCAACTTGCACAGGAAAGATTTCAAAATTGAACAATTACATGTTGTTGTTGTTCCACTCCTGGCCTCTAGATGGTAGAAGTGATTCTAAAGCGAGATTTTACATGCAAGCATGAGCTACACCCACATTTTTGTCGTAGACGGGATTTGCTCCACTTGTGTGATGCGTGAAGACCTAAAGTAGTTGAAGACAAGACGATTGAAACCTTATCTTCTGCATCAGACATCATGAAAATAATGCTGCTTGTGTCTCTTTGCGTTTTTACGTCCAATCGGCCTGCAGGGATTTATTCTTGTAAGTGTCCGTCATCCTTTCGCTGCCAAATTTTCAGCCAAATTTTACTTAGTGTTTCCGGGCTGCTAGAAGCATAACTTCTAGTGAATTTGCTTGTCTGCCCCCGACCGGATGTGACATCACGTGAAACTTTATTTGGTAACTTCAATAATGACTTGGAGTGCATGAGAAAGTGAACACAACATGGTAGCCACAGGAACCAATGTTAGCATACTGACACCTAGCATAACAGTGTTTAATAGTGCTAAGTGCCTGGAAAATGCAAAAAGTAGTATAATTACGCTAGCATGCTAACATGCTCACGTTAACATGCTAACACCTAACGTGACAAGTGTCTGCTCAAGTTCATAATCATGAAACTCAAAAGATGCTCGAAATGCCAACATGCTAATGTTAGCACGCTAACACATAGCATGATTGTGGCACGTTTTTATATGTGTCTACCTACATTAATAGCTCATTGCTAAAGTTAGCGTGCTAGCAATGCTACATGACATGCTAACATTAGCATGCTAACACCTAGCGTGATAGTGGTAAGGATTAAACGTGTATACCCATGAAAATAGTAAGAAAAAAAATATCAAAATGTGACCATCCAAAATATGAAATTATGACCAGGAATTGCAATGAAATGAATGAATCGGGGGCCGCACGGTGGCTGAGTGGTTAGCACATTGGCCACACAGTCAGAAGATCTGGAAGACCTGGGTTCAAATCTCCGTTGAGCATCTCTGTGTGGAGTTTGCATGTTCTCCCCGTGCGTGTGTGGGTTTTCTCCGGGTACTCCGGTTTCCTCCCACAATCCAAAAACATGCATGTTAGGTTAATTGGCGACTCTATATTGTCCATTAGAGTGTAAATGTGAGTGTGAGTGGTTGTTTGTCTATATGTGCCCTGTGATTGACTGGCGACCAGTCCAGGGTGTACCCCGCCTCTCGCCCAAAGTCAGCTGGTATAGGCTCCAGCATCCCCGTGACCCTAATGAGGATAAGTGGTACAGAAAATGAATTAATGAATCGGTTAATTATGTTGAATATTTTTTGTTAATTAGTATAAAAAGGTTTGTTTTTCAGGTGTGCAGATGTAGAACGTTTGGGAAGCACTGTTTTGCTGTTTTGGTGAAAGTAAATGAAAAGTAGTCATGGGACACAATGTTTATTGCAATATACTTCAAGATATACGGGACTGGTAAAATAAACCGTATATTCCTCAGACCGAATTGCCCAGAACAGGAAGACGGTGGTGTGCCCGATGATCGACGTGATCGACCACGACAACTTTGGCTACGACACTCAGGCGGGAGACGCCATGCGCGGGGCCTTCGACTGGGAAATGTACTACAAGCGCATCCCCATCCCCGCCGAGCTGCAGCGGGACGACCCTAGCGAGCCCTTCGAGTGAGTGACGGCACAAACACGCGCAGGAAATTGAATCCAAACAACGCTGGAGATAACCTTTCATTCCGATGCCTTCCAACACCCACATGTGCACTTTTGAGGTTTTTTTTATTATTATACTGAGCGGGAAAGCAGACAGTTTGACAGCTTAGTCACTGTTGTCGCCTGGCGCAAAAACATCGGACGCCGGGTGCCAACAAGACAAGGTCACTGTGATAAAAACGTCACTTTTTCTGTCGTGCTGACACCAGGGAAATAAGTTGTCGCCTTCAGGTTGGAGGGGTGTAGCCAAGTGCATGATGGGTGACATTGCAGCATCTTCAAAACATCACCCGTAATAGCCCTGCTTCGTTTTTATAGCCATTTTTCACCGACGCCAGGGAGCCCCGCAGCGAGGATGCGAGATGGCTCCCGCGGCGGTCCGAGCTGAGCCCCTGCATCGGCAAAGAAGTGTGCTCCGCTCGTCTTTAATTGCAGCGAGCGTGTCGCCGCATGCCTTCCACGACTGCCCGCCGTTTGCGTTTAATTGATCTTCCTCAGAGACGGCTTTGGCGAGAGCCGAGGACCTGCTGGCTGGCCGGCTGCCTCATCCCGATGAAAAGTCTGTAACCACGGCAACCTGCGCTACCTATTTGTGTGAACACGTTGCAGTAAAAGGGTGTTTTGCTCGCGCACACACACACGTGTGTGTGTGTGTGTAAATGTAGGCTCATTCTGCGGGGTAGAGCGAAGAGCCGACTGTCAAACTTTGAAGGAAAGTAGCACACCTGCCGCACCTTTTTCAGCGTCTCACGTGCAACGAGCGAGGAAACAAGCGAGCTAACGAGGTCTGCCGCCGAGCGTCGTCACCACGCCTCGGGTTAATTGGTTGCTGCACTTTTCAAAGTGTCGTCATATCTGAAGAGAAACTCTTCACCCACAAAAATACTACACTCTACCCTAAAAAAGAACTTGTACTCTTCAAGCTGAACCTGTTGTATTTTTTTTTTTGTACTCCCAGCCTTGGATAATTGCATGCATTTATACTGTAGTGTTCAAAATCATAGCAGTGCAATGTCACGGAGGAGGATAAGATTCTCAGAAAAACAAACAAGACCCAGCATTCATGATATGCACGCTCTTAAGGCTGTGCAATTGGGGAATTAGTTGAAAGCGTGTGTTAAAAAAAGCACTGTGGCATTCAATCAGTGATCAATTTTGTGAAAAAACAGGTGTGACTCGGCCCCTATTTAAGGACAGCAGCACTTGTTAAACATGCATTGTTCAGAAGAACAGCGTTCTTTCATTGAAAAGTTGATTTTGAGAGGGTAAAAACATTTTTGGCTGTTCAGCTAAAATGATCTCCAATGCCTTAAAATGGAGAGCAAAACCAAGAACACGTTGCAGAAAACGGAAGACAACTATCAAAATGGATCAAAGAATAACCACGATGGCAAAGGCTCAGCCAATGATCCGCTCCAGGATCAGTAAAGACAGTCTGACGTTACCTGTAAGTACTGTGACAGAAGACGTCTGTGTGAAGCTAATCTGTTCACAAGAATCCGACACAAAGTCCCTCTGTTAAAAAAAGCATGTGCAGAAGAGGTTACAATTTGCCAAAGAACACATCAACTGACGGAACATTTTGTTGACTGATGAGAGTAGAACTGTTCTTTTTGGGTCCAAGTGCCGGAGAAAGTTTGAGACGACCCCTAACCTCTGAATTCCAGTCACAGTACACAGTGAGGACAGTGAAGCATCATGATATATGTTTATCCTACTATGGTGTTGGGCTATTTATCACATAGCAGGGATCATGGATCAGTTTGCATATGTCAGAATACTTGAAGAGGTCATGTTGCCTTATGCTGAAGAGGGCATGCCCTTGAAATGGCTGTTTCAACAAGACAATGACCCCAAACACACTAGTAAACCAGCAATATCTTCTTATGTTCTTATGTTATGGAGTGGCCAGCCCAATCCCCAGACCTTAATCCAATGGAGAACTTGTGGTGTGACATTAAAAAAATGCTGTTTCTGAAGCAAAACCAAGAAATGTTAATGAATTAAGGAATGTTGTTAAAACATCTTGGAGTGGAATAACAGCTGAAAGGTGCCACAAGTTGGTTGAGTCCAGGCCACACAGACGTGAAGCAGTTATAAAAAACTAATAATTAGTTTAGAGGTTCACAGGATTGCCAAATCCTAGAAAAAAAAAAGGTTTGTACAAAATAGTTTTGACTTTGTAAAGTCAACGGCAGACACTGCTATTTTTTCAAACACCCCCCTTTCAACTAATTACCCAATTGCACAGCCTAAAAAGCATGCATATCATGAATGCTGGGTCTTGTTTTCTGAGAATCTACCGCACTTTCTGGTTACTTGTTTGCCATGTAGCAATATGAATATCTGGTTAGGGACATTGCACTGCTATTTTTTGTAATCCTGTATGTTGTATTTTTCTTTCAGGTCTCCAGTAATGGCAGGAGGGCTGTTTGCGGTGGACAGGAAGTGGTTCTGGGAACTAGGAGGATATGACACGGGTCTCGAGATCTGGGGAGGAGAGCAGTACGAGATCTCCTTTAAGGTAAGGATGAGCTACATCACGGGGTGTCCAAACCTTTTAGAAAAAGTTGATCAAAATGAAAAGATGCAACTTTGATATTTTGTAAAGCAACACGTGTAGATATGATAAGGAGTTTTTTAAACATTCATTCAAGAAAAAACTGCATCTCAGCTTTGTGATATAAACAGTCTTAACTCTTTTTCCCCATTTCTGCATTTTTGTTTAATGTTCCAAATATTTGAACTGTCTTCTCAATTAATCTCTGT
Source organism: Oostethus manadensis (assembly GCA_024372805.1). Taxonomy (NCBI): domain Eukaryota; kingdom Metazoa; phylum Chordata; class Actinopteri; order Syngnathiformes; family Syngnathidae; genus Oostethus; species Oostethus manadensis. The sequence continues at coordinate 1,834,593 of QODF01000090.1, read as the reverse complement.
ACATTTTTGTCATATAATATTTAGATTTTATTCTCATAATATTATAACTTTTTCCCCAACCTATTCTTCCAAAAATTTTATTTTGCGTTGTTTGTTTTTCACAGTACGACTTTTTCTTTAATATTTGAATGTTATGCTATAAAATGACATGATTTTTTTCCCCATAAGATTCTTGTAAAAATACAATGAAAATTGCAAAATATTGTCATGACTTTATTCTCATAAAATTACAGCTGTTTTTTTTAATTTTTGCTGTTTTTTTATTGTATTTATTTTTATTTAAATAAAATCCACGTCAGTTTCTTTTTTTGGTTTTTTCTTCATGGAATTATGACTTTATTCCCATAACATTTTGACATGTTTCCCATCAATTTTTAAATTTTTTTTTTATCAGCCTAATTTTTCTAAAATTACAACTTTACTTTTTTTTGTTTGTTTTTCAACTTCATATTACAACTTCCAATATCTTTTCATAAAAAGATATGGGAAAAAAGGTAGGATTAAATCAGCCTCTTCCTGCTCCTTTTTAGGCATGTTGAGATGTGCAAATATATCCACCAGATGTTCCCTGATGTAAGCATATCTGAAACAAAGTCGCCGCAGCCCCTGCGTATTTTGCTCGCAATATATTCCAAAAAATGTAAATGTGGCACAGCGGGCTGTATATTTTCAACGCCAAAACAAAATCAGCAAACTCAACAGTCCTGTCTGCCTCGTGACCAATTAAAGTGAACGGGACATACAGTATAATAATAACATACAACCATATGTAATAACATACGTATAATAACATACAACCATACTCGCAGTTTGCGGGCATGATTACTTCAGTTATTACATTTACTGTGCTACCAATGCTAACATGCCGACACTAGCATAACACCTAGCCTGATAAGGGTAATTTTTTTAATTTAAAAATCATGCACTTCTTGCATGAAGCTTTAAAATTTACAAAAAATGTCCTCATGTTAAGTATTTGTTTTAACCTGACATGCGTATTTGGCTTTGACTTTGTCTAAACTACCATTAAAAAAATATCCATATATATATGGTATATACATTTTTTTTCCATATCGCCTAACCTTATTGTAATGGCCTGGTTCCCAAAGTGTGATATGCATACTCCCAAGTGTACCCCAATTGTAACGGGGGTACGTGAATAGACATTAAAACAATTAGCGCGGAACACTCTCAATTACGAGTGTGTCTGAATGCCTCACGGCGCAAGGAGATGTTACATTTACATCACAAAAAACGCGATGATATCACTTAAAATGACCCAATGAAAGCATTTGTTTACTTGCCGAGAAGTGAGAGAAGCGTGGCTGGCTCAAAAATTACGAAAAGTTGAACATTTAAAAATAAATGGATGGCCCAATATATGTTCATTCTTCCAGAAACCAGTGCCAAACCGTTGGGTCTCATACGCTCTAAAACTGTGGCAAATGTGAGGCGACATTACAAGACAAAAGACAGATTATTCGAGGGGAAGTGTCCACCTAAGTCTGATGTGAGAGTGCAGAAAATAACGTTGCTTAGAGCCCAGTATATAAAAATCTACAAGAGTCTTACCACATTCATTTACAGCACAGCGGCGTGCAAATGAGCGTTCGCTAAGGATTGTATGGATATCGGTGCCAAACCAAAAATATTTCATAAGGAGTGCTTCTGCTAAGATCAAAGAGAAAAATTGTGTGACAAATTCTGGTACATCTTCCGTGTCAGCAACAACAATAACAAGAACATGAGAAACTTTATAAGGGTGTACTATTGCAGCTTTTCTGTGAAAGAGACACTTATTAAATTGTTATTTAATATTTTGTCAAAATGCAGCTTGATTTACCATCAAAATAAGCTTCACAGGTTCATATCAATGTGTTCCTGTTTCCTATTAAATGCAATTTATGTGCCAACATTAATGTGTTGTATCGAAAAAATAGGGTGATGCACAGGGTTTCATCACGTTTGATATTCACATGGGCTCGCCATTTGATGCCATTTAAGGCAAATTAAGGTTCGGGCCTTCAGTGTGGAAAAAATCGCATAAACGACGTCACTGCTCTTAACTGTAAACGACTGCACATATCTACAGCATCTTTAACCATGTTAAAGAACCTGCTCCTATGAAAGTGATAGTAATAACTAGGGTGGTCCCATTTTTCAACTCTCAATTTCCGTTTCCGATATCAACTGATACCGATACCGATATGGGTGTCGATACTGGCTATATGGTACATGAAAAAAGAAACCGTAAAGTCACCGCGCAAGATAGCTTCCATGGCGTGTGTTGACAGTTCATAACAAACATGTCTGCCATGTGGTACTGCAAAGTGGGAAGACGGCTATGCCAAAGATGTAAGTTAGGTCAAGATACTACACTGCACCAAATGATCGCTTTAGACAGAAATAGTGCCAGTGATTTGCTGATCTCAATTTCAGTGGGTTTTCACTGAAATTGTTAGATACTGATCGGTGGCTGATTGACTGCTAGCTATGTTGGTTTTCATTATAGAAGAAAAAAACTATCAGGAAAAAAATTCCTGATATTGACCAATATCACATTTTATGCCAATAATAGATGCCAATTTACGCTGGGATGTCCGATAATATTGGTGTGCAAAGATGGAAAGGTAACCTTTGTATGTAGTATGTAGTGTACTGTATTTATTGACCTCCAAGTGTTTTGTGCACAGTGTGAGTTACGGAGGAGGAGAATTTGGGCATAACCCAAACCTGACTTACATCACCGTCTAGGAACAGAACTTGCGAGAAGCACCTGCACAAGGGAAAGCCCGTTTGCTGTTGTTTTTTTAGGAAACCATGCTCAGTCGATTCTTGAATTTCTAACTGTGACCTAAAAGTGGCTTGTCATTCTCATCACTTTATTTAGTGTCAAGTTCAAGATGAGGATTCTTGGCTGTAACTCGGAGCGCTTAGCCCTCGCCGCGCTTCAATTTTGGCCGATATTATCCATCGCTCGCATTTTAGCCAGTGGCCCGTGTAGCCTCTTAAGTCTACTCAGCCCTCCGATATTCAATTTGCTTTTCTATTTTATTAAGATCCCCATTAGCTGATACAGCTTTCACAGTCGGTCTCCTGAGGTGAGGAGATTAGCGGGCTCTCATGCTAATCCCTACAAACCCACCCCCTCAAAAAAAAAAAAAACATTCCGTAAGACAGACTCGCTCGCATGGCTCTGGTTGGTTGGTTTTATCTGGTGACGCCGGTATGGGAACTGGTAACGTTTCAGTCTCACACGGCGAGATAATATCACATCGCGTTTATGGTGTAAAAGGATTATTTTTGCTTCAAGCCAATCCCAGCTAATTAGGGGGTGGTAAACTTTCCAAGATGCCGGTCGCCATGGCAACAGCATGAAACAAGTCTGAATAGTTGTCGACATAGTTGAGCGTTGAAGAAGACATAGCGATGTCACATCAGGCCTCAATTTAAAATAACAACGATCCACCCGTTGCCTGGGAGGGAGGCGGCCCGGTCGAGGCGATGCCGACCCGCAACGTTATTATTCAAAGATGCAGGGCGGGATTGGACGGGCACACGCTTTGCCGCAACTCTGTGCGTCCATGTTTTATTTAACGTCACACCTACAGAGGCAGAGCAAGTACGGTTCCTGATGCCAGAGTTTGTCCTGCAGCGGCGGCATGTTTTATTCATGCATGTGCAGTCAGTTCAGTGGCTGAGCGGGGATGTGTGGGCTGCCGTGGGGCCGCCGTGTTCACCCGCAACACGTTGTAGATAGCACGGCGCTAGCGCAATCACAATACGAGGTCTTTTTTTAATGACCGGTGGTTAAGGCCCCGTATACTGTCACAACAAACGAGCCCTTTTCGACATGTCACTCACTCGAGCCCCCAGGAACAAAAAACATGCCTCCAGACACCAGTTTCACTGATCAATACAAAACTTGCGTGTTTGAAGTTTTTGGCCCTAGGTCACCTAGGACACGCAAATTTTGTCTTGGGTCCAGACACCACTTTCACTGGTCAATACGAAATTTGCATGTCCTAGGTCTTAGGCCCTAGGTCACCTAGGACACGCAAATTTTGTATTGATCAGTAAAACTGGTGTCTGGACCTAAGATCTAGAACACGCTGGAGGGATTATGTCTCTCAGTTGGCCTGGGAACGCCTTGGGGTCTCACCCGGTGGAGCAGGAAGAGGTGGCCGGAGACCGGGAAGTCTGGACTTCCCTGCTGAGACTGCTGCCCACATGATCCATACCCAGATAAGCAGAGGAAAATGGAATGGAATGAAATGGAATACAACATTTTCTGGGGGTTTCTGTTAGGATGGGATGCACAAAAATAGTCCCTAGAACCTATGCATGATAACAAACTGGAAGTCTACCTGTTTGGTAGGAATTGACCATTTTTTGCCAGATACCAGGGGTTCTAGTTTACCCAACTCCTCCTCCGATACTCGCTCAACTGACAGCAAATCTGAAAGTTTACCCGACGGACGGTTCCTGCGCCGTATGATGAGGGCGGAGAAAGCCACCAAAGCTCGATCCCATGTACAGTCCTCTCACTACACAAGGTCATTTTATTTGTGTAGCACTTTGCTAGCCCCTGGAATGTTGAGCAAACGTTTACTGTCAACACCAGTTTATCGATCTCTGCAAAACTCAGTGGATATCATAACAGGATTACAAGAGTCCTGAGAACTCATGCTTGAAAGCAAACATGAAGTCTTTTCCAGGGTTTCTACTTAGACTTGCTCACCCGAATGATGCAAAATCTGAACCATACGAACTAAACCAATGAACAATGCTAAATTGCAAAGATTTTTATCTTACGGGATAATGATATGGGCGGAGCATGTCAGCAAAAATCGATGATTTGTGTGCTAATTTGGTATGACAAACTGAAGCGCTCTGCAATGACACTAAGAATTCCACTCCGCAAGGCTGGATCTTGATCAGACTCGGTGTTTAAGATAAAGAGATCCAAATCACATGAATGACAGCTCCACATAGCTTTGGCAGAAAATGCCATCACAATTGCATCTTCCACAAGAAAATGTCTGGGCGCCCCTATGGCCTGCATACCGTCTTTCCACACATTTGTTTGGTTGGGTGTAACATTTTAACCTTAGTCAAGCTTATAAATGCAATAAAGTCAACCTTTCCTCTCAAAGGAGTGGCCGTCTCTTTCTCTCTCTGCAGCTGTGGATGTGTGGGGGTCGGATGGAGGACATCCCGTGCTCCAGGGTGGGACACATCTATAGGAAGTATGTCCCTTACAAGGTCCCCGGGGGGATCAGTTTGGCAAAGGTAATCCTTCACATTGGGCACAGCTCACTACATTCCCGCCTCTGCCATATGGCTTTTGTTTTGGTTGATGCTAATCATGACATCTATCCAGGCATGTACCCTCCCCCCCGGAAAATTGAATAAATCTGTTCCAGTGTGAAATCGTCACCGTCGCAGAACCTGCATTGTACATTTACTTTTTCCGATATTCATTTTTCAGTTTTGTCGACTTGCAGTCCACTTAATCCGTGCTGGAAAGCCACTGTGTTTCCTGTCGCAGTAAATTCAATTTCCAAGTCTATGTTTACAATCACACTACTAAAAGTGCTATTTACTGAGGCATTTGCTCTGTAAACATATTGTGTGCTATTATGACCACCACCAGGGGGCAGAAAGGGTCCAGATTCTTTTACCAACAAGCAGTACTTTGCACCTGCCGTTTCAGACCTCTAATTCCTGATGCTCCTCCCCGAATCTAATCCAGAACCTGAAGCGCGTGGCTGAGGTGTGGATGGACGAGTACGCCGAATATGTGTACCAGCGCCGACCCGAGTACCGCCACCTGTCGGCGGGCGACATGACGGCACAGAATGAGCTGAGGAGCCGCCTCAACTGCAAGAGCTTCAAGTGGTTCATGGCCGAGGTGGCCTGGGATCTGCCCAAACACTACCCGCCTGTGGAGCCTCCCGCCGCCGCCTGGGGAGAGGTAACTCTCGCCTTCTTCATTTCGTGGAAATCATGAAAAAAGTAACATCAATGGTTGTAAGCCATTTTATTAACTCTACAGGCACTGCTTGTAGGTATATTTTAACATTCAAGGAAGTTAACCACTGTAAAATAAAATGAAATGCAAACAAAACTTACTTTTGATGAGCACAGAATGCAGGGGGAGCTTGTCAGTAGCCATTAAGTGCTTTTTTCTTTTGCATTGCACTTTTTTCCACTTCATGCCATCCACTGGTACCCTTTTGTGGTGGCGTTACACAAAACACACACACAAAAAAGCCAAAGAAAAGAGCAGAAACATTCCAAGGTGATGTCTTTTTCTTCTCTAGAGTCATCAAATGAACAGTCCCGTCAACAAGGATTATCTATATAGTGTTGACTTGAGTTATTATTTTTTATTTAGGGTATTGTTGTTGTATATTGTAATATATGTAAAAAAAAAATCATATCAAGTAGCAGTGTAACCTGATACTAGAAAGTAGTATAATATTAGAACAATGTTATATATAGTTATATATTTATGTGTGTGTCTGTGTGTATATATATATATATATATATATGTATATTTATAGCTGCTTAAATACGTATGTAGTTATACAGTAAGTGTATATATGTGTGTATTTGTATTTGTATGTGTACGTATGTACAGTGTATATGTATAAACATACTGTGTATTGTATATACTGTATGGGTATATGTGTATATATATATGTATATATATATATAATCAAAATATATATCAGTCATCTCTGTATGTTGTTGCCAGCTGTTTAGATCACCGTCAAAGGTGAGCTACTAGTCTATCTTTGGGACTTTGCTGGTTGATCGTGAGAATATCAGAAAAAAAAAAAGTATTATTATATCAGCGCTCTTCCCTCCCCGAGAGTCTCTCTCTCCTCCACCATCGCTCGCCCACGACACTGAGCCAGCGAGCCGAGTTGTAGTTTGCTCATAGAGCCCCACGCCACAAGCCTGATCCACAAAATGAGCGTTGGCAGCAACGACATTTAAAAACTGCAAAAATGGAAAAAGTAAAGCAGAAGAAAAGGCACTGGTGCGCACGCGTTAACTTGCACAAAAATGTAAGGTAGTTAATGAAATAAAAGAGTTAACGTGTTATTTTTGGTAGCCCTAGTATATATTCATTTTATCATCCCTATAAACGCCAAGTCAAATGTCTAATCCTGGATCCGTTTTTTTTTTTTTTCTTTCTTTTCCCCCAGATCCGGAACGTGGGCAGCGGTATGTGCATGGAGGTGAAACACTTTGTATCGGGCAGCCCGGTCCGCTTGGAGAGCTGTGCAAAAAGCCGCGGGGAGGTGGCCTGGAGTCACGGACAGGTGAGGTCTTAACATTTTAGACATGGTCCAAAGCAGTGCACTGTCTAGGGGTGGCCTGAGATGCATGGAGGTCTTTCAATATTAGTGCAAAACTGCCAACACGTATGAATTTGTCGTACTCAGCAGGCAAATTGACTCTTGAATACGCTTGTATGCTTCACTGCTCTCAGTGGTATTTCAAATTGGGGGGGACAAAAACATTTCTGACCACAGTGGGGCATGATAGAAAATAACTGAGAACCACAAAAGAACCGCTGGTCTGAAGGCTTCAGGTGGGTGGTCACCCAACAGCAAGAAGCGAGAGCTCTCAGAATTGTGCGGGACCTCCCACCGCCCTCAAACTACCTCCGCAAAGTTGTGGTTCACGCTCAAGAACGTATGTGTTTCCACCTACTGAAGGTGTTGACATTCGGCTGGCGGGAGGACATCCGCGTGGGCGACCCCACGCACACCAGGAAGGTTTGCTTGGACGCCATCTCGCACAACAGCCCCGTCACCTTGTACGACTGTCACGGCATGAAGGGCAACCAGCTGTGGCGCTACCGGAAGGTGAATCTCGGCGAAACTTTTTTGGAAGCCCCTCAGAGAGCCAGACTTATTTTGTGTGCGTGTGTGAAGGATAAGAGTCTGTACCACCCGGTGAGCAACAGCTGCATCAACAGCAGCCCGAGTGAGCGCCGCGTCTTCATGAGCACGTGCAACCCCTCTTCGCCGGGCCAACAGTGGCTGTTTGAGAGAACCAACGCCACCGTGCTGGAGCGGTTCAACCTGGGCACTGACTGACGCCGCCGCCGTCACAGCGCGGTAAGTAGCGCGTCTGGTGTAAAAAAACAAACAAAAAGCTTGAGCCACCTGCTGATCATGTTTGTCCAGATAAGAACAGCGGCGGAGTAAGGACCTGTTTGACAAACAGTCGTCGAGGCGTGGCGAGCGAGCGTCCGATATCCAGAAGCCAATCACACGACAGGAGTTTGTGATTGGGAAGCAGGTACGTTTCTAGTGTGGAGAAGCCATAGAAAAAAAAATCAAAGTAGCAGGATTTGGCCTGTCACGTTATATCTATTATTCCAAATCGAAAACAAGTAAAGTACTATGTGAACTAATTATGAGTTAACTATGGTTAACTACTATGTGTGATTAGTCGCTATCAAATATTTGAATCGATTGACAACCCTAATTTCTCCTTTGGACGACAGGTGGTGTAATAAATCCCTTTAGGTTTGTTTGTAGCATGTAAGCCTGTTCCGACAATTCACAAATCGATCAATTTGAAAAAAAAAAAAGATTAAACATTTTGCCGACTCGATAAATTGATACGTGAATGCATGCATGCGTCTTTTGCTCGTCTCTTTTTACCGCACAGGCTGGTTGACAAGAGGGCTCACTCTGCTCAATCTGTCTGTGGGCGCTGGTGCTGCAGTGGAATGAATTGAGAGAGTGACCCATCCTCTCAGACGTTCAGCCTCTTTGCCCCAGAGCGTGGAGTCGGGGCTACTAGAGAATGGATACACAAGAGTGTAGGGCTGGCCCATCAAAACGGAATTTACTGTAAAATGCAAATTCTTGCTGAAATTGACATAACATGAATGAAATGCAGTCGTCATGAGAAGAATGAACGTTAACGTGGGGAATTATTTCCTCGGCGGACGGCTCCATCGTGGCTTAATCTCATTTTGCTCCCGAAATGGTGCTAAACATCGGCAAATTTCCTCTGAAGAAGCGTGAATGGAAGCTAGCGGCATTAACTAGGGTTAGCATGCTGGTGCGGTTTGTGTGCGCGCCTGGATGAGTATATTTTCACCACGTTGTGTTTTACCACTTCAATATAAGGAGCGTTTTATAATGAACGATGACGACCTGCAGGTTCATTCTTGCCCTAGCTTGTCTTAACTGTGAACAGACGTTCTCAACATCTTCAAAACATGTCGTCTTACTGCGTGAACAAAATAAGCGTGTCTTGAAAAATATCTTACATATGCAGTTGGAATCGCTGAAGTTTGTTGTGTGCTTTTTTTTTGTTTTTGTAACAGGGACAGGGTCTGATTTTTGTTTTTGGCTATGATTTTGATTTTTTATTAAGTGCAATTTTTGCTAAGAGAGTCCGTTTTGTTTTCATTGTTTATTTTTTATTTATTATTTAAAGCTCTTGACATTCCAATTACAATGTCAAATACTCTTTAAAAATTAAAGTTGTTTTTTTTTGCACAAAACCTAAAGTAGAAACCAAATATTATGTAGTCTTTTAGGTGATTGAAAACTCCTGTGAGGGCTGCACCATCGGACAGACCGTGGCATTGACATTTTTAAGACTGGTTTAAAACCTGTAAAGCGTCTTTAGTCTAAAATCTAAAAAAATTCCATGCTCAATTTTCAAGGTAAACTCTCTAGTTATTTCTGGACACCAGGAGGGGTTTCTGGTACTTTTTTTTGCCAGTATAATTCAGTTTCTGGGCTCTTTTCTGGGCTCTGCTTCCTACATTTATTCTTCGAGACATTCGTCGAAAGTTCTGGTGCCCCTTCCTTCGACAGTTGACATTTTTTTCTCCGACAGGGGGCCTAATACTAATACCTAATACCCCCGCCGGGCACTTGCAGCAAGCCAAGTTACAGATTTGCTCCCTGCGGGGAGGCTGTCAGGATTCAAAGGGGAATTAACAACATCGTCTGTTCCCAGGTGTTGGTGGAGGGGGAGCCAACAGGCAGTGCCCAAAGGTCCCCCGTGGAAACCGACCCGGAAATGTGGAACATTTTATAGACTCCGGAAAAACCTGCTCACTTTTTTTTTTTTTATCGTGGAAGTCACAAGCAGACTTTTGGATTTTTTGACGGATGCTCTTTATACGGGACTTCCTGTGTTTTGCCTTCAATTGTTGCCGTCAGACTGATGCCTGGAGCGAAACATTTGTCTAAGAAATTGTACATATTCTCTTTTGTACCCAATAAAGATATTCTTGTGTACTGTTGCCCTTTAAAGTTTTGCCCTTTAAAGTGACGGATTTATCCACTCACCTGTTTTGAGCCTTGAAACTCAAAATTAACAACAAAACCCAAACGGAAAACTCCTTTAAGGAAACATTTGTATTTTTAACAGTTGCAAGCATAAAAAAAAGTTTTGCCTGGGACCAAAAAGCCTGCATGCTGTTTTGCTGTTCATTTGGTTAAGGCCAAGCTTCTCCACCGAGGAGGTCGTGTTTTTTTGTTTGTTTGTTTATGTGTGTTTTGCATGATGTTACAATTTTTTATTTTTAACTTTTTTACAACTTTTTAACATCTATGTTTTTTTTTAGGTTGTGGAATTATAGGATAGTTTTATGTGATATTGTTTTTATTACAGAATGTTAGACAAAACGTTGATGAAAAACATCAAACTTTCTACTTGTTTTTTTATTTATTCTACCAAACTAATGTTTTTTGACTGTTACTGTGATGAGAAAAATGTCATAAAATTACGAGCACACAGTCGTAATATTATTTTTAAAAATGTTATAATTTTGCAGGTATAAATTTGAATACTTTTTTTTAATCTATTTTTTATTTTTTAGCGATTGTACTTATATTTTTATTCTTATTTTTTGTTTTTTTCTTTTTTTATATTGTTGTGTTAAATTGTTTTTTCTCTTTTTTTTTTTTTTTTTGCATGTTTGTCACACTTAAATGTTTCAGATTTTCAAACAAGATCTGATTTTAGCCTAAAGCTAATAAGTGGTTGGGTCACCCTTAGCAGCAACTGCAGTCAAGCCTTTGCCAGAACTTGCAATGAGTCTTTTACATTCTGGCCCATTCATCTTTGCAGAATGGTCGTCATTCAGCCAAATTGGAGGCTTTTCCAGCATGAAGAACATTTTAAGGTCTTGCTACACCATCTCGATAGTATTCAGGTTAGAATCTAAAGTCTTGATTTTGCTTTTCTTCAGCCATTCAGAGGTGGACTTGCTGGTGTGTTTTGGATCATTGTCCTGCTGCAGAACCTAAGTGAGCTTCATCTTGAGGTCACCAGCAGATGGCCTGACATTCTCCTCCTGGATTTTTTGGTAGAGAGCAGAATTTTTGGGTCCATTTATCACAGCAAGTCTTCCAGGTCCTGAAGCAGCAAAACAGTCCCAGACGATCACACTACCACCACCATCTTTTACTGTTGGTATGATCTTATTTTCTGAAATGCATCTTTACTTTTGCGCCAGATGTAATGGGACACACACCTTCTAAAAGTTCAACTTAGGTCACGTCAGACCACAAAGTATTTTCCCAGATGTCTTGGGGATCATTAATGTTTTTTTGTTCAGGAGTGGCTTTGGTCTTGGAACTGGTGCAAGTGAGGCTTGCAATTCTTTGGCTGTTGTTGTGGGGTCTTTTGTGACCTCTTGGCTGAGTCCTCGCTGCGCTCTTGGGGTAATTTTGATTGGCCTGCCACTACTAGGATGGTGCACCACTGTTCTAATTTTTTGCCATTCGTGGATAATGGCTCTCACGTTGTTTTGCTGCAGCACCTAAAGCTCATGGATTGTAAGTATTTATTAAAGTTTCATCTGCTTTTTCTTTTTCAAAGGGCTTGTTACTTTTTGTCCTTCTGGATCCAGAAGACTTCATCTAATTGTCGCAGTGGATGCGTGTGTTTTTCTGGCATCTGTTTAGAAGACATCTGCTTCTTTGCTTCATGAATCATTACTGCTAATTAGCCACCAACAAACAGTCTGTCTCCTTGCTGCACACTTTCCACATTTACAGATGGACGGCCAGATTTAGACACTGAGTGCAGACAGTGAATGACAGCTCATGTGTTTAGGCGACGCCTAAACGATAAAGATGACAAAGTGGGCCGGCCAGCGGTTATTGTAAGATGGTAATCTTCCTGTCATACGCACACACACACACACACACACACACACACAAACACCTCCTTTGACACGTTCACACTTCAAGATGCTTGTGAGGAAATGAACATATGGACCACTGTAACCCTCTATTTCTTATAATTACCATCATAACGATGTTTTCTTATTTCAAAACAAAAACAAACAAAAAAAATGGCTGTTGTTTTGTGTGATGGATTACGGGGCGGCGACAAGGGCATTGAACGCATCACGGAGGAATTGTTAAAAGAGAAATCAACAGGAGTTTTGCGGAGGTAGCAGTTTTTGCTAAAGCCATTCGTCATGTGGGGGTCATTTGTTACCCCTGGAAGAGCCCAAAACAACAGCATCAAAAAAGCTCTGGCTTGCATTTTCATGCACTTGTTGTCTTAGAGGTTTTCTTTTTCCTTTTATTTTTTGTATTTTATACATAGGATTGAAATTAGAACCATCTTTTTTTCAGAATATTTACAGTATATATTTATTGTGTTTATTTTATTTTATTATTGATAGATTTTATATATAAATTAATTTGTTGACTTAATAATTACATTGTTATTTTATTAATTTGAGAGTTCTCGTAAGTACTTCTTAGAGGAATGTATTTATTTAGTTCTTTTTTTATATTTACAATTTTTCTAATATGCTATATTTTATTCATTTTGCAGCAAACTAGAATTTTCCGCTTTTCATTAGAGGCCTTTTTTTTTAGCTTATTTATTAACTTTGTTTGTCAGTTGGTCAAGGTCAAGTCATTTTACGACAGTGAAGTCATTAACATTGTTATAAAAACCTAATTTCAATGAAAGCATGTAATATTGGACGTAAAACAATCTGGCAAATTTATGTGTATTTAGTCATAAAGTCCAAGGGGGATAAGAATGTTCCTTTTATGAAAATGAAGTCATAAATACATATGGGCGATAAATATCGTAATTCTGCGCCAATGCGTTTTTCGTACTTTGCACGCATCGTCCGCTAACTCCTAGCTAGCTAAGGCCACGGGGGCCATAAACGGCATAAAAAACCATGTGTGCATCATTCTTCCAGGTGCATTAAACGCTTCATCGTTCCCGAGTCTAATTTGGAAGCGTTAAAGACGCCCAAACCAAAACCGGCAAAAACCTTCCATTTGCAATTTAAAAAAAAAGATGGACCGGTTACAGCTGCAGTAACAGTCCTTTTCTCTTTTTCATTACCACTGTCCGAGGTCGTAGGGGACAGCATAGTGACTACCCAGAAGTGTAATCTAGGCTTGCAAACACGACCTCCGACTTTGGCCCCTGAACCTCATATTTCATCCACTGAGCGAAGTGATGGAAAAAAACGATGTAATGCTTGATTGTGTCGTGTTACATTTACATGGGTGAGCCATGTTGCTCATTAGCGTTAATTAGCTCCTAATTAAGCCTTTTTACCCACTCGGGCTTATCGGTTCCACATCCGGCGCCTGTTCTTGCATGTTTAATGTGTGCATATGCAGTTCTATTGTACCGGATATGTAATTAAGTCAAAATCATTGAAGCACGGCGTGCGTGTTTAAGTATGGTGGGAAATTCCAGTTGTGTTTCATTCCAGCCCGACTAAAAGATGTTTGCCATAATGTAGGATTAGCTTCTGCGTCAACCTGTGCACACACAGACACACACACACACACACACGCGCGCACTAGCCGATGATCACGTCGCATAAATCATGCCAACGTAAAGTTGCCAGTTGCTTGCCACTTTTGCTCAAAAGAAGCTGCAACATAAATAATAAATGATGGGGAAGGGGAAAAAAAAGTCTTATTTTTCCCAGTTTGGGTGCTTAACGTCTCGTTAGTGATCGTGATTGAGTGCGGCCGGTCGTGTCTCTTGGGCAGGAATTGCCGGGCCTATCTGATGAACGTCTGCCCGTCGCTATTACGGCAGCAAAATGGAATTCCTTAGTAGTCTTTAACAAAAGAAACGGGAAGAAATCCCAAGAAAGCCAACTCTGAAGTGAGTTTCACTGGCGTCCTCGGAGAGTACGGCAAGGTAGCTTTATAAAACAAGAAAAGGAAAAAGTTCCTGAAAAGTTTTCCAGCCCTGATGATGTTCCGTCTCTCTGACTGGAATATTTAATTATGGCAACAATGGAAGGTGAACATTTTAATAATTTTCCTTTGGACCTCGGAACTCGTATGATCTGATGACTTAACGGCCCTAAATTCTCCCTCGAATTTCTAAAACTCAAACAAGAATCCAGAATAGGACTTGTCAGGACAAAATGGGTAAGTGCTGGGCCCAGACGTTCAGTATCTCTGGGGGTCTATGGGGCAGTGGGCTGACCCGGACGCTCGTCTTCTGCGTGACGATTGGATGATTTGTCTGAGGCGGAATCCTTTTTTTGATTGACAGAGAAATGAGCGATTTAACGATCAAGTATCAACCTCTACCAGAGCATTTTCATTTTGTTGTTCTGAACTGATCTGGAGAATTTACTGTTTCCCAGCGACTTTGTCTTTGCTAAAAACGACCAGGAATGGAGGGTAGAATTTACATATAAATACCCATTCCCGATCCTGTCCATCCTGGTCACACCCAAAGAGAACCTCCGCATCTTCATCTCTGCTACCTTCAGTTCTACTTCCTGTCTCTTTTCCTCAGCAGGACTGTCTCTAAACCAAGAGGTTATATATACTTAAAAAAAAAAAAAACTTTGTCTTTGCTATTTTCCTGTTTTTACTGCCTTTCTTTTAATTGTCCAAATATTTCTTTCTCTCTTCTTAAATAATCTTAGGAAACTTTCTTCTTGTAATATTTTTTACTTTATTCCCACAATATTATAACTTATTTTCTCTTAATATAACTTTAATAAAAAGTTTTCTTTAACTCTAAGCTACTAAAGTGATGTTTTTCCACATAATATTATGAGTTTATTCTTATAAAATTGCTTTTTTTTGCTATATATATTTTTCTTCTAATATTTTTACTTTATTCTCATAAAATTACATTATTGCTGTTTTTTTTTTACTCTTCTAATTATTTCAAACTCTTGTAATTTTTGTCTCATAATTATGAGTATGTTCTGATAATAATGTGACTTTATTCTCTGTAGTTGTAACTTTTTCCACAACCTAATCTTCCAAAAATGATTATTTCTATCAAATTTGGTCTTTGCTGTTTTCCTGTATTTGCTGTTTTTTTAATTGTCCAAATATTTCTGTCTGTCTTCTTCAATAATCTTAATAAACTTTCTCTTTGAAAGATTTTGATTTTGTTCCCAAGTTTTCTTTAATATTTAACTCTATACTACTAAAATAATGTTTTTCTCATAATATTACAAGTTTATTCTTATAAAATGATGTGTGGTTTTTTTTAGGATTTTTTTTTACTTTATTCTCATAAAATGACACCTGTTTTGTTTTTTACATTTTTGCTATTTTTTTTATTTTTTACTTTTGTAATTATTTCAAATTCTTGTAATTTTTTCTCATAATTATGACTATATTCTGATAATACTGTGTTTATTAATAATTTAATAATAACTTTCTTCCTTTGTTGGGCCGCGCGGATAAGCATAGAAAAATGAATGGGTGGTTTTCTTTGTTGCATCCTGCTTTTCAGTAATGAAAATATGGTCGCCGGGATGTTGCGTATCTTAGCAACTACGTGTTTTGATCCTTTTATGATACCCTAATAACACCAGATTCAGTCATCAGTGGTTGTAAAATTGGAGTCCTGGTGCTTTTTCTTTGACTTTGAATGAGAATGACAGCATTGAATTGCTAAGCCACTTTCGCTTATGCTAATTTTGGAGTCTGGGGAATTCAGCGAGCTTGTTCTATTAGCTGGGGGCACATTGGACATGCTCTACATCCATTTGGCCCCCAGCTGCCAGACATTCGCTTCTTTTAACCTCCATCATCCCAGCAAGGCAGTTAGAGCTGAACCGTGCACGTTCTTTCTTTGGTAACAGTGGGCGACGCCGTTTTTTTTTCTTTATTAATTTTTATTTGTAATTGTTTACAAAACAGTCAAATTATCTAAACAACAATTATACATAGAGAGAGACAGCGGTGAGTATATTGCGGTTTAAATACCCCTCCTTCACTCTATCATTGCTATCCATTAATAGGTAATAATCAACTTTGGCCCATTACAAGTAAAAAAAAGTTAGATGAAGTATTCTAGCCTTTGGGCGTCAGTAACAACAGAAAACATTGATGAGATGATATTCACGCCACAATAATAGAGTGAAAAGAAGTTCTCCTACTCAGTGTGGAAGTGGTAAGCTTGTGGCTTCTTATTTTGTCTTTCTTATCCCACTTTGTTTGAAACCCCTTTCTTTAAATTAGAATAACTAACCAACTAACTAGTTAGCTCGCTAGCATGCGCTAGCATCTCTTGTGTCCCTGCAGTGATCCCGTAGTCTGCAAACAAAGAATAATAGGAGTGTAAAGGTGGGTATAAGGGTGTTTATTTCATGTCTACAGAGCTCTAATAATGGTTAAAATGTTTTTAGAAAGTCATAAAGACATTTTCTGTGCTAAAACTAGGAAAATATTCCATTTGATAACATTGAATCCTACCACAAAACACCACAGTGACAAAAGTACAAACAGGAGAAGCATCAAATGCAATAAGCCCAGTACAAAGCAAGGACACGAATGGGACAGAGCACAGTACGTCGTGGAGCAGAAAGTCCGACATGATGGTGAGCAAGAGGTGGGCGGGGCTAGGCGGACTACAGTGTACAATGTATCCACTAGCTTGAAAACGGACAAATCTTTTGGAGCATCTATTAGAGCAGTGAATGGCTGAGGACATGTTTACTATGCAATGTTTCTGGATTCTGATGACCATCATGGCGGCCAAACCATGTGGATGCCGAGTTGCCAGTCGTGCACAATTCTAGTTTCCTTGGTACAAACCAACTTTCATCAAACATATGCAATCTTGTAGCTATCTGAAAATCCTACATTTGTGATTTTATTACCTTACAGTAAATTCCTGTAATAATAAAAAAGAGTAAAGTCGTAAATTTGCTAGAATAAAAGTCATAACTTTATATGACTGGCATTGCCAGCAGATGGCCTGACATCCACAGCTGAAAAGGGGATGAAAGTGGTCCTTGTGTGGAGTAAGCGAGGTACGGAAGACGGAAGGCCCATGACATGTAATTTATGACTAAGATTTATTCTCGTAAAATCCCGACATTTATTCTTGTACAATCGCATCTTTTCCCCCCTAACATTATAGAGGGTTTTAATGGTAAAATAATGAAAAACAAAATAGTAATATTACGAGTTTTTTCTCATAAGGGTACAACTTTTTTCTCCTAAAATTACGACTTTTTTCTTGTAACATTGCGACTTTTTTTTCGTAATGATACAACTTTTTCTCGTAAAATTTTGACTTTTTTCTTCTAAAATTGCGACTTTTTTCTCGTAACGTTCCATTTTTTTCCCTTAATATTATGACTTTTTTTTTCCTAAGGATACAACTTTTTTTCTTGTAAAATTATGACTTTTTTCGTGTAAAATTGCAACATTTTTTCCCATATGGATACAACTTAAAAAAAATATATTATTACTTTTACATCGTGAAGATAAAACTTTTTTTTCCGTAGTATTACAACTTTTTTTCCTGTAAGGATATAACCTTTTTCTTGTAAAATTACGACTCTATTCTTGTGAATTTGCCAAATTTTTTTGTAACATTACGTTTTTTTTGTGTGGTATTATGACTTTTTTTTGTAAGGATACTCTCACAATCCAAGTGTTGTTCCCGTGACAGTTTTGGTTTTGTTTCGAGTTGGATTTCCTGTGTTGTGTTGTTTTCCTGGTTTCCTTGCACTTTAGTTTTTCTCTGATTACACGCACCTGTTCCTCGTTTGTTTGTCTGGCTATTTATGTTCAGGTGTGTGCACCAGTCTGGGTCGGGTCATTGTCGTGTGTGCTTCGTTTTCCTGTGGACCTGTTTTTGTGTTTTTCCGCTGCTTCGCAGCATTCTCCATTATTAAAAGATTCCTGCAACTTACCTGCTTGATGTCCTGCTCGCTTCTTCCCCGGGGTCGTTTCACCATGCCGAGTCGAGCAAAACATAACCGAGACAACTTTTTTTCTCGTAAAATTACATCTTTTTTTTTGGAAAATTGTACCATTTTTCCCCCTATGGATCCAACATTTTTTTTTTATATTATGACTTTTTTCTTGTAATAGAGACTTTTTACTCGTAACGTTAAAATTTTTTTGTAATAATAGGACTTTTTTTTTTGCAAGGATACAACTTTTTTTTCGTAAAAGTGTGAATTTTTCTTATAAAATTGAGACTTTTTTCTCGTTAAATTGTGACTTTTTTCTTGCGACATTACGATTTTTTTTTGTAATGTTATGACTTTTTCCTCGGAACGATACAACTTTTTTGCTAATAAAATTGCAGCTTTTTTCTTGAAATCATATTATTTTAATACTCATTGTAAACAAGCATTGCCTGAGACAGGGGGCTTATGTGACCTTTGGCCTTGGTCAAAGGTACATTTACGAGTTCTTTTTCTTGTATATAATTATTACTTTTTTGTGTAAAATGATGATTTTTATTCCCGGAAATCTACTACATTTTCCTGCAAAATTATGACTTTTAATGTCGAAATCTCTGCTTTTTTTTTAAGTGGCCCTAACACTCCGCCGTAAATGATAAAGGGGTTTTTTGTGGGGAAAAAATTAATGCACAAAGTAAATGCAAAGTCATAATTTCAGGAGAGACACAAATCAAAAGTTTCATTAATCTTAATCATAAAATTGATGTTGCCAAGTTACGGGAAAAAAGTCATATGATGCGGCAATGTAACAAAGTACAATTTTGCCAGAAAAAGGACTTTTCAGTTGCAGGGATGTAGATGCTGTTTATTAATTATCATTTATTAAAAATGCATACGGGCGTGAAGCCTGTGCAGGTTGCTGATCATTCCTTAGCCCACTCATGTCAATCAATTTTAGAAGAATAAAGTCGGAAATCCTGCAAGGGACAATTCCCTCAATTTTAGCTAATTAGAAACCATAAGAAAGTCATATTGATGAAAATGGGGACTCATCCATGAGGACTTTAAAACCCGAAAGCATGATCCGACATGATGAAGCGTAGTTCATCATCTTGTGCAAGTACTGCGGTATTGATCCGCGGCTGATCAATACATGCATATTGTGTTATGTGGGCTGTAATTGAGCGCACAAATCCATGTGATGTTTTATGTGTACATGAAGTCCCCACCTGTTGAGCTGACATCATTTGAGGCAAGATATTATCATTGGTGCTGTTCCTCATTCGGATGCTGGTGTCAGCATGTCATGCTTTTTTCTCTGGTAGCGGAAAGCCCACTGAATGCTGGTAGCTGGATGACGAAGACATTTAGTAGTAAGTAACAAAAAGGACCAGCCCGTTTGGGAATAGCCTCTCCCTTACCTCCGTCGACTTGAAAAAGAAGCGCTCCTCCTTTCTCTCGTTTTCTTCCCCCCACTTTCTTGTGCTTCTCGTCCCCACGGAGATCGTTTTCCAACAACGTCCAGAATTAGAAAATGCAAAAACGGAGAGTGCCAAGGGGAAACATACCTGCCAAATGCAGCATCCTCATACCTAGCGTGTCCTCCACGGAGACGCTTGCCTAGAAACGGCAAGATGGCATGGAGGCAGATTTCTCTCCTCTGTCCTATAGAGCTTTGTTGCACAACAACACAAATAAAACAACAGTAGATCTGCGATGAGGCTAAAAAGGAATATCATGGGAGGAAAAGTCAGGAAGTTACAAGAATAAAGTTATATTGGTTTGCAAAAAACTGAAGATAACATGGCGAGTAATTCCAAGCGAAAATACAATAAAAAGTAGCATTTTGCTTACAAATGTAACATGTAATTACATTGCATAAAGTTGCAAAGTCAATAGAGAAAAATGCCACATTAATTATTACAAGATTTACTTTTCGAGAAAAACGTGGGAAATGTCACGCTCCGGGTGTTTATTGTGTTGTGATTATTTCCTATTTCCGCATGTTTTTTCCTGCCTTCCCTGATTTGACATTTCTTATAATAATTATTATAAAAGTTATTAAATTGAATTAAGAGAAGTATGTAAGAGCGGTGCAGGACATGTACGAGGACTGTAAGACAGTAGTGAGGTGTGCTGCAGGTGTCACAGAGGCGTTCCGAGTGAGAGTGGGACTCCATCAGGGATCAGCTCTGAGCCCCTTCTTGTTTGCTATGGTGATGGACAGGCTGACGTACAAAACTGTGGTGAGACCAGCGATGTTGTTTGGTCTAGGGACAGTGCCGCTGAGGAAAAGACAGGAGGCTGAGCTGGAGGTAGCAGAGATGAAGATGCTAAGGTTCTCTTTGGGTGTGACCAGGATGGACGGGATCGGGAATGAGCACATCAGAGGGACAGCACATGTTAGAGGCTTTGGTGATAAAGTCAGAGAGGCCAGACTGAGATGGTTCGGACATGTCCAGAGGAGAGATAGTGAATATGTTGGTAGAAAGATGCTAAGTTTTAAGGAGGCCTAGAAGAAGACCAAAGTGGAGGTTCACGGATGTAGTGAAAGAGGATGTGAAGGTGCGATGAAAGAGGATGCAGAAGACAGGGTTGGATGGAGGCACATGATTTGCTGTAGCGAACCCGGAAGGGATAAGCCCAGAGGAAAAGAAGTCCAATGCTAAGGTTCCTGTCGCTCACAGCTCTGCTTGTGTACAAGTCTTTTCATAGTCCAACGCCAAAGCACATCCCTGACGTGTTTGAGCCACATGGGCCATCTCAGGGGGCGGGCTCCTGCGTGTGCCCAGAATCAGGACTAAACACGGTGAGGCTGCGTTTCAGTTTCATGCTGCCAAAATCTGGAACGGTCTTCCAGAAGATGTACGACAATCCTTGTTTTCCCCCGTCTTTCCCGTGAAGCACTTTGAATGACCTCGCGTACGAATTGTGCCCCAAATAAACATGCCCCGCCAAAGGCCGTGAGGGAAAAAGTCGTAAAGTCGCGGGGATAAAAATGTTAATTTGTGAAAAAAGTTCATCACCTCGCCAATGCGGACAACAATCAGCGCCACTGATATGAATATACAGTATCCTGCAATAATCCATGCACTATCGTTCCTTAGCCGATTCATGTTTCCCTGCAAACAAATCCCCCTGTGGCTGAGGAGCATCTGTTTGCATGGATAAGATAGGAACGGGGTGCGGCCTCGCTTGAGGAATCTCTTGTCATTGGGCTCATTGGGAAAGACAGCCGCGGGAGGAACGGTGGCGGCCCCCGAGAGGCCCCGCGGCAGAAACCTGCAGTGGCCGAGATAGGACATGACAGCTGCACAAATGACTGTTGATTTGGTGGTTCCGTGTGTTTTTTCTCTCCATATTTTCAGATTTTTTGCCTCATATGGTGTCGCTGCAAAAGAAAGCTGACAGCATGTAAACACAGAGGACACACTGTCAACCGTCTTTGCTGTTTTTTCTCTTGCAGAGCCACAGCTGTGCCACTTAGCAAACAACAAGAGTATTTTAACTCCTTCCTTGCTGGCCTGTTTGGACAGTAGCTCTAAATAACTCGCAATAACAACCCGACTAGAACCCGAGGCTGCCCGTCAGGCTGCACAAATTGCACACCAGGTAAACCAACTTGCGTTAAAAAGCAGTAGAATGCTACGTCATCGTGCGCATTGTCACTTGTTAACATTGGTAGTTGCTAAAAGTTGCAGAGATGGGATTTATGGCGGATCCTGCTGATCCGTTCCTTTCGAAGAGACGTTCAAAAAACTGGCTGATTTTTATATTTATTACATTTCAAGAAGCCGGCATAAATAATCACTGGGAGGGATGAATTTAGATATCCCACAAATATGAGTTTGAATCATTCATAAAAATTAAATTTGAGCTTTCTTGACACGTGTGGATAAAATTTTAAAATCTGATCAGGATTCAGTGTGAATATTCCACAGGGTGGCGTCACATCACTCTGCTTCAAAGTGATGTAATTTTTTGAATTACCCTCCGTTTATGCGTGTAAACCATGACTTGAACACGTAAAAACATAAAAATAAAAAAAACCAGGCTACAATCAATTTCTTTTGACTGGGGAAAAAAACGGTTCCCAGCTGCGACTCGTTCGTGTTAAAAGAGCCGTTCAAAAGACCTGGTTCGTTCGTGAACATCACAACATTAAAAGTTGCAAAGTAGCGCGAACGTTATGTGAAATAGGTGGACTAGCCTTCTAACGTCTCCATGCATCGCTTGTTGTCATCGTTACGACGGTGGGAATTTGAAAAAGTGGGAATTTGTTCCGAATTTTGGTCTCTAAAGTTGCAAAAATCGTAAGTGACGTGAGCCGGGACTCGGATGTCAAGCATCAACTCAGCATACGCGTCGCGTGTCCGTTAACACTGGGATTTAAAAATGAGGGGAATTTCCAGTTCGGCACAGCAAAAATATTCTCGGCGCCACAAAAATTTGGGGGCTGGAAAATTGCACACAGGCAAAATATGATAGCAACAAAAATGTCCTCAAAGCAACAACATTTTTTTGATAGATACTTATATTATTCATTCATTTTCTATACCGCTTATCCTTATTATTAGACTTTGGGCGAGAGGCAGGGTACACCCTGGACTGGTCGCCAGTCAATCGTAGGGCACATATAGACAAACAAACATTCACGGAAAAATTTTTTTAGAGTCGCCAATTAACCTAACATGCATGTTTTTGGAATGTGGGAGGAAACCGGAGTACTTGGAGAAAACCCACACACGCACAGGGAGAACATGCAAACTCCACACAGAGATGCCCAACGGAGATTTGAACACAGGTCTTCCAGATCTCCTGACTGTGTGGCCAATGTGCTAACCACTCAGACACCGTGCGGCCCCTCCCCAAAATTGTCATAATAATCTTAATTACTTGATCTCAGAATAAAACAATCAAGGCAAGACAGGAGAAATAAGAAGACAAAATAAGAATAAATAAATAGGCAATAACTTCCAATTTATAGTGGTATAATACATAATAATAAATAATATTAATGAATAATCATATATAATAACACTGGTACATAATTAGGTAAAAAGTCCAGTCCTGTGTGTGTCTTTATTGCTCCCCCTCTGTGGTTTTGAATTGCTGCATGCCGTGGGGGCAGAATGATTCGCTCAGTCTTTCAGTGGAGCAGAACAGTGATAGTAATCTGCTCTTCTGTTGGGACAGTGGTTCCCAAACTTGTTTGGCCGCGCAACCCCTTTTGGAGAGAAAATTTATTTTGCTCCGAACCTACCAACCCTACCTTACACGTTTTAGCTTTTGACCGGAGTAACGAGTTTTAGTGATTTTATTTACTTTCTTGATAGCGTTACCACCAAAAAACCGAAGAAGAAAAAGCTTTTGAGGCGTCAGCCCAAACCAACGAAAGGACAGGGAGGTGAGCAGGCCAAGCCGCTACAGGGACGTCCTGTCACCTCAACGCTGCCCTCAAATAAGGGAAAACAAACAACGCAACAAAAACAAACAAAGCAAACCCAAAACAGGACAGCCAGTCACACCAACGGAAGGAAAAGAAAAACCAGGCTGCTGCTCAGCGTCATGCAGCAATAGAAAGACCAGGCGGGAACAAAAGCCTGCAGCCGACGAAGGCAGCAAGGGCGGAGCTCTTTGTCAAAACACAACAATCGATTTGCGATACCAGACATTTCAATGTCCCCCCCTCCTGATTTCTTATTTTTTTGTCACACTTGAATGTTTCACATCATCAAGCAAATGTAAATATTAGTCACTGACAACACATCTGAACACAAAATGCAGTTTTTAAATGAAACGTTTTATTATTAAAGGAGAAAAAAATGTGAAGCTACTAGGCCCCGTGCGAAAAAGTCATTTTAGCCTAAAGCTACTAACAGTTTGGGTCAGCCTTAGCAGCAACAACTGCAGTTGAGCATTTGCCAGAACTTGCAATGAGTCTCTTACATTTTGGCCCACTCATCTTTGCAGAATTGTTGTCATTCTGTCGCAATGGAGGCTTTTTAAGGTCATACTACTGCATCTCAATAAGATTCAGGATTTTGTTTTTCTTCAGCCATTCAGAGGTGGACTAGCTGATGTGTATTGGATCATTGCCCTGCTGCAGAACGCAAGTTGGTTTCAGCTTGAGGTCACCAACAGATGGCTGGACATTCTCCTACAGGATTTTTTGGTAGGCAGCAGAATTTATGTATCCATTTATCACAGAAAGTCTTCCAGGTCCTGAAGCAGCAAAACAGTCCCAGACCATCACACTACCACCACCATCTTTTACTGTTGGTATGACGTTTTTTTTACTTTCATGCAAGATGTAATGAGGCACACACCATCCAAAACATTCGACTTTTGTCCCCGCCCACGAGTATTTTTGGAGATCATGAAGATGTTTTCTGTCAAATTTTAGATGAGCCTTAATGTTCTTGTTGTTCAGCAGTGGTTTTGGTCTCAGAACTCGTTTTTGCCCAGTATCTTTCTTATGATGGAATTATGAACACTGACCTTAACCGAGGCAAGTGAGGTTTGCAGTTCTTTGGATGTTGTTGAGGTTAGGTGACCTCTTGGATGATTTGGTTGGCCGGCTACTCCTGGGAAGGTCCACCACTGTTCCATGTTTTTGCCATTTGTGGATCATGGCTCTTACTGTGGTTTGCTGGAGTCCCAAAGCTTTAGAAATGGCTTTTTCAGACTGATGAACCTTAATTCATCTCAGTTATGTTATGTTTTAACAGGAGGGTAATCATTTTATTGCACAGGACCATTTAGGTATCGATTTTTTTTCCTCCCTTAATATAAATATAAAATTTGCATTTTGTGTTCAGTTGTGTTGTCACTGACTATTATTTAATTGACAAATGTGTGACAAATTTGATTTTTTTAGGCCTTTTTAACCAGGATGGGTAACATGGGCTCCTTATACGGGCCACAAGAGTTTACTTTTGCTGCCTAAAAACAAAGGAAAACCCTTAAAAAGGAACCAAAACCCAAAGGCGGTGAAGTTTTGACTGAAAGAGAAACGTCTCCTGCTTTAAAACAGCTCCAGAACACTCCCCGTCTTCGCAGTCTAAGGAAGTCGGAGAAAACTTTTCTCCTCCGACAACTTGTTTGAGCGAGAAGCTGTGATATTTATGTCATTCTTCTGTGCACCCAAAAGAAAAAATTCTTGAACCCACACCCCCGCCGTGCAAACTGCTGACAGAGGATGACTAAAAGCCGGCTGCACTTCCGCCCACACCAGCCCCGAACTCCGTCTCTAAATGTCGGCTTCGACTCGCAGAAAGTTTCGGCGCCGACCATGAGCTCGCGGCGGCCCCCTGCCGGACGCTTCCCTCGCCAGTAATGAGGAGGGTTGACAGGCGCAGGCAGAAGCGCCTCCATACATATTCAGCAGCCTCTTTTGCTCGGATAGAATTAACCTCGCTGTCACCCTCGCCTCGCTGAAGGAGAAAAACACACACGTTGTAGTGTTTCGAGGAAAAAAGAGGTCAAAGTCTGAGTTTGTTCTTTGTTTGGCCTGAAGGCTGCTGGGAGGGCATTTTCACCTGCCCTTTTAGCATTTATTCCCAACGTGCAGCTCGTTGGCCACATCGACGGCGTAACGTACGAAAAGTGCATTGACGTAGAGTTGCGATATTTTGTCCCCACATGCATTTATGACTCCGATGTGCTCCAGTATTAGGGGTGTGACGATTCGTTTTAACACAGTTTCACGATTCGCGGTGGCCGATCGGATTCAAGCACCATCATTTAGAACTATACAAATTGAAATGAACTTTTTAGCCAAACATTTTTTTGGCCAATGTTTTTGGAATGTGGGAGGAAACCCACGCACGCACGGGAAGAACATGCAAACTCAGCGCAGAGATGCCAAACGGAGATTTGAACCCTGATCTCTTGACAGCGAGGCCAACATGCTACCCACTCATGCACCGTGCAGCCCCTTATAAAGCCCGCCGTGCTTAAATGCGATGCTTTATTTCCTGGTGTCGGTTCAATGGATTGATTACCTTTCAAACGATCGATACATCTGGATTGGCAATTTGGCGAGCGCAGATCCATGTGGTTGGATCCATACATCCATGCAGCGGAGGAATTGCATTCAACCACAAAACTGCATGATTTATTCATTAATACCATTTGCAAAAAAAACGTCATTAGTGAAACCGCAAAATTCAAAGTGCAAACTTGCAAGCTGTATATATATATATATATATATATACATATTTATTTAGTTATTGTTTTACAAGCTGATAAATGAATGAGCTAATATTTGGGTTTTAAAAGTATTTTCACTTCTTACTGAGTGCACTTTAACTGTAAGAACCGTTTTTTATGAGGACTCCGCCAGACTTTTGCTCCCGTGTACATGAGACCAATCCTCCATCTAACTAATGATGTAACGCTGCGTGTAACGTGCATGGAGGTACATACGTATACATATTAAAAATGCATTTGGAGCATGGAGCCCCGCGGGCGTAAGTAAGGACCGTGGCAGCGTTGCATCTCCTACTTCAGGCTTTGATGAATAAAAGATGGCAGCTCATCTTCTGCCGCTTTCCATTGGACGTGAAATATTTATGTGTGTAAAGACAAGCGCAGGTAGCGCAGCAGAGTTGGGTCAAGGAGACGAGGCTGTATGGTTTACCGCTGTCATTTTTAAAAATCATATACATATTAGTCCTTTTTTGAAGGGGTGGGGGCAAGTCTACGCGGGCATAATTAATCAGCTGATGTTTACGCTGTCTGATAGCCTCGGGAAACGTCTCAGTGAAGAAGAAAGTTTCCGCCTCAGCACAAAGTCAAACGAAGAGATGAGAAGTTCATCTCGTGGCTCCGGGGGCGTCGCTTGCCAATTTCATTTCCACTTTAAAGTCGGTCACAAAGCTGGCATGACATGTCTGAAGAACAATCACGCTGACCAAAAAGTCCACTCCCCTCCATCTCAAGTTGGGATTTCTTTACCAGCAGTCATCTGGTGGGACTTCATCCTCGGGGACGTGACAATTTGCGGCATTTATTACCGCCGTTTATCTGTCGGTGTTCTTCGTGGATTTGGATGACGGTGGTGGTCCGGATCATCGTCTGGATCCAGGAATGTTTTGAGATTGGAGCATTTTTTTCATTTCTGCATGTAACTCCATAAACATGCTTAGAGCACGTCAATTGTTCCAACAGGTTCTACAAAATATCAAAGACTGATCCAAAACATGGATTAATTCCGAATACTGTGATCCGTCCATCCGTTCATCCATTTCCTATGCCGCTTATCCTCATTAAGGTCGCGGGGGTTTGCTGGAGCCTATCCCAGCTGACTTTGGGTGAGAGGCGGGGTACACCCTGGCCTGGTCACCAGTCAATCGCAGGGCAGACAAACAAATATCCACACTCCCATTCATACCGATGGACAATTTGGAGTGGCCAATTATATCTAAACTTGCATGTTTTTGGAATGTGGGAGGAAACCGGAGTAGACGATGCCCAACGGAGATTCCAACCCAGATCTTCTGACTGTGAGGCTAACCACTCATCCACCGTGCGGCCTGCTATAATCCGGACTATGAAAAAATAGCACACCTTTGGAATTGGAAATGGAAAATGTAGGAGTATTATTTTGCTTTTCTAGATTTCATCACACACCATCTTTTCTGACGGTATTATAAGTCATTTCATTTCCTTCCAATAATCTTGAATAACAAATAAGTACATAAAATGATAGATGAATTTAAAGTTATGAAATGTTAATGTCAACAAATATTAGAAATACTTTAAAAGCGCACTAATTCAAATGGGATGCATACATTTTCCAGCGTATCTTTGGGAAGTGGACTTTTCTGGTCCGCACCGTGGGGGGGACCTCCCACATCCTTATTGGCAGAAAGTCCACCTTTTTGGGGCACATTTTTCCCATCTCACTTTCCACAAATCTTTTCAGGCTCAGGAGGTGGAAGAAACCTCCCACACGCTCATCGAGGTTCCCGGAAGCACCCAAAAATGGCAGAAAATGCCACTTTTTTTTATTTTTGCCAAAATTGGCACGTAAAATGTGTTTTTTTTCCCCATCTTGCTTCCATGGATCTTTTCTGTTCCGGGACCAAAGGGAAACCTGGCTGCGGGGTGTGTCTTTGACATTCATACGTTGCCGTTCCTAGACTGAGTTTTGGCGGAAGTGGGATCTTATACTAAACTCTTCCACGCCGGGGGGCGTTGCAAAGGAGGGAGAGACAGGCTCAATGGTGAGACGTCATTGTGCAAAGTATTAATGAATGGCAGTGCGTACATAACCACGAAACCGCCACCCACTTTGAAAGCGTGACGGTCACGGTCTCTTGAAGGGCTTCTCTTTCTCGCCGTCCGTTTGTCCGTCTCTCCCCCCTCCAGAGTCTTGTTATCTCAGTCTTTGGTCAGCCGAGGGTGTCAGAGGCCCGACGTGGCAAACACAAGAGATTGCTTGTTAGCTTTCAAGTCAACTAACAAGCAAACTAACAATCGCCAGCAACCGACGTGCCCACAGCAGAAAAAGGGGTCGTTAACGAGCCTTAGAAATCCGAGGCAGGCACGTGAAAGATGGTGACAATGTTATTAAACGGCAGTCGATGTGGTCGCGTCTCATCAGCTGGGAATATTCACAGCCCTCGCTGTTGCTCCCCCTGCCATTACAGCACACGGAAGGTACCAAATGATGAGCGCTCTCATTACGACGCTCGCTCTTACTTGTGATTCACCAATTGCCGTTTTTATTTCTTTCTTTTTCTATTGAAGCAAGTCCGACTGTACGGACATGCATGACCAAAGCCAATGCGGTTCAGAATCCACTCGAGTGGTCCTCAACTAATTAAAGGGCGCTCTTTAAAACACTTTAGATCCTGATTGTGGAGTACATTCCAAGGCTCTATGTGACTTTTTCCCCCCACTATTATTAATTTTAGCATTACATTTGATTGTAATGATATACTATTACAATCAAATTGAATTATATTTAACGTGTTAATCTTGCTGATGGCGTTTGCTCACAGCTTCGGTTTGTTTGTTCCATTTGTTATTAGCTTTATAGAGGATTTGATTATAACGACATATTACATCTCATCTACTTGATTGTATTCCTGTCATCATTTCAGTTCTTGGGTGTGCTGTGCTTTTTTTTTACTTTAAAGCGAATTTTCGAATACATTTTATTAAATAAGTCAGCTGGGATAGGCTCCAGCACACCCGCGACCCTAATGAGGATACTCGGTATAGAAAATGGACGAATGGATGTTATTTTACTGTTTTCATATATATTCATATATATAAATATGTACTGTAACATATAAATAAATCTTGCTGTGCTGTATAAAATGTGGAGCAAAAAATATTAAAGATATATATACTGTGGATGCATAGATATGCCTTGCTATAAAATATGTGAATATATATATATATATGTAATTTATACATATATATTTTAATAAAATGTATTATTGATGTAATATACTATGTCGCAGACTTTACTACTTTTTTTGCTTCTTTATTAAAATACAAAAAAAATGAAAACCCCAGAAAAAAAATTTTCACATACATTTTTTTTCCCTATATTTATTCCTTTTCCACCCATATTTTTTTTCATTATATTTAATTTGCCTTATGGCCATCTGATTTTACTATTAGAGTAAAATATATACATTTTTATTATTAATAGATATTTGTAGTCTTTATCTTACCATCTTTTTTCCGATTGGCTGGGAGTGATCACATGGTTCTATCTTTACAGGGAGTGTTGTGCATGATTTAACACTGTACTACTGCAATTTTCCTGACAGTGTGGCTTCTTTGGAGTCGTTTTGCAGATTTCTGTCATTAACAGCTGGTGAGAGGAGCCATCGAACTCAACTGAATGATATCCGTAACCACTCTGCACTGCTTTTGGTTTGGTTTGGTTTTTTTCTTCCCTCCAATTGGATCCAGTACTCGCTGGTTAATGAAACAAAACAACACAGTCTCTCCTGACATTTTCATAAAGACATTTTCACTTGGCAGAGATTAACATTAAGCAGATTTCAATCGCTAATTGCCTCCTCTGACGTGGGAGCTAATTATATTTGCATTGTGTGGAGAGCGCTCCAGCTTATTGCTGCGAGCGGATAAATGATTGCTCTTTGTGAAACCATTTTTATTTGTATTTTTTTTTTTT
The DNA here is from genome assembly GCA_024372805.1 of Oostethus manadensis. Taxonomy (NCBI): domain Eukaryota; kingdom Metazoa; phylum Chordata; class Actinopteri; order Syngnathiformes; family Syngnathidae; genus Oostethus; species Oostethus manadensis. The sequence continues at coordinate 1,804,234 of QODF01000090.1, read as the reverse complement.
TATTTCTTAAAACAAAAATGAGTGCATTTAGTGGTGCTCAAGTCAAAAAATGTGTTATTGTAGCAAAATGCTTACCTCAAGAGGACATTGTGTTTTTGTAGTGCAGAAAGAAGTCGACCAACTAAAAAAACAAAATAACTCTTTGTGTACTGCAAGAATTCTGCAAGAAGAAGACTCCGATTAATTGTGATTAATTATGAGTTAACTATGGACAGAATGTAATCGTTTGCCAGCTTTAACATATACATAGTGGTTAACTCCCCCTCTCTTGTCTGCTAACAACCTTTGAGACACTTTTTAGGGTTACTGGTGTGTGTGTGAGGGACAAGAAGAAAAGCTCTGCCTCACTTAAGGAGAAGTTGCCACCTGGTTGGGTTGCAGGTATCCTCCGCACATCCATTTAGTGCACTGATAAATGGCGATATTCATAAGTAGTAAATGTATTTATCAAGTAAACATAAGACAGCTTTACCAGAAACCACTGGATCGCATTTCGTCATGCAAATGAGCGCATTAGCATTTCTTCACCGAGAGCTTAATCACTTTGAACTATGGAGTCAGGGCAGACACTTCTTGCATAATAAATCAAGGGGACAATATTATCGCAGGGATTTAAGAGGTAGGAGGACGAGGTAGTGGGGGGGGGTTCATCATAAAAGTGTGGCTCTGACCCAGCCAGCATGACGCCTCATTTCCTGTTTCGCATTTCCATTTCCCGAGGTGTTTTAATAAAGCATTTAAAAATGAGCACTGCATGAAATCCAACGCTTTACACACTAGCATGTGTGTTTGCGTCTTCTCTCTGCTCCAGGGTGGTTTGGAAAGTGTGTGTCAGATGGTTCCGTTCTGATAAATGGTCCCAAACCGTATCAGTGATTCCAGAAGGTTCCCAAGGAGAACCTCATAGGACTTTATCATTCCTGGTCCAAATAAGCTTTGCTGGCATTGACATCGGAGGATTTAATCCCAGATGGTAGAACATTTTGGGAGGATTTTTCTTTTGCCGGAAATTCTGGTTCGGGGTTTTTCCTTGCCTCTGTCACCAGAAGTGTTTTCTATGTATGAGGTGACGCATCCTATGGACATGGACGGTCCATATTTCCCACCAAATTAACTTGTAGAAGACCGTTTTATATCTAGAATTTTTTATAGTGAAGAAGTTGCTAACGTCGTCTTGTCTCGCAGTTGCGGCGTGCAAATTACAAGCCTCAGAAGGTCTGCTGGCATTTGTGTGTAAATCAGAGTGTGTGGAAGTGCAAGGTAGAAGATTAGTGCCAAAAGTCACGGGACAGCGGTGAGATTGTGTCAAAAGGCATGTGACAGTATTTTGTAGCTGTGGAACTGTTTTTCGGTTCTGCAGAACCGATACCAGGGATGTAAATCCGTTTGTGGTAGACGATTCGATACACATCGAGATACTTGGGTTAGGATACGATTCAAAACGATACATTTGAAAGATTCTATGCTATTTGATACACTGTACAAACGACATTATAAAATAAAGACACCAATTCTATAAAAATGGCATCTGTAAAGAATTTTCAAACGTGTAAAAGAGCACATCATATGCCCAAGCATGCTGTAAAGCAGGGGTCCCCAACCAAAAGGCCGTGTGAAACGTTCAGGTGCAATGAGCAAAAAAAAAATTACATCAAATTGTGTGTAAATGGATATCAATTTTGTAAACGTGCCATTATTTTTTTCTAAAAAAATAGTATACAGTTACAAAACTCACAGATTTTGCGTGTTTTATGTCCCAATTTGTTTCACGGCCCCTGAACTCACCATCTAACTTTTTCCCATGCTGCACAGATACTGTATTTTTCATTCCATACTGTATTTCTTTCAGCTCATATTTGCTCCCAAGTGCTGATACTCTATGGAAATGTATGAAGGTAAGACATGATGACCTCACTGAGTGCTAATGTGCATTTTGTTTGTTCGTTGCACCTCTCTGAAAAACAAACTCCAGGCTCGTTCTGGCGGATGGTGGCTCTGTATTCATTTTGTGCTTTTAATTTGATGTGGCTCCTGTTTTAGTTTTACATAATACATAATAAATACAATAGATTACATTACTATAATGTCCGCATGTTTTGCTGATGTGTTGTAAATATTTCCCAGTGACTAGCTCGCGTGCTGCTAATGCTAGCGCTATCTGCTGCTATCCATTCTGGTCTTCAGTCACGTGATCTTCCGTTGTTTGAGATATGAACTGTCACCTGGCTCCTAGTCTTGTGATACCTGGTGCATGTCTCTTGATGAGCTCCTGGAATTGAAGGATTTATGGCTGATTTGTATCGATCCAGATCGGCTGCTTCCGATCCCTCGCTTGTCAGACCGTATATATCCGGTCGCATCGGTTTATCGTCCGCAACCCTATTTAATAGGTTAGGTTGGTAGGTTTCTTATTGGCAAAAAAAGCATTAGTAAGTGAATGATGGTTTGTATTTGCAAAGCATACTGAGTTTGTTTGTGAAGAGGTTTTGGCTTGGTTTTAAACGCCATAGAATCGGCACTACGTGCTGTCATGTGAAAATATCTGTAAATGCAATTCATGGTGCCCCCTATGGGTTGTGGTCAAAATTCTTTGCAGGCGCCCCTGCAAACATTTTGCTTGATGGCAACCATGTTTTTCAGCCAGTCCGAATTGTACAGAAGTGCGCCCCTCATTCCCCTGTAGTCGTGTACCAAATTTTGCTGTGATTCGGCTAGACACCCTGAAGTTACAGTGACTGTTAACGTGACAAAACTTCAAAGGCATTAAAGCTGGCGCAGAGACCAGGGTGTTACCTCTCAGTTCCTTAGTCCATTGGAGGTCCCCTAACGCCCCCAGCCCATAAATATGACTTCACAGCCTTCTCATAGGTTCTGATTTAATTTACTCCCACAAAAGACCCTCGCCACCTTTTGCGGCACTCAAACTCCATAAGAAAGCGTCGGGGCATCAGTGTGAGCGCGGCCCCAAGGCTACGCATCATCTCAAACAAACCGTCCACAAACAGCCTTTTTATTCCTTCCAGATCCCTCGCCACTTTCGTTCCGTTTATTTATTCCGCTCGGCGCATTCACGTGGCCTAAAAGTTGACATTTCGGCGGAGACCCAGCGGTATCTAAATTGGCGAGAACCTCGCGGTTTCTTATAAAAAAACCTTAAAAAGATCCGTTTAACAAATGAATAATATCCACGACGGAAGTCTTTTTCTTTTACGGCGCCCTCCAGCATTATTGGTGGCCTCGGTAAAGATAAGCTTATTACTTTTACAGCGTTTTGACTTGTCTTTGCCAAGGGTACCAATAAATCTGGAGGGCAATATGTGTATGTACTGTATATCTTCATCCTCCAGTCTGCCTTATCTCACGTTTGCAAAATGCACAACCTTTTCTTCCAAGTAACTATTGATGTTTTAGTTGTTGAATATGATTTTATTCTGTGGTGTGCCTGTTGTAGGTCCACTCTTGTTTCTTTTAAACACATTGAATATTTTATTTAAAGGGGACCTATTATACTACTTCTCGGGCTTTTGTATTGAGTTCTGGCCTCCCATAGAGCAGCTACACAAACAGACTCCGCGTCTTTTCCTGCAGCACCCACCAAACGGTCTGTGTTACACTCCGTTTGGAGTGTAAGCGCTCCCGAGGACTTCCGTGCAGCTGCAGAACCCCACTTCCTAATTCTCGCGGTACAGGAGTTGATAGTAAATGGAGATTTATCTTTTGAAAACAGCTATTAGCAGCTCCAGACATGGGTAAGTCTGTGATTTGCTACAAAGACAACCGCTTTTGTCCCATTACTTACCCAAAATAAACAGTTAGGATCCTGATAAATTGTACTCGTCAACACGGCCGAGGAACGCTGGAAAGGCGTGTGACTTCAGCAACAGTTTGGTGGATAGTTCAGCTTAAAATTGCTAAACCAACTTAGCTTTCCCTCACAACCGAACAAACATTTCCTGGGAGCCATTGCTCAACGTTGCCCATATAAGGAAGTTGCGTGATGCCAGTGGCACGTAGAGCCATCCGAAACTGCTTTCAGGGATCACTTCCAGATGGGGCAACCTCATTATCAGACGCGTTGGCATCGTTTAACAGGAGAATACAACACTCTAACAACATTTGTAGGTCAGAAAAGAGGCAAAGCATAATATGTCCCCTTTAATGAAGAAAATGTAAAGGTTACCAAATGTAAAAAAAATGGAAATGTCAATTTGTCAGGTTTTGTTTTCCATGTTTCTTCACCTTCTCCTTATCCATTAATAACCCTAACCTTTTAACAATTTTAACCTTTTGCTTTATACTATTAACTCCTAACATTATGACTTTACTTTTTGACTGTTTTATTAATTAAACCATTTTTTAACTGCTCTTTTTTTTTTACATTTTTGCCATTTTAAATTTCTAGTTTAATTGTATTTTTAGAAAGTGTCAAGGCAGTGTTATTATAACAGTGTTATTACAGTGTAATAGGTATAGTGTTGTAGGTAAACGTGGTTAACTGCCACAAATGAATGAATGTATAGGAAACACTGGTTACTATAAGAAGATGACCTCCTTGGAACAAGTCATTCAAAACAGCAACAAATCTACTTTATTGGAAAGCTGATATAATTTTATGATTGTGCTGCATTTTCTTTTCCACTTTATTGGTAACGCACATTTTTTTGTCAATAGACATAAAATGTCAAACACGCCGAGCGTACGCTATAGCTTTGAATTGTTTTGTGCTTTGTTAGAATTTGCTTTTTAACCGTGGCATTTTACAGCATTGAATCCCACATTGTTCTTCTTTATTGCTGATGGAATGCACAACATCATAACAGTCTAGCCACATCCAGAGGACCATGGCTGGTCAGCGACTGATGTGAGACCTTGTTGCAGTCCGGCTGGCTAGCAAATGAACTTTTCTAGATATTTCTAGATATTTGACAGACTTGATGAGAGTTTGGATTTTGACCACCTGAAAAGTCCCTTCTTATGCTTTCATGGACATGATACCACCTTTGACCTGCTCCCAGCTAGATGAGCCTGCCCCATGTGTATACAAAGAAGCAGGCTTTGCTACACGTCTTAAAATAAACCATGTGTTGTATGGTATTATATTAACTGCAGTTACAGTGTAAATGTAAAATATGGTATACACAATAGCGCTTCTTGGGGGAGATAGACAAACTCAACTAATTCCCAACTAATTATAATTAAAACTATAGACGCACAAAACACTAAAAGCACTCATAAACTGTGCATGTTCCAGCAACAAGATTTAGATTTGAAATTATTTTTCCCCAGGGGAAGTTTGTCTTCATTGACTGTACATTACAGATACAACAGAACACATTATAGACAGTAACAACATATACCTGCTTCCGGACAGACAGCTCAGCAGTGCCTGCTGTTCAGGGCAGCTATGGCTGCAGGGATCATGCTTTTCCCAAGACGGGCCCTCCTGAACTTAACTGATCTGGGTGGGATGAGATATTGATGCAGTGAGTGGGTGATACCTTGTGTGATATTGTTTGCTATGCGAAAGATGGACCTGTTGTTTAATTCCGTGAGGTTGGGTGTGGGAAGAAGCAGCTGTGTTTGGGACGCGAGTGAGTTTGGGCCTGTTGGTGACCCGCTTCAGGGTCTGAGCAAGGCACACTTCCAAAAAACTAAAATACCGTAATTTCCAGACTATAGAGCATGCCGATATGTTAGCCACATCCACTAAATTTAAAGAGAAAAAAAAATGTTCATATACAGGCTGCCCATGTCACGTTGTAACATAGCATATGTTGTTCTGAAAATATTAAATACATGTTTTTTTCTATAGTGCGTGTAAGATGACTAGTTCAAAAGTAGCCTACCAGAAAAGTCATTCGTCCTCCTCCTGGGAACTAAAACCACTAAAGTTTTCCTCTTCTTTTGTCAGTCTCTCTCTCTTTAGTTGTCTCTCTCGAGGCAAATTAGCCTTTTAGCTTGAGTTGTTGTCTTTGTCATGCACAACAGCGTAGCGTATCACAACAGTCGCCACTTTCCAGGCATGACTAATCAAACTATGCTAAATCAAACTGTTGCTGTCCAAGCATTCCAAACAGAAGCTGTATGAGTTCTACACTTGATCAAACTTACTCAAGAATTTGTCAGATCAAAACAAGATTGCTGCATTAACATCAGCGTCCACTTCACTAATTCCTGAAGCTGCCTCTAAGCATCATGGGAGCTATCTTTTTGGCCATAAATTAGCAACATTACTGTACAAGATGCAGGTTTGAAAGCGTGAGATAATAGTAGCGTCTTATACATTAAGGTAATCTGGTGTGTGTTGACAGGTCGTAGTTGTCCTTCATCATGCAATTAAACATGCCACTTGTTGTGCTTTCCCTTACATTTAACCAATAAACTAAACGCGTCCTAACTGAACAAGAGCACAAGCCTAATGGTGCCGTGGTGCAGTCCTACAAAAGCTGAGCTCTAAATGAAAACCTTCTCTCTCTTGCTCATTTCATTAGCACACCATTAAATGTCCTCCGGGAAAACCATTCAAATACAATAATATACCTTTACGCTTTCACTCCACTCTCCCTTCACCCAGATGCACTTTGTTCATCGCTGCTTCACGATGATGCTGTTGATCAGATGCTGATAGCTATCATTGATGAGAATATGATGACTCTGAAATGAAGTCCGATTAAAGAGGAAGGCTAAGAAAACCAGAGACAAAAGTCTGCAGTCATTAAAAAAGAGCCAGGCTGCCATTCATAACTTGAGTGGTAATTATAGACTAATGTACTCGTTGTCTCCCTACGCCGCGACAAATATGAAATGGCAAGGCATGCATGCATAAACATCACCTTGTACCCTCCGGGCCCCTGTGTAAACACACACTGGGAAACACAGAAGGCGATGGTTTTAGGGGGAAAAACACCAGCGACAGGGCTCGCGGTAATGATGCTCAACGCTCCTCTGACTGGTAATTAATGCCGAGGTGACATCTCGGTGCAAAGCGCACAGGGCTTCTGGGATTAAAAACTGAAAAACACCCGTCTTTTTCCGCAAGAGTTGGCTTGGTAGTTTTTGGGGATTATGCAAAAATTACATAACCGATTTTGTAGCAGGGTCACGTAGACGAGCGGGATTTCCAAGTGTGAGAAAAAGATTTTCTTCTTCACAACTGCTAAGATAACTTGAAAATGAATTCCTTTTAAGTTTGGCTCAAAATATTCTCCACAGTTTCTTGGAAAGTAGGAGATGCACCATTCATGAGGGCCACACTTTGAAAACACGGCAAATTTCCAAAATTCCAAGCCTTGCATTCCTTATCACAAAGTGGATAAACAGAGTTAAACATGTTACATTATTTATTTGTCTTTTAAGGCTCGTACTGTTTACTTTGTGTGCATTTGTTATTTAGAGGTCATTTTGCTGACCTCGATAAATTGACATGTGCATACGTGTGTTTCGGTCTGTCCTCTCTCTTTGCCGCACAGGCTGGATGACAAGAGGGCTCACTCTGCACATTGGTTAAGTTAGGTTTATGTTAGGAATTGGATATTCGTCTTTGTTGCTGTTCATTTCACTTTGGCACTTGGATATTCGGCCCTTTAGCAACTGTGGTAGTTCCCCCTCACTGTGCCTGGACTGCTCACTCATCGGAGCTCACACGGACTGTGTGAGCTCTAATCAGCCCTCTCCTGAACTAAACATGTCGAAGAGGCAACCACAAACTTAGGTTAAGTCGGCGAAAAAAACTTTGACATGCTTACTACCCACCGAACGTGAGCATGAGTTCACGTACAGCAATAGCCAGTATAAGATAGCTGGGTTGTCCTGGTTTAGCAGAGCAGGTAATGCGGGAATGTGTGTGTGTGTGTGCCGGTATAAGTTGTGCATTAGTGTTTGTTAAATTGTCTCAAGAAAATGTTGTCAATATCAATTATCAACAATAATTTGTTGAACATTTATCGTCCAGCAAAATTTGTTATCATGACGGGATAGTCCCTTATAGTATCCTACTATAAGGGACATGTAAATTACTTTTTGTATTTCACGGCCTGTTGTGATTTTTGACAGACAGGTAAGTATTTCATTGGCGCGATTCTAGTTTGGACTATACATAGAATGTTGGTCAGATTTCAAGTTTTCTTGACTATACAAAATGATTTGTAAAAATGGAGTTATTTGTGTCACCTTCAGTTCCTTAGTTTTGTTTAAAATCCTCTGTCTTGCAGTTAGTCCAAAAGTCTCAAGCAGTGTGTCCCAACCCTAAAAACTAACCCAATTATTTTATCTGCTTCACCATTAGTATCTGTTTTCCTCTTTGTCCTTCACCGCGCTCGTCATTAGCCATCCAGACATCAGACAAGGCTCACTCTCACCCCTCACCCCACCTCCCTGCCCTTAGCCTCCGCCTCCCCCAGCCCACCCCTCACCTAACTAACTCTCATCTTTCGCCGCCACCTGCCAGACATCGCATGCCTTCGTTAGGACAATGGGAGATTGGAGTTTTTGCTGTCCGTCGGGAATCTTTGTGTCTCTTTTTGACACAAGAACACCCTCCCTCATTGTACAATCTACAAAAATGTATCCCATAGGGTGTTTCCACTGGCAAAAGCTGTAAAGGTCAAGAGTACTTATTAGGGTACCACCCCCATAGGACAAACCACTTTACCCTTAAAGATAACTGACTTATTCTTTATCCTTGACAAACATATACCACATTCAAACCTAAAGCAATTTGCTGGGAACACATACCATGAAACCCTCAGAACCTTGGATTTGTTCAGATTTGCTATTTCCCCAGTAAAACTGCCAAAAAAATGTAAAAAAAAAGAAAAATGCAGATGGTTTCTGTCGTTTCTCGATATCTGTATGCTTTGATTTTTGGAGTAGTGAGGTTCTAGGTCCAACTTTAAGTACTTAGCATCCATCATTAATAGAAACATTCGCCCTAACCTTGAAGAAGCGTATTACACGCTCATGACTTATGTGTCATTGCTATTATTCCATACATGTCGAATGTATGAATTTATAGTTTATGATTTTCCCATAATAAGCCATATTCTAATAAATTTCCCATGAAGCAAAATCAGAAAAATATAAAATATATTTTTGTTGTCTCTTGTTTGAGTTCTGGATATTGCTTCATCTTTTTGGAAAGGTGTGACCAAGTCAGTGTTTTGCAAGTCTCAAGTCTTTAATCTCAAGTCAAGCCCAAAGTAAGGTCGTGCAAGTCCAAGTCATGTCTCAAGTCACGACAAGACCAGTCGAGTTAAGTCCAAAGTCCTTAGAAGTCATAAGCATTCTTTTTTCTCCCAAATAATATGTCACGTTATGAACGTAACAATCTATCCAATATGACAAATACAATGAATACATTTTGAATTTTACTCAACATATTCATTGAAAAATTGAAAAATATTTTCAAGTCATCAGAGTAAAGTATGAGTCTTTGATGATATTGTCACGTCATTATCATTGTCAAGTCCAAAGTCATCAAAATTGTAATTTGGGTCCATGTTGTGTGACTCGAAACTACATCTCTGCCTATTGGGCTGGGCTGCCCAACTTTTCAAGTATATTGCATTCTTCATTTAGCCACTTTAATGACATGCTGGTACATCGCAACATTTGCCCTAACCCTGAAAACAGGTTTCTTTTTTATAATTATGATTTTAAGTTTATTTAATGCATTTCTACTCCGAACATCATTTTAGTCTCACACTTACTGGTTCAGAAATATTAACATTTTCCATATTATGTCATAAAAAATAAAATAAATAAATAAATAAATGAATAAATAAAAGCAAAAGGAAGTAGCAAAAATGGTACAGTCATTCTCTGTTTATCGGGAACAATTGCTTCCAGACATACCTGAATGTCTGTGAAGGAGGAGTCAATATTAATAAATGAAATATTGTCATAGTTGAAGCATAGAAAACATGTTTATTACTTTGTAAACATGATTTTTTTTTTACCATTATTTGAGCCCTGTAAACAAGAAATAACACTCTTATGCTCAACTTCACACTCCCATTATTCTTTGTTTACACTTTATTGTCCAACAGTAAAGCGCAGGCTACGGGATCACTGGAAGACACGGCCGCCGCTTTAAACACAGCATACTAGTTAGCCTCCCACTTGTGCAATCTAAACCTAAGAAAGGGTTTCCCTCGGAGTGGGGAAAGGACAAAGTAAGAATTTTAAAAACTACCACTTCCACACAGAATGGGAGGAATCATGTTGGACATGCCATTGATGACTCCTTGTAGTGTAAATGGATGGATGATTGATAGATAGATAGATACTTTAATAATCTCCAAGAGAAATATATGTAGGTACTGAAATGTGTAATGTGATATAATGTCATGTCTCATCAATGTACGGACACCTAGTGAACAGAATGCAACATATAACTTTTAATATTATCTTTCAATATTTTTGACTAATGGGACATAATTTTCACAAAAAAGCGAGCATTTATTAAGTAATTAATTTCTGAAAAGCCACGATAAGAGCGAGGGAGTAATGTTCGATTACTTGGCAAATTATTTTAGGTGGTACTCGGCGTACAATATTTTATTGTCCATGAAAAAAAGTTAGAGAACGAGCATGAACCAGCAATGTCAGTATGTAACAAACGCTCTCGCCAGATTTTTATCACCAAATGGACTTTGGTCATTTGTCATGAAGATCCCTCGAGCTTGAAATTTTATGTGTAGAAATAACCTGAAAGTCAGATGAAGGATTTAAAAGGTTACGGCCCGTATAATCACAATGGCGTGGTGAAAGCCGACGTGTTTTGTCAATGTGTGTACACAATTAGAACCCTGACAGAGTGTCCTTGCCTGCTGGGGAGAGGCTGGTCAATTTGGTGCTGAGTGTTTAATTTGCGGCAGGCTGACTATATATAAAAAGCACACGTAGTCATCAAGCAGTAATTACCCTGTCTGTGCTTTATTCCATTGTTATCGAGATACGGTTATTGTTTGAACAAACCAATGAAGCACTTGCAACAATAGTGCCGACACATTTGTCAATGAATCATGTGAATAATTACTGAAAAGTGCTGCTACAACTTAGCACCTGTCTGCAGAAAGGCTTATCAAATCCTGCGCTTAACAATACACAATTATCATATTTTGTGGTTAGAAAACAAAGCAAACAAGTACAGACTGGACTGCGTGAATTGTAAGCAACAGTGGTAGAACGACAGCCTATGACAAACAACTCATTCTGCTGTTTGTGGTGGTTTGTGTGGCGGAAGTTATCAGTAACGAGGAAGACAAAAAGTAGATATTGACAGTTTTTGTGTGAATTTGACAGTCAGGAGCTTCAGTGGCACGCGGAACACTGCAAAAACTGAAACCTAAGCAAGATTGCGGTCGGGAGGCGTACAACCGTGTAGCACCAGTAGCATCAGCAGTTCCAACATTTTAAGGCGCATGCAGAGATAGATAATTCTTGTGATACTTTAAATGCAGCTATCGTTAAAGAAGTGTCAAATAAATAAAAATGACAGACTGTTTTTCTCTGGATATTTTTTTGACCTTATTTATTGTTCGACCTTATATAAACCTTGTCTGACCATATTGTCTTTGAGGTTTTACATCAAAATCTGTCCTTGGATCCCCAAAATTTGTACACTTAGTGTCCATCACCTTCAAAACCTAAATTTGTAAGTGTTAATATGGTCTGTTTCTCTTCCATTGTTAATTGCCTTTTTTTTTTCTGGAGAACAGCTTTAGTCTGTTGACCCATTTTGTCACGATTTATCTTTGTACCAGTTCAAACTATTCATTGTTCCTGAAACAACTTGAATTAGAATAAATTAATAATTAATAATAATTAATTATTTGGGCTAACGTGTAGAAAAGTTGATACAGAAAATTCCCAAGTTGTAGCGGACTTTGAAAGTGTCAGCAAAACATTCATGTGCATTTGTTTAAGCAGATGTCAATCTACAATTACCGCCAATCAGAGACAGGTTATTTCGTAATTATTGGCCAATCGGGTTCCTCTATGTGGAATGACTATGAGGAGGGGAGGGTGATGCCGGAAATTGAGATGGACGCAAATAGTGGCGACATTTAACTACCGGTGGATTTAGGAGTTTGTGGACCTAACTGAACAACGTGAGTAAAATGTGTTCAATGTCATTTCTTCTTCTTCTTTTCCTTTCGGCTTATCCCGTTAGGGGTCGCCACAGCGAATCAATTGCCTCCATCTAACTCTGTCTTCTGTATCCTCTTCTCTTGCGCCAACTACCTTCATGTCCTCTTTCACTACATCCATAAACCTCCTCTTTGGTCTTCCTCTAGGCCTCCTGCCTGGCAATTCAAAACTCAGCATCCTTCTACCAATATATTCACTATCTCTCCTCTGGACATGTCCCAACCATCTCAGTCTGGCCTCTCTGACTTTATCTCCAAAACCTCTAACATGTGCTGTCCCTCTGATGTGCTCATTCCTGATCCTGTCCATCCTGGTCACACCCAAAGAGAACCTCAGCATCTTCATCTCTGCTACCTCCAGCTCTGCCTCCTGTCTTTTCCTCAGCGGCACTGTCTCTAAACCAAACAACATCGCTGGTCTCACCACAGTTTTGTACACCTTTCCTTTCATTTTAGCTGAAACTCTTCTATCACACCCGACACTTTTCTCCACCCATTCCAGCCTGCCTGCACACGCTTCTTCACCTCTTTTCCACACTCTCCATTGCTCTGGACTGTTGACCCTAAGTACTTAAAATCCTCCACTTTCTTTATCTCTTCTCCCTGTAACCTCACTCTTCCACTTGGGTCCCTCTCATTTACACACATGTACTCCGTCTTGCTGCGGCTGACCTTCATTCCTCTCCTTTCCAGGGCAAACCTCCACCCCTCAAGCTTCTCCTCCACCTGTTCCCTGCTCTCACTACATATCACAATGTCATCTGCAAACATCATAGTCCATGGAGATTCCTGTCTAACCTCGTCCGTCAGCCTGTCCATCACCATAGCAAACAAGAAGGGGCTCAGAGCTGATCCCTGATGTAGTCCTACCTTCACTCGGAACTCCTCTGTCACACCTGCAGCACACCTCACTACTGTCTTACAGTCCTCGTACATGTCCTGCACCGCTCTAACATACTTCTCTGCCACTCCAGACTTCCTCATACAATACCACAGTTCCTCTCTGGGCACCCTGTCATAAGCTTTCTCCAGATCTACAAAAACACAATGCAGCTCCCTCTGACCTTCCCTGTACTTCTCCATCAACATCCTCAAAGCAAATACTGCATCGGTTGTACTCTTTTTTGGCATAAAACCGTACTGCTGCTCACAAATGCTCACGTTTGCCCTTAGTCTAGCTTCAACTACTCTTTCCCATAACTTCCTTTGACGTGCAGAAAGAGGAGCGCACAGGAGCGTGTGTAACACATTAGCTAACTGTTGGTCGACGGGAGAGCAACGTGCGTCTGTGAGAGACAAGCTTCTTTGAGTATAACAATGTAAACATTACAAGATAAGACAGGATGTTTATGGGGGTTTAATCCTGTTGGTAGTGTGCTTTGAGCATGGCTGCACCTGCTGCTGCATCGAGGTACCCAGGGCTTGTCAACGAGAGGCCCGCTTCTGCACGTGGACCACACGAGGATGTCCGCCATTGCTCAGCTAAGTGCTAGGCAGAGGATTTGAGCTAACTGGTGGATCAGTGAGTACACAAGTTTGTTTGTGAATTATAAATTATTATACCACAACTTGAACCTTGAAACCTGCTGCATCTGAATTGTTTAAAGGGGACCTATTAGGATTTTTCTCTTTTCCGACCTATAAATGTTGTTACAGGGTTGTATTCTTGTTTTAAATGATGCCAATGCTTCAGATAATGAGGTTGACGCTTTTGGAAGCAGTTTTTGATGGTGAGTTGAGGTCCACTGTCTAATGACTTTTTTTTATTATGGGCAACGTTGATCAATGGCTCCCAGGAAATGTCTGTTACGGTGGGAGGAAGAGCTAATTTTGTTTAGCTTTCCTAAATAGGCAAGCATCAGGCAGAAGTGGTTGGAGTTGCTGATTCCTGCCCAGCAAGAGGAAAATATGCTCATCTGTCAACAGCACTTCCCACGGGACTATTTTGCAAATATTGGCCAATACAAAGCTGGACTATTCGCCAAATTGTTTTTAAAGTCCGACGACTTTCCAACGTTGCTTGGTCGTGTTGAGTCAAATGAGCAAGCTGTAAGTAATTTATCTGGGTCCTATCTGTTCATTTTGTGTAGTGGAACAAAAGCGGTTGTGTGCATAGCATTATAGAGTGTGCATGCAGAAAGCGGAGGGAGTGTTACCTGCACGCATGCAAATTACAAGCTGACCCATGCCTGGAGCTGTTCAAAGTGGACATTTTAAAAAGATAAATTGCCGTTTACTATCAACTCCTGTGCCGCCAGAATTAGGAAGTGGGGTTCGGCAGTTGTCCCGGAGTCCTCGGGAGTGTGACCAATCACAGCAGAGTGCGCTCGGTGGGAGTGCCAGAAGTGGAGTAAATTACACAGTATAATAGGTCTTCTTTAATAAATTTCAAAATTGCATAATGAGTTGTCTTCACTTGTTTCATGTGACTTTGTTGGAACATAATGGGTGTCTGTAAGACTTGCTTATAGATGTGTGGTGTTGCTCATGGTGACAGTGTTAATGATGGAAATTCTGTCTCATTTTAGACAGCGAGTTCTTTTGGCTCCGTTCACTAAAAAGTGTCACCTCAGATTTTTTGTTGTTGTCTTAAATTAATGTATTACCAAATTATGCTGATGGTGTAAAAATAATCACTAATGTAAAATTAAATTAAATGGTATTTAAATCTTCAATGAACAGCTACAAAAATACAATGTATTACAAAATACAAGACCCATCTCAATAGAAAAGGTCAAATCCCTGCATGCAGATTTCTATTTACAATTAACAAAACATAAGTTTAAAAATTGCAAAGCAAAAACGAATTCAGCAGCATCCAGGTAACAGTTTTGTCTTTTTGTCAAAATCGGCATTGAAAAACTCTTCTTCTGTGTCCTGTGGTTTACCCCGCCCCTCCTACTGTACGTCAAAACTAATCGTCTCTCAATTAGCTCCCAATGACGAGAACCGGCTCTTATAGGCGATCCGTTCATGACCGACACATCCCAGTAGTAATTCTCCAGCAAGCGTGGCTTCTCTGCACCCTAGTCGGTCATATGTCTGTGGCGGTAAGTGTATGTACTGTAGATCCCAATGTTATATTTTAGTAGCTCTCACCAATTTACCAATATTGTTCATCAGGTAATTTGAGTGAGTGGGCTGCATACGTATCAGCAGTAAATTCCAAGGAAATGTCCCAAGTAATGTGTTTAGTTATATTTTTATATATTGCTTGTTTTCAGGGGAGCTGCTCTGTTACATAAACTGCAGTTTAGTTCTTTGTATTCAATCAGTCACTTAAGTAATGTGGTGCATGTTGATATCATTTCTTAATTTTTTTCCCCACTTTGTAATGTTTTTAATGCATTTGCTGTTTTAGCTGTTTGCAAATACTCAGTGGGTGCAAATAGAACTTGACAATAGCTAGTAAATATAGCTAATTGATTTTTGTGAGCCTATGTATTACTTTCAGCCCAATACAGCCCCTTGTTTATAGTTTAAAATGGTCACCTATGGTATCAAATTCTATGATAATGACCAATATGCACTAAATGTGTATGTTTTCAGTTCACAGGCAGAGGGGAGGAGTAAGGTGTTGGAGCCACTCTGCAAAAGACTCAACAGGCACACAACGCAAATTTGTGGAAATACCGAAAAGTAAATCAGAAAGAGGCATATCTTTATGCTGACAGTGTGACTAAAGTTCCTTATTGTCATTTAGTATTCTGCTTGTTTGTGTTGCATTGTATTTTGGGTATTATCATTTTGTTGTTTTTTGTTGTTGTATTATCATTTTGTTTTGTTCTTGCATAGTGTATGTATATATAATGTGTCTGTTAATGCTCCTATTTCATATATTGGCCGCTATATCTGATATTGGCCAACATATCGGATTTTTTCAGCCCCCAATATCGGTATCAGTCGGGCTCTAACAAGCTTCTTAGACACTAACTTTACTGTGTGAAAACAACCACTAATTTTATGTGCGATTAGGCGGTCTTTTGTTTTTTGTTAGTGTTGAGCAAATGTAAAATATGAATGTATTTTGTAATAGGAATTTTCCCTGTATAGAGTGAAAGAAACCAGAACAAATCCACTTTTGGACCATATTGCTTTCAAACTCTTAGGACAAACAGCTTTGTGGAGTCAACAAAAAACAAAAAAGCCTCGTCAGGAGGTTGCCTACAGCCACAACTCATGTTTTTGACCTGGCACTAATTAGCAAACCTGGTGGTTATTTGAGAGCCGGTTGCCCCCGCATGACAAGTTGGACTCATGATTTTGTCCTGCAACTTTTTTTTTTTTTTGCTGCTGCCTCTTCTTGTGTGTTTTTAGTGTTCCTGGGGGCGCAGCCAACAGGTCATTGTTTAGTTTAATTGCTATTTTTGTGCCTGACATTTTTGCTCTTTATAAGTATGCTCTCATGTTCACACGTTTGCAAATTTATTGGATGTCTTTGATCGTTTTTTTTTATTTTTTAGTAACAATTACTTTGTCACTGCTTTCTGTGTCTCTGTATCCAGTTTGAGTGCTTTTTGTTGTCACATTTTAATAAAGTACTTTTTGTTCTTGTCTGCACCTGGGTCCATTCCGACAAAAGTGGCATTAACAGGCGCTTTACAATACATACAATAAATGTTACTAATCAGGGCTTTTCCCCCACCACAAAATCCAACTCATTTCTTTCAGTTTGTGCGTCTTTTTTCTCATCTTGTTGTTGAACCGAAGATTGAATCATCAATCCAGCCAAAAGACGGGTGTCTCTCATCTTCACCTCGCTGACTTGATGTCCTCCTGAAATTATGTGGTTTGGAACTGCAAGATGTAGTCATGCCAGCACAGCTGCATACCGGTGCTGCTGGGTTAATTGTTTTTTTGCCCTACTACACAGCCAAAAGAAAGAGAAAAAGAAAAGCGGCACACTTTTGCTTCTTTTCTCAGAAGCAACAGTGAACGCACCGACTAGCCTCATAAGAGACGTTCTAAAAGTAGTGTGACCAAACGTCCTCTATTCACATCACAACACTGAAAGGCTTGAGAGTGCTGTTTTTGTTAAAACTCTACTTGCTATTATAGCCAATATGATTTCTTTTTTTTTGGTTACTCTATTTGCTACCGCTCAGTTATACAGTATTTTGAATATCGGAAAAGATCGGCTTTTGCCTTGAGATTGGGCCAATCTGGTTTCTGTCATTCTGGGCCACACTTCACTTTGATAGTTGCTACTCGACTCCTGACACCCGGATAAAGGAGAAAACGCAACACCACCTTTGCAGACATGTGGTTAAGTTAGTTTCACATTGGACGTTGGGTATTCAGCTCGCAGCTGCTGCGGTTGACTTCCCTCGCTGTGCTCGGACTCCTCTGTCATGGTGCCGGAAGCTCACACGGAAAGTACCGCTTTAACCGCCTGTT
Organism: Oostethus manadensis; assembly: GCA_024372805.1. Taxonomy (NCBI): domain Eukaryota; kingdom Metazoa; phylum Chordata; class Actinopteri; order Syngnathiformes; family Syngnathidae; genus Oostethus; species Oostethus manadensis. The sequence goes on along the minus strand of QODF01000090.1, from coordinate 1,786,685 downwards.
GTTCTAAATCACACCACAAATTGATCTTTAACCATGTCAAATGATTAGGTCTACCCTGAAAGTATTGTCGTGGTGGCTGAATAATTCATCAGGATGGCTGTAATTCAGTTGGTCATTTATTTGCATGTCAACACAGAACATTCAATTTTTTTTTATTTTTTTTAAGCACTGTCTTTCAACAAGACGTTACACTTGCTAGTTTTCTTATTCTACGCACTTGAGTCCAAACGCTTGCTCTAACCAGCATGCTGGCCAAAATGTACTTGTTAGCAGCTACTTAGCTCATTTATCCATGGAAACATGAACTGGGAGTGAGCTTCGTCACCAGTCTATGATGTCGTCGGCGGTTGTCTTCACTGTTACCTCACAATTCTCTTCATCACGGCTGCAACACAGTTTGTGTTGATCTCTCTGGTCTCACTCCTTGTCAACAATCACATCTTCATTGAAAGCAAAAAATGTTAATTTGTCATTTGTGGTCTTTATGTATTTCAAAGTGTGTTTTGCATGTAAAATTTTTAAGATGTGTTTGGTGTTAACATTTGTGTTTTTTTGGAGCAGCTCAGTTAGTGTGTTTCAGTTCCGTTGGACAGATGCTAACCCAGGTTCCACCATTTATATTTGTCCAGTAAGACTTGAGAAGAGAGTTGTTTTTTTCTTAGAAGCTGATTGTTCTAACACAGAAAAGCATTATTCAATTCCAGGAATTTGAAAGTTATTGTTGCATCGCTGTAAATGATCAGGCTTGTTTTAGTTATAATAAAACATGCTGCATAACCTCTGAATCGGAATTTGTGTTTGGTTGTAGATGGCATTTTATACAAATTTTCTATCTTTTTATAGAGGCCTACTTTAAATCTACTGAAATGACAACAAGCCCCAGAAAAGAGTGGAGTGCTATTTCTGCATCGAGGATGAGAACCTCCCCCTCAGTGGAGGAGTTGAAGTATCTTGGGGTTTAGTTCATAAGTGAGGGAAGGCTGTAACACGAGATGAACAGGTGGATCGGTGGACCATTTGCAGTGCTGCAGGCTCTGCATCAGTCTGTGGTGAAGACGGAGCTGAGCCAAAAGGGAAAAGCTCTCGATTCTATGTTCCTACCCTCACATATGGTCATGAGCTTTGGGTAATGACCGAAAGGACAAGATTGTGGGTACAAGTGGCCAAAATGAGGAACCCGGAGTAAAACCCTGCTGCTTCTCTGCATTGAGATGAGCCAGATGATGTGGCTCTGGCATCAGGTCAGGATGCCTCCCTGGGGAGGTGTTCACGGCATGTCTGACTGGTAGGAGGAAAATCGGTCGGGGAAGACCTAGGACAGGTTAGCGATTATCTCTCAACTGGGCTGCCTTGGGATCCACCAGAAGGAGCTGAACAACGTAGCCAGGAAGAGTGCTTCCTTCCATAAATGGAAGAAATAACAAATCTTTGGAGTATTTGAGTATCTCATTGCTGTGTCAAGTGTCCTGGTTTTGTTAAAATATGGTAGAACAAGCTTAGTCTCTCTAGAAATACTTTACAGTAAAGGTACCTGACAAGAAGTTACAGCAAAGCAGGCCCCTCATTAGCTGCATGTGAGATGTGCTTCTAATTAGCCTGTTTTGATTACAGACTAACTTCCTTTCCACTTTCAACTTCATTCGAACACACAAAAAGTTTTATCCGCTTCCCCGGCGGTTGGTCGGCGAGTTCCGGCCTGCTTCACATCCCGGCTAATGAGCTTGATTCAAAGTGGGAGCGGCAGGCTGGATGCGGGAATTGGACACCGGCACTAGTTAGGTTTTTTCTTGAGCTAAGAAGTAAAAGTCCATGAAATAAGAATTCAGACAGACTGCAGAAGAAGTAAAAGCCATAGGGACTTAAAGAGCTTTGTATTCATCTGGAAACACTGCTGGAATCCACAGTAATACACAAAATAGCCAGCTTGATAAATGGTGATCAAGGTAATACATTCACTTTAATGCCATTCAGTCAGAGACAAAGAAACTGCGGTTTATCATTATGGGTGAAAAAAGAATCAAAGGGAGCAAAAGTCCATCCATCCTTACATTTTCTTTCGCTTATCCGAGGTCGGGTTGCGGGTGCAGCAACCTAAGCAGAGGCCACTCCGTCCAGCTTTTCCCGGCGGATGCCGCGGCATTCCTAGACCAGCCGAGATACATAGTCTCTCCAATATGTCTTGGGTCTTCCCTGAGGCCTCCTACCGGTTGGACGTGCCCTGAACACCTCCCCAGGGAGGCGTCCGGGAGGCATCCTAACCATATGCCCGAGCCTTCTCATCTGACTCCTCTCAATGTGGAGGAGCAGCGTTTCTACTCCGAGTTTCTCCCGGATGACCCTTCTCACCCTATCTCTAAAAGAGAGCCCAGCCACCCTGCGCAGAAAACTCATTTAAGCCGCTTGTACCCGCAATCTTGTCCTTTCGGTCACTACCCAAGGACCAAGACCGTAGGTGAGAGTAGGAACATAGAACGTAAATTGAGAGCTTTGCCTTTTGGCTCAGCTCCCTCTTCACCACGACAGACCGGTGCGGAGTCCGCATCAATGCAGACGCTGCACCAATCCGCCTGTCCATCTCACGTTCCATCCTTCCCTCACTTGTGAACAAGACCCAGAGGTACTTAAACTCCTCCACTTGAGGCAGGACCTTATCCCTGACCTGGAGATGGCACTCCACCCTTTCCCCGGCAAGAACCATGGAGACCTCACTGGAAACGGGTCCGACTGCTCTCCAGAACCCCTGAATAGACCTTACCAGGAAGGCTGAGGAGTGTGATCCCACGATAGTTGAAACACCGGTCCCCCTTGAAAAGCGGGACCACCAACCCGGTCTGCCAGTCCAGGGGCACCGACCCCAATGTCTACGCGATGCTGCAGAGTTGTGTCAACCAAGACATGCCCACAGCATCCAGGGCCTTAAGGAACTTCGGCGGATCTCATCCATCCCCCAAAAAAGCTCCACCCACCAAGGAGTTTTTTGACACCTCGGTAACCTCAGCCCCAGAGATAGGAGAAACCGCGTCAGAGTTCCCAGGCACTGCTTCCATGTTGGAAGACGTGTCGGTGGTATTGAGGAGGTCTTAAAAGTATTCCCTCCACCAGTCCACAACATCTCAAGTCAAGTGTAGCAGCACACCGTCCCCACCATACACTGTGTTGACTGTGCACTGCTTTCCCTTCCTGAGACGGCGGATGGTGGTCCAGAATCTCTTTGAAGCCATCCAGACGTCGTTTTCTATGGCCTCTCCGAACTCCTCCCATGTCAGGGTTTCTGCCTCTGGTACTGCCACAGCCGCAGACCGCTTGGCCTGCCGGTACCTGTCAGCTGTTTCCAGAGTCTCTTGGGCCAAAAGGACCTGATAGGACTCTTTCTTCAGCTTGACGGCATCCCTCACCACTGGTGTCCACCAACGAGTTCTGGGATTATCGCCACGACAGGCACCGACCATCTTACGACCACAGCTCATATCAGCCGCATCGACAATGAAGGCACAAAAGATTGCCCACTTGGACTCAATGTCTGCTGCCTCCCTCGGAACATGGTCAAAGCTCGCCCAGAGGTGGGAGTTGAAACTCCTTCTGACAGGGGACTCAGCCAAATTTTCCCAGCAGACCCTCACAATTTTTTTGGGCCTGTCAGGTCTGACCAGCATCCTCCCCCACCATCGGAACCAACTCACCACCAGGTGGTAATCGGTTGACAGCTCCACCCCTCTGTTCACCCGAGTGTCAAAAATATCTGGCCGCAAGTCCGACGACACAACCACAAAGTCAATCATCAAACTGCGGCCCAGGATGTCCTGGTGCGAAGTGCACATGTGGACACCCTAATGCTTGAACATGGTGTTCAGTATAGACAATCCATGATGAGCACAGAATTCCAATAACAAGACACCGCTCGGGCTAAGGACAGGGGGGCTGTTCCTCCCAATCACACCTCTCCAGGTCTCACTGTCGCTGCCAACATGAGCGTTGAAGTCACCCAGCAGAACAAGGGAATCCCCTGAGGGAGCACTCTCTAGTACTTACTCTAAGGACTTCAAAAAGGGCGTGTATTCTGAACTGCTGTTTGGCGCATAAGCGCAAACAGCAGTCAGGACACATCCCCCCACCTGAAGGCGTAGGAAAACTACCCTTTTGCTTACGGGGATAAACTCAAATCTGCAGGCCGGGGGGCAACAAGAATAGCCACCCCTGCTTGTTGCCTCTCATTGCTGGCAACATCAGAGTGGAACGAACTCCAGCCCCTCTCAAGAGGACTGGTTCCAGAGCCCTTGCCGTACGTTGAGGTGAGTCCGACTATATCTAGCTGGAATTTTTCAACCTCACGCACCAGCTCAGGCTCCTTCCCCACCAGAGATGTGACATTCCACGTACCGACAACTAGCTTCTGTAGACGAGGATCGGACCACCAAGGCCTCCGCCTATGGCCGCCACCCAGCTCTTTTTGCACCAGACCCCTTTGGCCCTTCCCAAGCTCATGGGAGGGGGGACCCACGTTACCTTTTCGGGCAGTGCCCGACCGGGCCCCAAGGGTGCAGGCCTGGCCACCAGACGCTCGCCATCGTGCCACACCTCCAGGCCTGGGTCCAGAGGGGGGCCCCGGTGGGTGAGGGAAAACGAAGTCCATTGTTCTTGTGCATGATTGGGGTCTATTGAGCCACTCTTTGTCTGGTCTCTCCCCTAGGACCTGTTAGTCACGGGTGACTCTACCAGGGGCATGACAGCCACTGACAACTTAGCTCCTAGGATCATTGGGACACGCAAACTCCTCCACCACGATAAGGTGGTGTCTCAGGAGTCAAAGGATGAGCAAAAGTGGAGTTCACTGAAACTCAAAATAACAAGCTCTCAAGCTCAACACAACCTCATTGTCCTCTTTTAAATCACATAAATGGCACAGTTTTCATTTGTAATAAAGAAATAGTGTTGGTTATGTTCTTGGGAAGGGATGTTTACCAAAACGCAAGGTTCTCCTGCGTGTATCCCAGTTTTTTTCTACGGACTTTGTACTGTCTAGCCCGAGAGCCTTATCTTTGTGATCTTGACTATTCAAAGGATGAACTACAGGTTTTAGTAGAAGCTGAGCGGGCAAGAAGACTGAGTGGAACATCTGAACAAATGGAGGCCGAGAGTCGCGACCAGCATGACTTGATGGTATAAATGTGGCGCTTGCAAGCCATACCCACAAAAATGGAATGTTTCTGTTTCATTGAATGGCACAGTGTTACCGTTGATGGAAAAAGCTTTGTGTATCTGGCAAGGAGGGGAATGCTCCAAGAGACTGCATCACAGAAAGAATTGTTGCGCCTACAAACCATGCTGTGGTATTAACTTTTCTCCACCTACTCCAAATCAACAGGACAAGACGCCCCAAGGCGACCAGACAGACAGCTGTCCATCGAGTAAGTTACCATGACATTGATTCTGATACATGGAGTACATAATGCTCAATTTTCTAGCTACTGTATACAGTATAGTCAATCTAGCTGTGTACTTCTAAAAAGTACTTCTATGTTAGCTCCCTCAATAACAATATCAGTATATCTTTGTTAATTTGCAGGTCAAAGCAATGTCGTGTTGTTGGCATTAAAAAATGTTTCTTTACAGGGCTTTATGAGCAGAATAGCTGATTCCCAATTATTTCCATTCTTACTGAGCAACTGCCAGCCCGATGCGACATTGGAATATGTCAGAACACTTATGTCACATAGAATTCACAGTTCCACTTGTGCAAAAAGGAGTAGGAAAAAGCAAAGCTCATTTAAACGAACCCTTAACAGTCAAATTCACCTTTGCATTGCGTTGTACACTTTGGATTAATTCATGTCCACTCTACCTCATACTTTTTCGTCTACCTCACATTTTGCGCACTTGGCAGAGTTTGCACCATTGTTTGATTGCATGTACTGCACATTATATGTATATCATATGCCGTCTTAAGTTTAAATTTCCTGTGTATTCTTTTACACTTTCATTACCCCTTTTATACAGTTTAATGTAATTGCATTGTGAAGGAACAAAACGTACTTTCGATGTTCTGTATTTTCCGTATATATGGTGAGTTGACAAGTATCGGTATCAGTTTTGTTTCCTGTAATAAATTGATTTTAAAAACTGTTTAAAAAAAATATTTAAAGGCCTTTGGGCCTTCATATGATGAAGATATTTACAGGTGTGCATATGATGACCTCATCTAACCGCCCCCTGAAGCTTATAAACAAGGGTCTAAGATTTCTCAGATTTTTGCTTACCTGAGTTGTACAGTGTTGTTTACAGCCACGTTGAGAAGCTAATTTCTGATGCTGTATCTATTAGTTTATAACGTGTGTCGATTCCACAAAATGGGATGTAACACATATTGGTATCGGTCGATATCGGAAACGGAAATTGAGAGTTGGGTAATATCAGCGCATCGGCATAAAAGCCAATCATGCCAAAGTTGACATTTTAAACAATCAAGTTGCGCACACTTCTTTTACAGTCTCATTCTAGAACTACAAAAGTATAGAGGCACATCGTTTCATTACATCTGGTTGGAATTAGGTGCTACAACCATGAAAGAGAATTTGCGGTCATCGGGTCTTTTGTGACCTCTTGAATGAGCATTCGCAGCGCTCTAGGAGATATTTTGGAGGGTCGGCCACTTCTGGGAAGGTTCACCTCCGTTCCATGTTTTTGCCATTTGTGGATAATCTCTCACTGTGGTTTTCTGTAGTCCCAAAACTTTACAAATGGCTCAATTAATCTGTGGCAATCACTTTTTCACTCAGGAATGGGGGGAAGCACTTTTTGATATATTACTGCTCAAAAAAATTATAGGAACACTTTTTAATCAGAGTATAGTAACCTATCAGTCAAACTTCTGGGATATTGATCTGGTCATTTAAGTAGCAGAGGGGGTTGCTAATCAGTTTCAGATGCTTTGTTGTTAATAAAATAAACAACAGGTGCATCAGAGGGGCAACAATGAGACAGCCCCCAAAACAGGAATGGTTTTTCAGGTTGAGGCCACTGACTCCTCATCTCTTTTGGCTGATTTTTTACTGACTGACTTTCTAATGCTGTAGTTTTGCATTTGACTTGGATCAACATCTCTGTTGACAGCATGGTGCGCTACTTGGACGCTACAGAGGTTGCACAAGTAGTCCAACTCTCCAGGATGGCACATCAATACGTACCGTTGCAAGGAGGTTTGCTGTGTTTCCCAGCACAGTCTCAAGAGCTTGGAGGACATTCCAGGAGACAGCTAGTTACTCCAGGAGGGTAAAAGTTCCCTAAACCCTCAGCAGGATTTGTATCTGCTCCTTTGTGCAAGGAGGAACAGGATGAGCACTGCCAGAGCCCTACAAAATGACCTCCAGCAAGCCACTGCTGTGAATGATATTGACCAAACAATCAGAAACAGGCTTCATGAGGGTGGCCTGAGGGCCCGATGTCCTGTAGTGGGCTCTGTGCTCACTCCCCAGCACCAAATTGCGCTGTTGACTAACAGTATATCTATGTTAACATACTGTATGGCCAGGTGATGACTGAATGTGAAGGAATTCATAGAGTTCATGAATCAGTTTTCTGCAAAAACAATATACAAGTCAGGAGCATCTTCTTTTAAAGTGCTTTGGTGTAATCCTGCAACTGGCGGCCTCGTCATCCGAACGGTGTGATGTATCACAGCGTGAGCTCGAGTGTGAAGTTTGGAGGAAGCCGCCTCGGCTGGGGGAGGAAGGACTGTTTGCGGTGCGAGGAAAAGTCAGATTGTAGCGGCGGAAACGTAATTAAGATGAGAGACGAGATTAGGAGGCGAGCGTGACTGATATGATAAGAGACTGCGGTGGCATCTTAGAAAAACTTTCAGGCCAAATCTAACGACAAGGAGGGAGTGATGAAGTGTCCCGCTCTGCGCTTTTACGGGGATGAGGGCTGAGCGCTGAACGAGCAGACGAGACTGCAAACCCACATTGTAGGATAACGCAAAACATAAATCAGGATGTGACAAGGATGAACAGACAAAGAACGGAACTACATAGGCAAGAGGAGACAGTTTGGGAGATACAAGGGTAGGCACGGAGCTCATTGGTCAGCAGGCTGCTGTTTCTCTTTTTTCAGTCATGATAGAGCCCTACGAACGCTCAGCCTGACAAGCGCACAATAAAAACCAGGTAGGAAAAGCTAAAAACTACACACGATGGTAGTATTTGGCGGCTGGTACCCACAGCACCACCCCACAGTTATTGCTCACTTGGATTCAAAGCAGTACGGCAAAAACACACTATCTTAAAGTTTCAGGGATCTGGCTCACAAAATACAGAATAGCACTGGATGACCAACACATGCAAGTATTTTGAGTATTTTTGGCACCAGCCGACACTAAATTAGCCCAGAATTCAGTGTAAAGATGACGACAGTGTTGACAAACAGCCAGACAAAAAAACAACAAAAGAAACACATGGTATCATATAGACAAAAATCCTAGACAAAAAAAGACCAATGGCATCATCCTCTCTTCTTCAGTCTTTAGGTTTCCAAAACTGCCATTGTGTGTGTGTGTGTGTGTGTGTGAGACTCCACACACGTTTGGCTGCCAACACAATGCCTGAAGTTTTCATGTATATTTCATGCCTTGTTGGCCCTTGCAGCACGTTGCGCCTTGGCAGCCATCAAACATTCATCCCGCGCATTTCCATATCAAGGGACACCTCTGTTCATGCGACTCGGAGCAGGTAACCCCATTATCGCTTTTCCCCGTATGTCCCCCCCCCCCCCCCCCCCCCCCCCCCCAACACACGTTCGCCGTTTTGTTCTTACCCTCCTTTGTTCTAATCCTGTTAAAAGCCTCTTTGTTGCTTCTTCCCTTTTGTGCTCGTTGTACTCTAACAGCCGTAAAACTTAGAGCGGGTGAACAGTGGATAAGGTGGGTCTTGATAAACAAAAGCGCCAATGAGTAGCTGTGTGGTATTAGTCAAATGCCTTCCTCCTTTGCTCTTCATCTTCTTCCCCAATCCTCCTGTTACCTGATTTTGGCTACAACCACACGAGGACAAAACGCTCATCATTTCCAAATGTTTTCTGTAAAGATGGAGCTAGTTCGGAAGCTATGTGTGGTCATATGAATTTACCGAAAATGCGGACTTTGCACCGGTTTGTCGTGCTGAAGAGAGAGCTGAGCCAAAAGGCAAAGCTTTCAATTTACCGGTCGATCCATGTTCCTACCCTCACCTATGGTCCTGAGCTTTGGGTAGTGACCGAAAGGACAAGATCGCGGGTACAAGCGGCCGAAATGAGTTTTCTCCGCAGGGTGGTTGGGCTCTCCCTTAGAGATAGGGTGAGAAGCACTGTCATCCGGGAGAGACTCGGAGTAGAACCGCTGCTCCTCCGCATTGAGAGGAGCCAGATGAGGTGGCTCGGGCATCTGGTTAGGATGCCTCCCGAACGCCTTCCTGGGGAGGTGTTCTGGGCACAACCAACCAGTAGGATGCCTCGGGGAAGACCCAGGACACGTTGGAGAGACTATGTCTCAGCTGGCTTGGGAACGCCTCGGCATCCGCTGGGAAGAGCTAGACGAAGTGGCCGGGAACAGGGAAGTTTGGGCTTCTCTGCTTAGGTTGCTGCCGCCACAACCCGACCTCGGACGAGCGGACAAAAATGAACGAATGGAAGGATGGATGGCGTGAAAAACAATGTAATACATATGTCAAACCTGTTAGTGGCGCTGTGACACTCTGAAAGCAGAAACACGTGACGGCCAACTGCGCGGCAAGTGCAAGTGGCCGAACCGAACTGCCAAAGCGGAACTGTTGCTTCCAGTCACGCTGGAATTATAAAACCAGAATAAAGTCATGTGCTGTGTCTTCCGACATTTGTTGTTGTTCCTGAAAATGAACAAGAGGTAGACTTTGCTGCAACAGCGACAATAGGCTCACTAGCTTCAGCAGGACAAAAACAACAATGTACGGTGCCATTGTTTCCGTCTTTGCGATTTTAGCGCATACACATTTGTAAAGGGGTGTAGCTAAGACGCAAGCCTTTTCATAGAAGCTGGGGAGAGGCCACAACTATGGAGCTACATCAACGGCGTCTTCAAATTTTTTCACTCTGGGACCCGGTTTCGAAAGTGTTTGTTTACAGACCCCGAAAAAAGGCGGATTTGCATGGGCGAGGCCCGGTTTGCTCTTAGGCCTCAGATCGTCTTCGTCTGAATGGGGCTCTTATGAAAATATGTGTAAAAAGATTTAGGTTTCAGGTTGTCCCGTGTGTGCAATCTGCCCAACTCCCTTTGACTACAGAATCGTTGGTAAGTATAAGAGAAAAGGATAAGAAGTTAGGGACAACTGCAGGGATCATAATTCCAATTTGTGCACCCAGTTCTTCTTTTGAGAAGTCACTGATTATGTACATTGTATAATCCATATCCAGTCCTAGTGGCGTCTTCCAAAAATATAATAATGGAATTGAACCATGGCCCTGTTGATACAGTATGTTTCTATTTATTTGAGCATTTATGTACTAATTGGACTTTTAGGCAGAATCTTAAGGCTGTAGATGATTTAGAGTATGAGCAAAAACTGCATTAACTGGGGAAAGGTATTTGTTACTGCGAACATTGTTTAAAGTGATTTTATTCCGAGGAAAAAGAAACAATCACTATTACTAACAAGAAATCAATAGGTCTTGAGAATTTGACAAATATGTAACCGATAAGTGTCACATAATATTTGTCTAGTCGGGTTCTCTCATACTTCCTTGATCTTATTTTTTGCTCATCCTCACGGTCTACATGGCAAATGCTGATATCCGGAAAAGCCGGAATAAACTTTAAAATATGGGTTAGTGGGTTTTTCAGGCATGGGAACTTAAAAATAAAGACTGGTTTGGTGTTTTCAGGCCATTATGTGGTTTCATAGATTTCGGAAAATTAAGCTTCTGTTGCGTTGAACCTCCTTTAAACATCCAAGACATTAACAGGTAGTCAAAGTGGCAAGAGATACACTTTTTTTTAGATACACATAATGGAGGAAGTTGCTCAGACTTTTGGAAAATTGGAAGGGCCTCTGAGAGGGGTGCACATATTTCGATACTCTAGTCTTAGTCCCACTGTTGTTTCCATCGCTTCCCTATGTTCCGACTCTTTCTGCAGCTCGCTTGTTCACACCGCAGGCATCGACACGCATCACTTAACACCACACGCCATACTCTGCATACACGGACGGCGTTTCCCTCTCTCTATTCCCGCCCTGTGGGCGCAGATATCTGACGGTCGGGTGGAGGACGTGGCTCGCTCCAGGGCAGAACACGACCACAGGAAGTTGGTTCTCTACAAGGTCCCCCCGGTGAGTGTATCAGCGCTCCGCTCGGCTGTACAACACCGGTCGGCCATATAAAATAAAATACATCTCATGATGTAAGACTGAAAGAACAATCCGTTGGCATAACACCAGGCCTTTTATCCGATACGGTAAATGAAGGTAAAAGGGCTGCTGATTGGTTCTCAGCCCTCATGTGAACAGCATTAGCCGTGCATGAAAAGGTATTAAAGACCTCCAATTTGCACAGACTGTCCTCCAAGTTGGTATCAACACAAGTAACATGTTGATTTTTAACAGCGTCTGACCAAAAAGATGACATCAATACCTGTCCCACCACCAGCCATGAAGTTCTCCAAACTTTGTCATCCATCCATCCATCCATCCATTTTCTATACCGCTTATCCTCATTAGGGTCACGGGGATGCTGGAGCCTATCCCAGCAGACTTTGGGCGAGAGGCGGGGTACACCCTGGACTGGTCGCCAGTCAATCGCAGGGCACATATAGACAAACAATCATTCACACTCACATTCATACCTATGGACAATTTAGAGTCACCAATTAACCTAACATGCATGTTTTTGGAATGTGGGAGGAAACCGGAGTACCCGGAGAAAACCCACACACGCACGGGGAGAACATGCAAACGCCACACAGAGATCAAACTTTGTCATGTTCAATGTTATTAAAACATGATGGTAACACAAGAACCTTATTGATTTTTGGATGTTGTTTGGTCAAATAAGTGTGGGGCCGCTGAAGTCAAAGGTTAGATGGGAACACACGAACAACACGGAGAGCATTATTAAGTTTGAGCGTTATTGGATCACACGTGTTGTTTGAAAGACTGCCGGGGTTAAAGGTCAGCTCTGGCAACTGGATAACACAGCATCAGTTCTGACAGCCAAGCGGGCGCGTTGGAGTCGTTTTAGTTGTGCATGTAGACAAATACAAAGCAGTCTAGCGTGGGACTAAGGTAAGAAGACTTTCTGTGAGTTTGTGAAATATTTAAGACATCTTCCCCGCAGTGTCTGTCAATGTTTGCTTCGCAACACACGCACCGACAATCCCCGTTTGTGTGTATTTTAAAGCTTTCAGTCAGGCGCACACTCGTCATACTTGTGACAAAGAATCAGAAAAGCCATCAGCGTGTGCTCTGATACAGAAACCCTGAAATACAAAACAGTAGATCCATTTTTGCAAGTAAATATGCAAAGGATAGAAAGAGACAAAAAAGTACACTCCTCGGAGCTTCTCTGTTTTGTCAAGAAAAACGATGAAAGGGGGCTGTCTGAGAACTTTTGGACATGCACGGTCCTTTCAAAAATCACTTTTTTTGGACTGGGTCCCTACAGGATTTGTGTCAGCTCTTCTTCAAGCTGGCAGGGATTATTTTCCACTTTATATTCAAGGCTGCCTGATTTGCTGCACTAGTTAAGCTATTTAAGATGTTGAGGTCAAAGGTCAAATCAACACTGGTATTTTCCAACTGCAAGACATAGATTGTACTCTAAAGCAAGCAAGCAACTCTGTGCATTTCATAAGCTATATCAGGCACAATGGCTGAGAGACAATAGGTCAAAGGTAATATTTATACCCTTAGTCCTCAACTAGCCACAAAACAATGCACTGAATCTCTAAACCCACAAAACACTATTCTGAAAAAACATACAGGAAGTTGCAGATATTCCTCAATTTCCAGTGGTTGAACTTTATCCAACTTTTCCATGGTAAATGATGTAATAATTACCCAATTTTAACCATCTATATTAGACATGTGGGTGACGCCAAATTGCAAAGGTTTTCACCCTACGTCTCTTTTGCTGAGAGTCAGAATTTTGCCATTCAATTCTAACTGAACTGTATCTACTGTATTATAATGGACTTTTGAATGCAATATTTATGATTATGCAGTAGTACCAGATTAAGTACCGAACATATCAACTGGCCTAAAGAGGAATGGAGGAACATTTTGTGGAATGATGAAAGTAAAATTGTTCTTTATGGGTCCGAGAGCCGCAGACGACCTCCAAACTCTGAGTGCAGTACACAGTGCAGCCTGGTGATATGGGCATGTTTCTTCTACTATGGTGTTGGGCCTATTTATCCCATAGCTGGTCTCATGGATCAGTTTGCATATGTCAGAATACTTAAAGAGGTCATGTTGCCTTATGCTGAAGAGGACATGCCCTTGAAATGGCTTTTTCAACAAAATAATGACCACAAACACACTAGTAAACCAGCAAAACTAATGTTATGGAGTCACCAGCCCAATCCCCGGACCTTAATCCAATCGAGACCTTGCTGCTCAAAAATGCTGTTTCTGAAGAAAACCAAGAAATGTTCATGAATTGTGTAATGTTGTTAAATAATCCTGGAATGAAATAACAGCTGAAAGGGGCCACAAGTTGGTTGCCTCCATGCCACACAGAAGTGAAGCAGTTATTAAAAACTCATTAGTTCAGTGATTCACAGGATTGCCGAATCCTAGAACCAAAAAATAAAGTTATAGTTACTGAAATAGTTTAGAGTTTGTAAAGTCGACGGGAGAAACTATTTTTTGAACACACCCCTTTCAACTAATCGTCCAGTTTCACAGCCTTCAGAGCGTGCATATCATAAATGCTGGGTCTTGTTTGTTTTCTGAGAATCTAGCTATTATTTTGAACACTACTGTATATCAACCTCGGAATTTAGCAGATACTTCTATCTGACTTCGGTACACAAAAAGTCCTAATAATCTCTGTTCCAAAACGTACAGGAAGGTCGCCATTTGGAGGTTCCTGCTGTAACCAATTCTTTTTAGAGGAATGATTGAATCACTACTGATTGTATACGCTGTGGAATGGGCAGATGAGAAATTGCAAAGATATTTAGGATATGCTACAGGATGTGAGCGGACCAAAGTGGCAAAGTTTGACAAGTGACTAAAAAAATACGTAATGCTAATAACTTGGCTATGAACCTTTTTTCATAATGGATTTCTGATAGGTCCTAAACTGAATACAATAGTTGAGGTTGCTGATGGTGGACATGTCTGTGGACTCTAGAAGCAATACCCCAAAACGTACATTAAGTCAGCTATTTTGCATTGAGGCCAATAATCTTAGATATCATAGTTTAACCAACTTCTATGGAATTGAGCCGATCGCTACCAAAAAGAGATAACCATTGCTAAATTGCTGTGGTCGGGAATTTGCAGCAAAACTCGACATTCCGCAAAAACGCGAAACTTTAACCGAACCATATGCAATGTAATAGACTTGTAAATCCAGTAATTGGAGTTGTGCATATATCAACCTCCTGGGAAATTTGGCAGCCATATCCATTTGGCCAGGATACACAAAGTATCAATAACCAAAATGTACAAGAAATATCCTGGTCAGAGTTTTCCAGCAGTTGCGCTTTTTACAAATTCTTAGGGGAATGATCAGATCACTACTGATTGTATACAACGTGTATTCTACAAATCGGAAATGCTAAATTGCATAGCTTTTCAGCCTATGCCACACTATGTGGGTGGAGCGTAGTGGCAAAATTTGAAAATCGACTAAAAAAACCCAAATAACTCAGCCATGTACCTTTTATTTTTAGTGGGTTTCTGACGGACCCCGATCTGAATGCCGTAATTGAGGTTCGCTGACGTAGAAAGTTTGATGGCATTTCTACAGGATGGCAGGATGCACAAAAACGTCTTAAGAAGCTATGCCCCAAAATGTACGTATTCGGTATTTCCAGGTACCATACTTATCGACCAACTTTTCCTAGGGAATTGATCCGATCTCAAACAAAATCGAGCCAAGTTTACCAGACGGTTGGCCGATGCTAAATAACAAAGCTTGTCATTCTACGCCATAGGATGTGGGCGGAGCATGATGGTCAAGGGGTGCGGTCCACCGGAAAGCATGCAACTAATATAGCAATGGGTATGTGACACTACGGTGGATCTGTTGCCATGGTTAGCATATAGTATGTCCAGCCCCTTTTAGTCATGACTGATGAATTCTGTATTTTAAGCTACCTTTCCTGGAGTCAAAAGACTCGCACATAAACCTTCCCTGCAGCTTTTGGCTCCAGGAAATAAAACGTTTGTGTGAAGGTCAAACACAGCTTGACTTCCTGCTGTAACCCCGACTCCTCACCCCCTCCCCCCCTACTCTTCACCATGAATAATAAAATGACATTAATGAACTGTGAGTGTGCAGTAGGGGCACATGTTCCACCCTGTTCACATTATGGCAAAAAAAATAAAAAATGCAAATAAATAATGTATAGTGACTGTTAGCTGCATCAGCAGGACAAGTTGACCTTATCATGCAGCATTTTGGCTGAAGTTAAATTGCTATCCCTGTGGAAAGAAAGTATAGAGGTAAAAATTATTGATTGTTTTAATAATTTTGTCCCTTTTTTATTGTGGTTGTATGTAGTGCTGGAGAAAAAAAATATAAGCGATGAGTATGGCGTCATCAAGCCATCCCCTCTGAAAATATCCGAGGAGAGCATCTGTTGTTTTGCCCTGGCTTTGTTTGCAGTTTGCTAATGAATTTGCCAGAACGACAGGGAACAAGAGTTCATCAAAACACATCCCACAGTTGATTCTCCAAATAAACATCACAACACCAGTGCGGATTATTATTCCAAGCATTAGCAGAGAGCGAGAGAGACGCAAGCCAACACAGCAGAGAGTCAATAGATGGAGGAAAACATGTGAGAGGTGGTGCAGTGACACACAGGCAGGGCGAATGGCTGCTATGGATTATCAGCGTTCTGTCAGTGTGATGCATGGATGCCATTTTTCTCACTGAAAAAATAATTGATGGGCATACCCCCCACCCAAACACACACACACACACTTCCCTACACCCCTTGTAAGCCGTAGTGTCCATCACAGATAAAGAGCTCAAGGAAAAATTGTGAAGTTGAGCTGAATCTTAATTTTTTCCTGTGCAGTGTAAAAACGAACCCGTAAAAGGATATTGCTTATTTTCTACACTAACACTGACATTATTAGTAGGCTCAGACCAGCTGATGCTGGTTAACTTTTAAATGTTCGTTTAATATATTTCAGTCTTTTTTATTTAGTTTTTTTTTTTTTGCTTCATTTACTCACAATTACTTAAGTCGACTGACAATGTGTTGCTACATGCTCCATATATTTTATTAAAAACAACTTTAATAATAATGAATACAAAATAGTAGTTAAGGCTAAATGTATTTATATTTATTTTTAACCTGGTTGATTTAAAATAACAAGCAACTGTAGGATGCTCTTTTTTCATTTATATGCATTGTACTATATATTAATATGCAATATATTTTTAATAATAAAAAATACAATTAAAAACAAAATAATTCAATTATGTGTATTTGTTTTGGAAATTTGAATCAGAAATTTGTTCTGTTCATAATCTTTATGGACAGAATTTCTAGGCGCAGTCAAGGTGTTGAGGGAGTCCAGCTTGGTGACCTTAGGATCTCGTCTCTGCTATTTGCAGACGATGTGGTCCTTATGGCCTCATCAGGCTGTGACCTTCAGCGTTTACTGGAGCGGTTTGCAGCTGAGTGTGAAGCTTCTGGGATGAGACTCAGCACCTCCAAATCCGAGGCCATGGTTCTCAGTCGGAAACGGGTGGACTGTACCCTCCGGGTTGGGAGTGAGGTCTTGCCTCAGGTGGAGGAGTTCAAGTATCTCGGGTTCTTGTTCACGAGTGAGGGAAGGTTGGAGCGTGAGATCGACAGACGGATCGGTGCAGCATCTGCAGTAATGCGGTCGCTGTACCGGACCGTCGTGGTGAAGAGAGAGCTGAGCCGGAAGGCAAAGCTCTCTGTTTACCGATCGATCTACGTTCCCACCCTCACCTATGGTCATGAGTTATGGGTCATGACCGAAAGAATGAGATCGCGGATACAAGCGGCGGAAATGAGTTTCCTTCGTAGGGTGGCTGGACTCACCCTAAGAGATAGGGTGAGGAGCTCGGCCATCCGGGAGGAGCTCAGAGTAGAGCCGCTGCTCCTTCACATCGAGAGGAGCCAGTTGAGGTGGCTCGGGCATCTAGTCCGGATGCCTCCCGGGCGCCTCCCTGGTGAGGTGTTTCGGGCATGCCCAGTCGGGAGAAGGCCCCCGGGAAGACCTAGGACACGCTGGAGGGACTATGTCTCACAGCTGACCTGGGAACGCCTTGGTGTCCTCCCGATGGAGCTGGAAGAGGTCGCCGGGGACCGGGAAGTCTGGACTTACCTACTGAAGCTGCTGCCCCCGCGACCCGGACCCGGATAAGCAGAGGAAAATGGATGGATGGATGTTTTGGAAATGACTAGTTTACCACCAAATGTCCCTATGTGCATAGTCTTTATGTACTTAAAACAAAATTAAATATAAAACACATAAAAGATACATGCACTCTAGTCTGGAGTAAATATTGCACATTTTTTGATACTTTTTTGGTGTTATAATTCTCTACCTTGAATTTTTAAGGCCACATTGACATTTTTTAAGGAATACTGTACTCATTAAAGCGACTGCAGGGGTCCTATTCATTTTGGATGATATCCATAGTCTATATGTGGCCCACAAAAGCATTCGATTTGGCCCGAGGAACTGCTATAAAAACCTTCGATGTAAATACTCCTAATATAAAGTATATTAAATAAAACTTTCAATTTTGTACGAATTTAGTAAAACACCTCGGGGGACTGAAGTGTCCCCTAATAAATAGACGGTTCCCCACCCCGTTCTGTAATTAAGTAAATACAATTTTCTTGAAACTTTTAAAATGAATGACTTGCTAATGACTTTTTATTGGACCATTTCAAGCTCCATTTGTGTCGCCGGAGAAATTAAACAACGCTCGGTGGCCACCGCATACATGCAGATCGAGCCCGGGTAGCAGTTGTGGTAGCCGCTAATTCCACATTAGCGCGGCCGTTCTGTCTCGCGGCCCGCGGAAATTGGAACGCGCCCATTCGTCACTAATCGCCCCCACCGGCCCGACACAGGACCCCTGCTGGAAGCCGCTGTCGCACCTCATGGCAGAAGGTGCTTTGCGGAAAAAAGAGGGTTTGGGGGGAGGGGGGGTCCACTTCACAGTAATCACAGGGGACCTATCAAGTCGATAACGGCATTCACAGCAAGTGTCTGTCACCGCCACAGCGGGCAATTTTCTTCCTCCTGCGAGCTTTGTAGACCTATTTCACACCGGGCGAGGAGAAGGGGGGTGGCGAATCGGAGGCAAGTGAACTGGAAATTTCCCAGGAGGGCCGGGACATATTGTAAAACTCTGCCGTATTGGGTCGCATCCAACGGACTGTCGCTCAGGAGAGGGACGACGATGCAGTTAGTTGTTTTTTTTTGTCGCAAATCTGTAGGAGGTTCTTCATGTGTGACATTAGCAGGGACGGCATCTGCAGAAACTGGATAAAGTAGGAAGAGCTTAGACGGGGTGGTGCAAATATGCATGGGGTCATCCTTCCTGTCGCTTGTGTCCCATTTGACTCAAATCTCCGCGATTGCTTGCAGGCAGCACAGACATCCTGCAAAATCGGTGCATCACACACGTAAAAGCAGACCCTGCGTTTACTGAACATTTGTGCCGCGCGGTGGTGTAAAGCCTCACCACTATCAGAAGCGCTGGTCTGCATACTGTATACCACATTTCGGTATTTGTTCCATGAAATTGTATTGATTTATTCCCATCAGGCTTACTATGTATATGAGATTTTTTTTTTGCCCAGATTTTAGCTTCTATGTGTTGCCGTGTCATTGTAATTCGCCTCCAAAATCAGGAGTGCTCGCCCGTGTCACATACACATTGCTGTCTGGCGTACAATAACATCGTTGAATTGAATGAACTGTTAGACTAACCAAGTTAGGCCCTGGTGAGTACATGCACTGTCTTTTTTGGACTACAAAGTGCGCCGGAATATAAACTGCACCCACTATTTTTCTAAAAATGCCACGGGTATATACTGGTACTTTGGGAAATTAGTATTTACACAGTAGGGATAAGCAGAAAGGAACAAACAAAGATTTTGTGAATGTTTGTTTATATAGCTTGTTTCCGAACAGTGCCTGTAACACGGTAGTAAAACGACTCAAACGTAACAGAAAATGAATTGTTTTTATTCATCCTCTCCCTGTTCACTGAAAGCACTGAAGTCGTCTTTTTCAGTCGTCTTTGAAGAGCATCAGAACATCTCCGTCACACACATTTTCACTCTCTCGGTCGCTCTCAATGTCGCTTTTCATCTCCATGAAGAGGTTGGGAAAAAAAAAAATGTTTGCGTTTGCTGAGCTTCTACTGATTTCGATGGAGAGTAGGTTGTTCCACTGCACGAAACCGGACGGTCATTGGATAGTTGCTGGGCTTTGTCCCACCAATTGGAGATTCAGCGTCTGTGGGAGTCTATTGGGCAGTGGGCTGGCCTTGACGCTCAGCTCCTGCATGATGATTGGATGATCTGTCTGCAGAATCCCTTTTTGATTGACGGTAAAATGAGCAAATTAGTGCTTTGGAAGTATAATCATCGAGCACTTTCCAAGTTTTTCTTTCTGTTGTTTTGAACTGATCCGGAGAATTTACCGATCCCCAGCGACTTTGTCTTTGTTAAAAACGACAAGGAGCGGAGGGTAGAATTTACATAGAAATAAATGAACGCATTTGTGGTGTAGGCCGGAAAAAATGAGCTTCCCCTCCTTGGATGCCCAAGTGTTCCATTCATGACACAAACAGTCTTTGACTTCCCGAACATTACTTGCCAAGCCCTGCCAAACACCCCGAAAAGATCCTTTCCTTGATGGCCAGCACTTTCCTAGAAGTTGCTTACCGTAAAGTTGTCAAGGTGGTGCTGGTTGGTTTTGCCGCATGACTGACAGGCGATGTGCTTGCAAAGCCAGATAAGCATCAGTCACACGCAGCCAGAATCAATAACTTCACCTTTTGGGAAAAGATGAGATTATTCCACAGATGGGATCGACAGAAGCTTTGGGAGATTGCTTAACCATCCGCTTGCAGGTGTGTGCGTGTGCGTGTGCGTGTGTGTGCGTGTCCGTCCAGTCAGGGGAAAAAGTATTTCTACAGCATGGGCACCAATTGAAGCATGGGGGACCAAAAGTCAGCAATGTGTGAAAAGCCATTTTGCCTCGTTTGGTCCTGCAAATGACCTTGCCTGGAGCTCAGCTGACCTTTGCTGGCCTCCTTCCTGCTGAGTCATGGTCCCGGTCCAGACAATGGCCTGTGGACTCCTTGGCGAGCCAGATGGCTGCTGCTGATTCTGCCCATGCTGCTCTGGAAGATCATTTCACTTGACCTCAACAGATATAGAGTTTCTGACAGAAAAAGGACGTTTACCAATAATTTATTGCTCGCATTTGGGAGTTTTCTTACGATTTTCTTTCTTCAAAATCATCTCCTATATCCATCCTCTTCAATCAAACAGTGGTGGTTTTATAGAATGTGAATCCTCTCTGCAAGATACGCTTTTAACAAGGGTGTTTTTGCTTTAGTTTTGTAAAAAAAAAAAAGCAGCAAAGCAACCTTCTCAAATCATATCTTAAAATAAAATCTGAATCTCTGCCAACTATCACACGGTTAAAGGCCCTCTCTCAAGCAAACTTTTAATGATGTTCTGACAGTAATGTGTGTGCTTTGAGCTTATTTGGGGCACCAAAAACAGAACAAGAATCCGTCATCTCCCTTTGGTCGGCGTAGAGCAGGGATGCCCGAGCTTTTTCCGGGAGCCGCGCACTAAAAAATGTAAGGATGAAAAATGAAGGGGCCACTTTGATATTTTCTAAAGCAAACACATGTAGATGTGCTAAGAAGTAAAAAAAAAATGCATCTCAGCTTTGTGATTGAAAAAGCTTACTACTACAAACATTAATTTTTGCTCCCACATTTTGGTGTTTTTTTTTTTCAAAAAGTGAAACTTTTTAATATTTTTTTGTAATATGACATTATTCCCATAATATTTTCACTCTTGTAACTTTGTAACTATTTGTTGCAACCTAATTTGCCCAAAACTACCAACTTTCATAGTTAAAAAAAAAAAAAAATCAACTTTGTTACTAAACAGACATTATTTTTCCTCATAATACTACAATATTTTCAACTTTTTCTTCTTAGTCTTCATATTTTGACTTAATTCTTGTAAAACGCACACACACACTCCGTGTATTTCTAGCTTGGATGGGCTTTGAATAGTTTAAATTGCATACAAGCACATGGCCCGTGCACTTCTAAAGGTCCTGTTTGACTGCCATTTCCCTCCTAAAGCGCATGAATTAGTCGGATCCCATTAAATGAAAACTAATGGATACTGCCGCTTGGCCGTAAGCCAGCAGCCCTCCCGGGGATGACGGCTCTGTTGCCTCCCGGAAAACACGTCACCGTTCATTTGGCTGCGAAGAAATGCTTGTCGTGGAAATGACACAGCGATTTGAGAAAGACGGGTAAATGCTTGTTTGGACGCCGCGGTGAGATTGGGTCCGGCGCTTATGAATAATGAAGTTGGCTTAATGACGCGTGAAGGAATGAAAAGTTTTGAATTAACAATGCCGCACTCAGGAGGATACAATGCGTCAATGAAAACAC
The DNA here is from genome assembly GCA_024372805.1 of Oostethus manadensis. NCBI lineage: Eukaryota > Metazoa > Chordata > Actinopteri > Syngnathiformes > Syngnathidae > Oostethus > Oostethus manadensis. Next base: position 1,764,794 of record QODF01000090.1, on the reverse strand, counting down.
AGCCGTTGACGTGTGAGGTGATTGTGTATCCTATTGGCCCGAAGATTAGACCTGGAAAACTTTCCTTTGCACATGCAAACCAACAAGTGGCCTTTTTTGTTTGTTTTTGAGTTCATTTTAATCTTTTTTACAAAAAAGTCTTGAAAAATAGTGGGTCGTCTTGTATAATCTTGCCCGAGCTAAACATGCACCCCTACCGTGCTGTTTCGTTTTCTATACCACACGGTGAAGCTGTTGCTAAACCCCCACGGTTTCACCCCCAGTTGGATCGACTTGGAATCTCTCACCCAGCTGACTGTGCTCGACAAAACAACCCAAATCACCACCAATCAAATGTGGGACAAGCACGTGGCTGTGCGGTCACCCCAGCTTTTCGCCCATGTTGAGTTCAAACGGACAAAATCAGTGCAGAAATAAAACACCTCTTGCATGTACAGAACAAAACATGGCAACCCAGCCTTCATCCGCTTGTTTTACCAGCATTTTGCCCAAATTTCCTGCAGATGTGTCCAAATACTGTGTGAAAATGTACAGTACTTAATAACGCTAAAATACAATTTGGTGTAAAAATAGGCAAAAATAAATTATTGCATAGAACAGAAGCCAACCCAGCCTTCATCCATTTCTTTTACCAGCCTTTTGGGCTCATTTTCCAGTAGTTTTTTTGCACATTTTGAAGTAAAATGAATTACAGCAATACTAAAATGAAGTACCGCTTGGACATACAAAATAAAACTATCTTTCATTGATTGTTTTGCCATCCTTTTGTCTAATTCACCGATGATTTTTGCACATTTTGAGCTAAAATGAGCCGCACGGTGGCTGAGTGGTTAGCACATTGGCCACACAGTCAGGAGATCTGGAAGACCTGGGTTCAAATCTCCTTTGGGCATCTCTGTGTGGAGTTTGCATGTTCTCCCCGTGCGTGTGTGGGTTTTC
>QODF01000090.1:1677170-1746066 GCA_024372805.1 Oostethus manadensis | reverse complement strand
CCCCCCCCCCCGTCTATACACATATAAATATACTGTATATACATATATATATATATATATATATATATGTATATGTGTATATGTGGCGTCAGGCAGAACAGCATACTTGCTCTCGATGCAACAATACGAAAACACGACACATCCACAGCAAATTACTGCATCACGTGTATCAACAACTAAGCGCTAAACGTAGCACGCAAACTTTTACTCCCAAATGCCCGCAAGGCATGCTCGGTAGTCCATCTGCAACAACAATATATGAACCATGAACAATAAAAGATTGGATATCAAGAGTATGTTAACTCCTCCTTGTTTACTTCTGTAATCAAGCAAAAATGCAAAAAAAACATGTGAAAATGTCGGGAGAAAGACTACCGCAAGCTGCCCAGCATTCCTTGCGGCGGAAATGTATGGGTGTTTTTTATGCCCACATGGCATTGACGTGGTGTGTGGGTCGCTTTTTTCCAAGCTACAGACTGCATCTGACTACTTTGCCGGCTACACAGAATACGGAATTTGGAAATGCCCGGTGACGCGTGTAAAAACGTGACATGCAGTATTCTACACTGGTCAGTAGGGGTCAGTAATGTTACTGTAGGAACGGGTGTCGTTCTGAGCTGCTGTTTAGTGCACGGGCCATGAAGGGCCGTGACGTACTGCATGCCGGGTTAGCGCTCGCTTTCAAGAAATGAAAGCGCCATGTTGCTTTCTGTGCCACTAAACAAATAAAGGAACTGTTGTTGCACATCTACCAGGTTTATTTGATTATCAGAGTGTTTTAGCTTTTTTATTTGAGGTGGAAAAAGTGAGATGTGTAGGGTCCCAGTTAAGTGTACTCCTAAAAAAAAACAATTACAGGTAATATCTAGCAAATTAAATATGATTTTAAAAATGTTCTGTCGACTACAGGCCTAAATATTTGTCTGTTGAACCGTATTATCAATGAATTTTCAGTATGATTCCAATTGTATTGAATGTTCCTTTTTCCTGACAAAAAACGAAGCCGAAAACTTAAATGAGGCTGCTGAGAGCATCTCCTCTTGCCGTTGTGTGCTAGCCCAGTCTACCGTCACTGAGATGAATCATGGCGCCTGCCAGTTTCTGTTTGTCAGCATGTCCCCGATAACATAATGTTGCAAAAACATTCATTATTCTTTGCACTGTGATGTCTTTAATGTATGCGTGACGTCATTAGTCTTGCTCATCGGACAGTAAAATGCAGAGAAATGTAACACAAGAAGGCGCTGTAGTACTCTTCTCGTGAAAAGGGGCGGGGCTGTTTGTGAGCTGGAAGGTGCTTGTCGCTGCTGTCCTTCCATAGAGAGGAAAAATTATCTTTTTTTTCTTTTTTTGACAGAAGCAGCACCAGCATGCAGTAAAGATATTTCTATGCTCTGCTGGATGAAATAAGGAATTTCTTGTTGAAGATGGAGGGTTATGTATTCAAGCTCACCAGAAGGTCATCAGACTTTTGCAACAAAGTATCATAACTTTTCCTGGAGTGGGATAGGGAGCACAAATCTTATAAATTAATGGAACTAAGAAGCATTTAAAACCATTTGAAATGTTGTGTATAGCACGTGGTATGCATTGATAATACTACAAATGCATGTGATATAGTTTCAATTAAATATTAATAATTATTTGCAGAGATAATATTGAAAAGTTCAGGCCTGTAATAAAACGAGGGAATACGGTAGAAACCGAACTGCAGTTCTTTTACCCTGCCTTTCATTCCAGTCTGCTTGCCTCTGTTCTCCGATTATACAGTATGTGTAGTCACACAGTCACGGAGGACGTTTTTCATTTATTCCCCAATCGCTTCGACCGGGAGCAGCTCTGATTCTACTCCACATGGCGGTGAGCTGAGGTGGCAGCCGGCCACACCTAATAAAAGAGGAAATAGGCGGGTTGCACAACACCCTGAAGAGCCAACCCATGGATGACAGAAGTGTGGTCTTGTAGAGCCACCAATAAGATGAAGGGTTTAGGAATTTCACTTTTTGACGTTACGCACTACTTGCGTTGGGGCCGAGTGTGGGCCATGACCCCCGAGATGCAGCAGATGCGATAGCTGTGTTAAAAACAAACAACTGTTTTGTAATGTGCTTTTCAATCCAAAAAATCATCGAAGTCAATTAGCAAAGTGATGCACAACAGTTTTGTCGATGAGATGTCAACGAAGCATTCCATTTTGGTGCCGATCAAAGAATTTTGTTTTACATTTTAACCAGGGGTGTCACAAAATCTCGCGTGACATTTCTCGTAAAAAAAAAAAAAAAAAGTCTAATGGACACCAGGCCTGTGGCGATAAAAATAAATAAATGAACACACAATTAATAATAAAGATGAACTGGATAATTTTGCTGCATGACATCAATATTGTATATTTCCACGTTTTGCTGCTTCAGGACCTGGAAGTCTTGCTGTGATAAATGGAACCATGAATTCTGCCGTCTACCAAAAAATCCTGACGGAGAATGTCCGGCCATCTGTTGGTGACCTCAAGCTGAAGCCAAATTGGGTTCTGCAGCAGGACAATGATCCAAAACAGTCCACCTCTGAATGGCTGAATAAAAACAAGACTTTGGAGTGGCCTAGTTCAAGTCCTGACCTGAATCCTATTGAGATGCTGTGGCCTGACCTTAAAAAGGCGCTTCATGCTGGAAAAGCCTTTATTGTGACTGAATGACAACAATTCTGCAAAGAAAAGGGGAAGAATATTAAGTCAGATTTTTTTTTTTTTTTTTTATGAATCGCCCCCCCAAAAATGTAATACAGATCATACTGGATGCCACATCAGAGCAGTCATGGAGTGCTTATCAATGTGTAGAAGATCAATATCCATCTTTGACTTTTGCTGGAGCGTGTTGTTGCGTTCAATGTGACATGTTGTTGCAGTAAAAGGGCTGCATTGTTCAGCATCCCCCACCTTATATCCGCCTTATTTAGCTCGCGTGTGTGCCTAAAGACTAGACCTTTGTCGCATGGGACTTGTTTTGAACCCTCATCCACCGCAAAGCTCATGTCCACAAGAGGGACGCTCATTAGCCGTCATTAAGGACTCATTGTTTCCCATCACGCTTTTTCGCTTTTGTCAAGCCTGAGCCCGGCAGGCAGTTTGTGAATGCGGAGGGGTCCATTATCCCTCATTATCATCTCATGCCAGCAGCGCTTATTGTTTCCGGCGTCTTCTCCCGCCGTCGCTGTCGCAATGCTCGTTTTTAATCTCTGGTCGACACGCACATTGGGAATCAAACACAATGGCCGCCGAGAAGGGTGAGCCGCATGCGTGCGAGAGATAGTGCGCGAGCGTATTTTGGGAAATGTAAACAGTTGTTAGGGAGACACAGTTCTGCGATTTGTCGGACAAAGAGAACACAAAGGGCAGCGGAATTTACATTTGCACGTAACAAAGAAAAGATTTAGCAGCCAACAGCAGTGGCGAGCGCTGTCACCTGCTAGGGTAAAGGGGCCTGCAAAAGTATTCGGCCAGCTTTGATAATGCTGACACCAAACAGCAAGAAGTCGGGACGGTACAGTTAGCCGGATTGCACGAGAAATACCAAACCGATTTCCGTTCCGCTTTGTCAAGGTGAGGCTTGTGGACACAAGTGAGATAGAAAAGTCTTCGGAAACCACCGTCTTTGATGTTCTGCGCTCATTTTGATGGCGGGCAGCGGTAAAAACCAGTAGGACTGATCCAGTTAGCAGGTTGACTTTGGTGAGGATCTGCAGAAACAGGGCTGTATTTTTTTTTAAATACTGTGCAAAATCAAATAATTAGGTACAAACTTGACCGAAATCTGGTGTCTGCAAAACAGGCAATTTGCGATAGTTACTGAAATCTGACAGTCAATGTCTTATATCAGTGGTGGGCACATTTTTTGACTCAGGCTAATAAAATCTGGCGGAGGCGGCGTCTATATGTAGGCGGCATCAAACAAAACGACATACTTGCTCACGGTGCAACGGAACCCAAACACAACACATCCGCAGCAACATAAATCGACTGCTACTATCGGCGTCATAAACAACAACTAAGCGCTAAACATAACAACTTAAAACTGATATTTTTTAAATCGCCCCAAGGCATGCTGGGTAGTCCATCTGAAACAACTATATGAACTATGGACAATAAAACATTGGCTATCGAGAGTATGTTAACTCCTCCTTTTTTTCTCTGACATATTTTGCAGTCAGGAAAAAATGTGACAAACACGGCTAAATGTTGGCAGAAAGAGGGCCTCAAGTTACCCAGCATGCCCTGCGGCAAGAAAATATAGGTGTTTTTTTGCCATGTTTGCTGACATGCTGTTGGATTGTTTTTTCTAATTTTTTTTACACAAACTACAAATTGTGGCCGCACGGTGGCTGAGTGGTTAGCACATTGGCCACACAGTCAGGAGATCTTGAAAAACCTGGGTTCAAATCTCCGTTGGGCATCTCTGTGTGGAGTCTGCATGTTCTCCCCGTGCGTGTGTGGGTTTTCTCCGGGTACTCCGGTTTCCTCCCACATTCCAAAAACATGCATGTTAGGTTAATTGGCGACTCTAAATTGTCCATTAGAGTGTAAATGTGAGTGTGAATGGTTGTTTGTCTATATGTGCCCTGCGATTGACTGGTGACCAGTCCAGGGTGTACCCCGCCTCTCGCCCAAAGCCAGCTGGGATAGGCTCCAGCATCCCCGTGACCCTAATGAGGATAAGCGGTACAGAAAATGAATGAATGAATGAATGAACTACAAATTGCATCTGACGAATATGAAGATTATGACCACGTTTGTATATATTTTTCTTTTCATTTTGGCACTTAATTTTTGGCCCTATACGGTACATCCGTTTGGGGCACAGCCCTTTTTCTTCACCTTTCTTCACCCTTTCTTCACCTTCTTTCACCTTTTTCTTTCTCGTGAGGAGGGGCGTACCTCACCTCAGAATAAGCACTGATAGAGGAATCAAAATCACGGAGATAAAATAGGTCACCGCGGACAAAAGCACCCATCCAAATTATGCCGGGACAAAAGATAATGACAGAAGCTCCCATTAGACCGAGGCTGGAATGAGGACGACCATCTTTAAAAGTGTGAAGTTTTGTAAAAGCAGCGTGCGTTGCTGTGCATAATGAATGCCTCCCGGGCGGCTGTTTACACAGTCTGATGATTTAAGCAGAACCTCAACCTTCAGCACAAAAAATCCAGACTCATCTAGGACGGCCGGAAGCGTTTTATTGTGGATTTGTCACATATTCAACAGACCTAATGTAGCCGCTGGTTTGAATATGGCAGATGAATGCTGGCTTTCACACCATAAACGTGCGCTCCGTTGGTACGTAAACGAATTCCAAATGTCAAACATATGGCTGCTCCAGACATCACCCACACTGCCATCAAAGGCTTTTTAAATCAGCAGACATTAAGAGTTTGTCCAAACGCAGAAACAAATACAAATCGCCCCGTACCCGTAAGACGGGGGGGAAACCTTTGGAAGATTTAAGACGTCTAAACGTTGCTTTTGATCTCGTTGTGTGTGCGTTTTCGCTCGGCAAGGCGGCCGAATGATTAATGCATGATTCCTTTCATGCACTTCCTTCTTTTTTCCTCGGTGTGAACCGCCGCATTAATATGTGAGTGTTTATATGTTTATGCTCCCCTGCTTCTCCTCTTATCAGCATTGAAATATGCTTATGGGGGGGGGGTACAGTATAAGATCAATCCAATATCAGTAGCTTTTAGCCAGACTATACATCAACTTAGCAGAGCAAATAAAACATTACAAGACGGATTTGCTATGATCCATGTTGGATGTTGAACCTTCAAATAGAGCCTCTCAGCAATATTCATTGGTTTGAAAACAAATTAACAAATTGGCTTTTTTTCTCCTCTTCTCTATCCCCTCCTGCTCTGGTTCGGCCACCCCAAATTTGCATGAAAATAAAGGTAAAAATTAAGTACAAAATAAAACCTATGAGCTGGGGGAGAGTAACTTTTACTTTTCCCTGGCAGAGCAAATCTGTTTAGCATGCAAGGACATTTAGATCTAGTAATGCTAGATGCTAACGATAGCAATAACGACAATGCTAGGAATGTTGGCAAAATTGCTAACTGGAGTAAAATGAGTTGGGAACCGCAGCAGTTGAGGCACAAACTGACCAAACTGTTGGTTTTTGGACTTTTTTTTTACATTTTTTCAAAAATATGTTAATAAATCATGCTGTTTTGCAGTTGAATACAGTCTAATATTAGTCAAAACATATGCATATTTAAGCTAATTTTTGCCTAAATTGAGCGTTTTCAAGCATAAAAGTGGTTAAAAATCCAAATATGGAAAGACTTAGATGTAGTATTCGGCACAAGTCGCTAAGTGTCTGTAATGTTGTGATGTCTGCTGAGACGCACAATCACCTGACTTGATTGCCGGAATAACAGGCTCTCATTGCAGGTTTGAATTATCTCAGGCACGATAATCCTTATGAAAAATCCCTAATATAAACACGGGCTACTCTTGAGGCAGTAACCCACGCAAGACGAAACTCGGCTCTGAACCACTGTTTAGGGTAATACGAGTGTACGGGAGACTATAGGGGTGTTACTTCATGTCTAGAGGGCTTTAATATTGTTTAAAACTGTATTTAATATTTAGTAAACAGGTTAACCAACATTCCATTTGTAAATGAGGATGCCTACTTTGCAGAAACCGACTTACCGGTTAACTGCAATTTGGGATATTTGTTTGATATTGTTCCACTCGGTGGACTTTTAAGTGCGGTATCTGTCAAGAAGGAGACTGGGCTAAAAAGGAGGCAGGTGAGAGACCGGGAGTGATGGGTCCTTATCTCTTCGTCACCCAAGTTGCCATGGTGATCAATAGATTCCTGCCAGGGTCGATTAGCGCTGCTGTATCTCCCTCACTCTGTCCTCATCCATCCTCATTTCACATGGCATAGATTTTTACCTCTCCTGTGTGATAGATTCCTTCAAAAATATGCATACAGTAGCATAGTGGAAAACCTTGCCGTCTTATTTTTGTTGCCGGGTGGGTGATGGTTACGGAGGAGATGCAGATTTTTTTTGGCTCTGTCCTTGATAGTGAGGAGGTTAATTCTCCAGCGTTGGAGTAATTGCGAATAGCGGAGCATTTTACGAGGACCAATTGACCCCGGGTCAAAAGCAGATGTTCCGTGGCAAGGTTGCGGCGGTGACATCCTGGGGTGGTGGAAGACATGACAGTAATATGCTGCCGCCACAGTGTCAGATCACATTTGTGCGTAAACGATTGCCCTCTATGAATATCTGGTGTACAGTACCCCTCCATTACCTTCGCCTTTGTTTGGGCTCCTTATCATGGTGGAAAACTCCCATCCGGCCCAGTTGCCCAAGGTTAGCGATCATGCTCTGCTTTACGTATTGGAATTTGTGTTTGCGTATCCGTGAACCACAGCTCCCTAACGCTGGCAGCACTCGTGCTGAACCAGAATGTCACATGACCACCACGATGCGTGACGGTAGGCGAGACGCAATCATCTCTCCTGTTCTAAAAATGTGAGGTGCGCGTGCATGCTCCTGTGAGATACTGTAAACATTGATCGGTTTTAAAGACAGCTGCATCGAACACATGTTCAGCCCCTTCCATTAGTCAGATTGCCGTTTAAGTCCACTGTTGTTTATGGCATCACACAGGCTTAAAGGGCAGGTGAACACCATGGGTAGAGCATGGGTGAGAGGCTGGATAATGAAGGTCCACGCAACACACATGCATGCATGCAGTACATTAGGAGGGTCTTAACATCACACCAAGAACGAGCCTGCCGGAACAGCCGGCGGTTGCGTGATGAGAGTGTGAGCAGATGCCGAGGACTGTAAAAGTCACATGCAACGCGGAATCAAGGTCAGGAATTTAATGAACTTCCATTGCAATTTGATGGGAATGCCTGCATCTCTGCTTTAATGTTATATGTGTTGTGATTAAACTGTCAGTAGTCCTCGCTGCTCTCCCCGCAAACGCCGTGGCAAGGGCAGGCATTGTTACCTGGCACGGGATTGGCAGAACTACAGCAAATGACAACGGTGGACCATGTTTCCGTGTCTCTTAAGCTTTGTCAGCCTGTTGCTCACTACCATGCTAAATTTAAGGAAACCTATTGTCATAAACACCATCCAAAATCTTTTTTTTTGAGTTTCCTTGGGTTGCCTGCCTCCCGCCCAAGCGGTCCTCCAGGTACGCCTCCCGCCGAGCCCACTCCACTGTGGTGTGTACACACTCCCAACTGCTCCCGAGGACTTCTCAATTTTGCCCGTACAGGAGTTGATAGTAAATGGCAAATTTATCTTTTTCCAGTGTCCAACAGTTACAAGCAGGTCATGGACATGGGTGAGCTTGTAATTTTGTCTGATTACTTTAACAAAATAAACACAGTTAGGACACTGGTAAGTTTTTAGCTTGCTCTTCTAACATTGGAATGGCGTCAGACATCGGCAACAGTTTGCAGAGCTCCAACCGCTTCTGCCTGATGCTTGCCTCTTTAGGAAAGCATAACAAAATTAGCTTTCCCTCACACCCAGACAAACATTGCCTGGGAGCCATTGCTCAACATCTTAACACGGTGAAAGCCTCGACAACAGAGACTTACAGCGTGTACCTGGGCATGCCCATAAAGGAAAGTCCGGGTCGGGTGATGTCAGCGGAACTAGATGTTAACACGAGAATACCACACTGTAACAACATTTATAGGACAGAAAAGAGGAAAAGCATAATAGGCCCCCTTTAAAAATGTATGTAAAATTAGAAATATGAAAGAGAAAATGCGTTGGAAATGCTGTGACAACTGCGTTCTTTAAAAATGTATCTTAGAGAAACCACATACTGTATGTGTATTCAACCCAGCAAATAGCATTTTAGGGTTGGAACATTCGAGTTCCCCTGACAAAAATACTATTTATTTTTTATTTTTATCCAAACCAAAATACTGAACCATATCCAGCCTAATGTGTTGAAAAGGTTTTTTTTTTGTTGTTGTTTTGATTTCTCTTAATGGCATCATCACCTCGTGTTGTGCTCTGGAAATGTTTGGTAATTGCATTCAAGCAAATTATACACGAAAACATCGCTCCTCCAATCAATAGGTTTTATTTACCTGACCCCGCGCTGCATTGTCTGCTGAAGTGGACTGATGCTTGCTAATTGTTTATCACAAGGCGCTCAGAGGCTTTCAGTGGAAGGGAGCCAGCTAATGGCTTCTGGCGCAAAAAAGCCTTCAATCACTTCGGCTACGGAAAAAAAAAAATCCATCCACACAGCGGCGCTTTAAAGCAACCTCTGTCCGGCGGCGCTGCAGGCATGGACTGTAGGGCAATTGTGACAAGAGACAAGTAGGCGACAGCAAAGTAGAGTTACTTTTAAGACGTTTCTTTTTGACATTTGTCTGCAAGATTTACTGAATAGAAAAATCACCATCATGCGGTGAAGTCGGTTCATTTTATTAATCAGCGTCCTTGGAAGCTACTAATGGCGCCTTTGTTTGTCAGTGTAAAGTGAAAGTAGGCTCACAGTAAGTTCATTCTTAAACATGCAAAAAGTCCTCCCGGTATGTTTAAAACCAGCAATGCTGGGTTTGGCAATGCTACGTTGCACAAATTCAATTCTACTTTTTGGAATGTGGAAATTACTGCACACAAGCCAAAAAGTCCTTCACTGTCCATACACAAGTTTTTACTTTGGCCATAGTTGTGCAAAAACGTTTTTTTGTAAATGTGACATAGCATAAACCAGCAGCGGGCCATGCATTTGGATTTTTATTGGATGACTACCATGACCCAATGAAAATGTTGTTTTCCATTATTTTCCCTGCTGAGATGTCCCAGGCATGCCCCAGTTGTTAATTAGTCAACTAAAACGTTATTGCAGTAGCGTAGCTGGACCTTCAGTGGGGACGTAACATACTTTTAGAGCAGTTTTAAGCCATAAAAGCGGCCACAAGGGCACAGAAGATCATTTGATAAGAGCTCAGGATAGACCATTTGCATGGAAAACCACACTCGACAGCAAGGAGGAAGTGGGAGAGCATGGAGGAGTGTAGTGTGCAGAAGGTTACACAATGTACAGACATTTTAGAGCGTGCACACACATGCACGCACCCACTTCAGTTGCAAATTGTTTGATGCTCGACAAGTATCTTTTCACAAAAAGCCTTTTCTCCTCCCGTTTTTAGTCGGGAACAGATGTTTTGTACTGCTGATTACGGAAGAAGGCAGACACAAACTTTGCTTTCTGATGGAAAACGAGTGTCTAATTTTTCTTTTGGTTGATTCCATGTTTGTAAAGTCTTAGAACACAATATTCTGCGTGCCTACAAAGATCAGTCAAAAATGGCTGGTACTGAAAAAATGGCTGGGATTACATGAGCTAATATCACACCGTAATTATACAAACCATCAGTAATATATAATAACAAAACCAGTACTGTAAGAAGTCCATTTAGTAGGATTCCTAATATATAAATTGCATATTTTTTGTAGTGCATAGAAAACCTGTTTTGATCTTCTAAATATGTATTTAGAGCCCTCTAGACATAAACTAACACCCCTATAGTCAGCTTCACACTTCTAATACCCAATATAGTGGGCATGATAAAAGTAAACAACGCATTAAAGACATAAATAAGACCTGTGTGATGGTATAAATATGTTCCCCGGGGGAGCGGAGTGGTGGGCGGACATCTTGAAAAGTTGAGTTTTACTTGAGGAAGTTATAATTTGGCTGGCGATCACAGGTGGAAGCCGCCCGCAACTTTGATGCTCATCTGGAGCAGTTCAAATCAACAACTGGGAATAAACAATACTATTGGATGAAACCGACGGAAGACTAGTATTAGAATATAATTATAGTGGTAAATGTGTTTCTGATATTGTTTTGGGCCAGCAGAGAAGGCTTTGCTGGGCCTACGACCCACCCGGCAAATTACCCTGATGCTATTTTTAGGGCTGGGGGATCTACGACTTGAGCCTTGTGCCTAGGTTATAAAGTGAAGGGTTTCTCCATCAGCGTAAATCCCCACCTCATTCAGGCGTTTCTAGTAAAGGGGGGGGGTCATCCATAATTCATGCCATGGAAGACACGGGACAGATTGAATTGTCACAACTCAGGCTGCTAGACGGCAAGTCGGGCGACAGCGCGTGAGTCATCCTAATCAGGAACAGAGAGGGAAAGGATTAGTGCAATGAATCACAGATAAATAACTAGCAGGGCGGGGCGCGGGACTCCATTTCCTTGATCGGCAATGGAGAAAGTGAACAATTAACCGATTCACTGTTGTTGCTTTTTAAAAGGTCACCGGCGTGATTCATCGAGTTTGCTCGAATATGTTACATCTTGTTTGTAATCTTGTTCTACGTTTTTTTGAAAGCGGACGGTAAATTGGCAAAAATGCCATTTATCGTTCGTGCCGAGCAGAGGATGTTACAGCCGTTCTAGCGGCGATTTGAGCGATGTGGCGAATGCTTTTGAGAAGAAAAGACGGGAGAAACATTCGGAGATAAAATGGAGAACTTGCAGAACATGGAGGTAAGCCTTAGAACATGGAGTGGTGGATTGGTGGCCCTCAAAACCCAGAATGGTAAATGTTAATTAATCTGGAGTTGCTTATCTTGTTTTAAATCCACTTCTTAAATCCGGGGGTCGGGAACCTTTTGGGCTAGGAGAGCCGTAAATTTTCAAATGTACTTTGGTGACAGCCATATCCTATTTTTTAAAAAGTGAATACAACTAAAAGTGTGCCAACTATTTTAGATGATAATGAATGATGTTACAGATTATAAAACAAAAAATATATATTTAATTGTGATATCATGACTTTATTCCCACAATATTTACAATTTATTCCCATATTCATTTATTAATATTTATTTTGTTTCTTTCCTAATATTGCGACATTTAAGGAAATAAAAATGTTACCAAAATGACATTGTTTTTACTCATAATATTACAAGTTTATTCTTTTTTTAAAAAAAATTATCCTAATATTTTGACTTTATACTTATATACAGCAACTTTTTTTCAAGTTCTGCTGTTTGTTCTTTTTTTTTATTCTCCTCACATCATAACTTTTTCCCCAATCCGGTCTTCCAGAAAAATCGACAACTTTTTTTGCTTGGATTACAACTTTTTTCTCCTAATATTTTGACTTTATTTTTTGTAAAACTTTTCAATTTTTGCTTTTTCCTTGAAGTTCTTTGTTAAATTGTATTTTAAGAACGTGTCACTCGGCCCGCACTTGGAACACCCCTGTTGTAAAGCAAGACACAGTATGTTGCATACATTTTGAGAAAAAACCCCAACGAATAAATGTTACATCTGAGAGCCATACATTATGTGGTCATCAAAAGAGCCACATCTGGCTCCCGAGCCATAGCTTTGAAACGATGTTTATATAACATGTGTAATGCGTAGCGGCCTTGTCTCTATGGTGGAATTATATGTAAACATGACTTACTGTCTTCTGTGGCAACTTTGAAGTTATTTTTTTCTCCTTTTTTCCTGTGCAGCGGCCAGTACTGAATAGCATACTTTGTGAAGATGCATTCATACAGTATATCCAGGTGTCCCTTTATAGCAGTCAGGCGTGAAATGAAAACACTCAAGGTGGGTTTCCATCTGTCTCACATTCACGGCTTCATACGTTTTTGTCCTAAACCTTCGTCGTATACAAATACAAACTTAAACAAATACAAACTTACAGTATCATTTAGATAATGTAAACATCCAGCAGCAACACGACATTTTGGCATGACTACTATTTTGAAGACAAATATACCGAAAGAAAAAGCGTTAACTTTCGGAAAGAAAGCTTTGTTCATGTACATGTATTTTTTTGTCACGTTACCACTTTCAAAGAAACCCAAGGTAGAACTTAATCAGATTCAAGCAAAGTTGATCAATCATGTCGGTGACCCTTTGAATATTTGAATATATACCCTATTATCCAAAAGAGACTTTTTAATATTACGGTCCTCCTCACTTGTTTGCTCCACCTTTGAGGGGTCACTTTGGAAGTTTGCGGATTGTCATGGAGAAAAAAAAACCTCTTCATGACATGACATGATACCCCCTCTGACCCATCGCCCCTAGCTAGATGAGCCCACTCATGAGAAATGAGAAAAAGAGGCTTCGCTGCACATCTTAAATAAAGCTAATGTGATGTTGCTGTTAAAATGTGACTCGTAGCTCACATAAAATGGTTCAGTTGGCTTCCAATGCGCTTTTGTGGAACCCGCTGAGACTTATTTGAAACTGGTGGATGTGTTAATCTGTAGTGTTAATCTGCACTCGGTGGTTTCGTCAGTCAGTCTTCTCTTCTGATAATAGAAAGATCTTATATGTCCCATCCAGACCGCTGCTGTTCCATTTTTTCTGTGAACTGGAGCTTGAGAACATTGCTTTCCTGTCTGCAATCTCTCTTCTTGATTGTTGCTCCCAGCGCCATTTCACAACTCATTTTATATCAATGGCCAAAGCTCTCTCGGGGTGAGGGGGTGAAAAAAAACACAGGCTACATGGTTGGGCACAAAATGATGGTAAGCAAGCGGAATCAAAAAGGAATAAGGGACTAGAATAAGCAGACGCGGGCTCTAATGCCTGTTACAACCGTAATGGAACATCTCACAACGGTTTGCCATCGATTTCCTGTTCCTTTTATTTTGAACACGCTGTCACATAATCAATGGCAACCAGATGTCCTGTATTTTCTACGCTCGTTCTTGCAGAGCTCGTGTTATTGTTTCCTGAAAACAAAACGTTTCTGCTCAAAACTGACTTTTTCCCGTGCGTACGTCTGCAGAGGTGCTAGGACAAGTGCAATGCAACACACAGGTATCACATTTTGTGGCGTTCTAACCACTCTTTCTTGTCTTCAAGAATGCACGATAACAACTCAGGATTTTGTTTCCAGGTGCGCTAATAATGAAAATGCACTTCTCGACACATGAAAACCAAACAAAAAGGACTCTTGCAGGCGAAGATAAGTGACTAGAAAGGGAAATGACGTGCACATTTCTTTCTTGTGACTACATGTTCCCGCCTGGCAACCACTCGTTATGGAGACGGAACACTGCATTTACAGGATATATATTAGGGCTGGCAAACCTAACGGAAGTTACCTTTGGGCTTATCCTGACAGCAAATCAATTTTCTTCTGCTCCGATTGGCCCTTCCTGACCCAAGCCCTCTGTCTGAGGGATGTGATGAATCAAAAGTGATCTAAAAACATTACAGAAACATCAACAATTCAATAAATTACAAATTACATCATATATATTTATACAGTAGTGTTCAAAACATTAGCAGTGCAACGTGATTAACCCGATTAATCGCTACTATTAGTATTTTTTTATTGCTACATGGCAAACAAGTTACCAGTAGGTGCAGTAGATTCTCACAAAACAAACCAGACCCATGATATGCCCGCTCTTAAGGCTGTGCAATTTCCTTTAACGGCACTTTTTTTTTTTTTTACCTAAATAGCAATAGCAGCGTGCTAGCTAGTCACCGGGAAAGATTTCCAACACATCAGTAAAAAATGCATACATCATAGCGATCTAACTTATTTTATTTGTTATGTATTGTACAATACTATGACAGGAACAACACCAAATTAAAAGCACTAAATTAATACAGACCCACCGTCCACCAACCAGTATGAGCCTGGACTGTTTTCCGGGGGAAGTGCATCATCAAATATGCACATTAGCACTCGTCATCTTACCTTTATGCATTCCCACATAGTATCAGCATTTGGGACCTAGGGGTGAAAGAAAAACCAGAAAAAGCCAGTATATATTGTCAAAATATCACTAATTTATGTAATGACATTATTTTTTTTACCATACGCGTCCTGGCAAGCCACACCTCTCCGATATGAGGACAGAAGGTGACGCAGTGTAGCTCCCACATAGTCTGACTTTATTCTGACCTGAACACATCAACAGCAGTGCAATTCCGAACTTCCAACATTGTATATGTACCTCCGTCTCACAAACACGTCTCTAGTCCAACTTGGTCACTAGACAGCGAGATGCATTCAGGAACATCTCAAAAACGTCTTTATTGTGTGTGTATGTGTCGTTTGAATAAACAGAAAAACAATAACTGGATCTACTTATCACTTATTCTGTAACTCGGAAGACGCGGAAGTACGTTTTGGAAGCATATGCTCAGAAGTCCCAGAAAATAAACTCAAAACATGAATTCATCTATGTATGTATGTTGTATGTATGTATGTATGTTAATACATACAAATATCCATCCATCCATTTTTTTATGCCGCTTATTCCCATTAGGGCCGGAGCCTATCCCAGCTGACTTTAAATATCAAAACATACACAGAATTATCGTATGCTCTCTTTTAGCTCTCTTTCCGTTGAATACAGAAAAAATGGTCACATTTCAGACATAATTGCAAAAGTTTGATTATAAATTTGAAACAAAACTGTAATTAATGTGTTATTTTTTGACAGCCTTAATATGACGAGATGATGTTTTTCATTGTCGGCCTTCAAATTTCCCCCTTTCATGTTTCGTCAGCCGGGAGTGTAATTATTTTTCCCACTTCAAAGTCCTGACATTCTCATTCAAGATGGTTTCTTTTCGACTTTCAACATATCGGGGGTGTTTTTGGCCCCGTATGAGTACTTTTTGGTGGATAACTATGGCCTTTAGC
This sequence comes from Oostethus manadensis, assembly GCA_024372805.1. Taxonomy (NCBI): domain Eukaryota; kingdom Metazoa; phylum Chordata; class Actinopteri; order Syngnathiformes; family Syngnathidae; genus Oostethus; species Oostethus manadensis. Next base: position 1,730,358 of record QODF01000090.1, on the reverse strand, counting down.
TATGTCATTTGAGTATTTTCTACTTGGATTTATAAAAAACTGTGCATTTAAACAGAATATTATTTTATTACAATGTTATACAACATTTCAGCATGAACATACACTACCGCCACCTACAGGACTGGGGTGGAACTGTATCGAAAACCACTTCCAAGTACATATGTATAAATTAGGATGTAAAAAAATAAATAAAACTAGCATTAGAAAATATGAAGTCAGGTCAAAACAAGAAGGAGGCGATCAACTTTCACAATAAAGTACTTCCTGGAGAAGGAGGGTGCACGTACTTCAAATACAAATAACAGAAAGAACACAAAAGGTAATAAAATGAATGAACAATAACAACCAATTAAGAAGTATGTGAAAACAATTGGTAATGAGCAACTTGTGTATTAACATTAGAAAAAACTCAAATTTCCTCCCCCCACCCCCACCCAGACCGCGGTGCCCTCGCCCTCTAGCGGCAGGGAACTCGCGCCCCACTCGGCGTCACGCTGCTCCGGGGCTTCTTGCGTCCCGCCGCTGTCAGGCTGAAAGTTCCTCCATTTCGGATACTACCCCCCAAAAAGGCGTGGACTCGCCGCTTCCCTCCCCGAGAGATGAGGCGGAAAGAGAAGAGGCTGTTGCAGTTCGCCGGGCTCCTCGTAGCGGCTCTGCTCTTCCTCCCCAACGTCGGGTTGTGGTCTTTGTACCGGGACCGGGTGTTCGACAACCCGCCGGAGACGATGGACGGACCGGGCGGCGTACCGCAGTTCCAGGTGAGCCGCGGCGGCGTCAGGGAGACTCGTGCGCGGCTTTGTGTCGTCGGCGAGACGGCCTCTTTTCCGGGGGTTCGTTCCGGTGTTCGAGTTCCAGTTCGGGAAGTGCACATTTCGGCTTGTGTTTGTGGTTGGCGCTGTGGGGGCCTAATTTGGATCCGTGCTCCAGTGGTTGGTGGGCGGCCGCGGCCACGTAAGCGTACCCGGAGCGAGTAAAGTTACCACAATGCTGACTTCAGGAAGTTCCCATAGGGGCGGCGGCGGTGATGCGTTCACTGTCACAAGTCACAGCAGCAAAGACTCCACTGTTAGCTTTACTTTTAAGCTCCCCCGCTCCGTTTCCCCGCGTTTTTGAGTGGGGGCTCGTTGCCATAGCGACCCAGTTTGACCAAGCGGCAGAGTCAAAATGAGGAATTGAACCGACAACGCCTCAAGTAGGAAGCAAACTTCCTCCAGTTGTACAAGAGCTAGTGGCTGGTTGATACAACATATCATAGCAGGGCCCAAAACCCTTTTTGGCTAAAAATGTCTTTAAAATGTCATTCTGCTAGAGCCACATTGTGTTTTTAACAGGGAATGAAACTAAAAGCTTGCATTTTTAAGCAAGACCAACAATTTAGTTACGTAATACATTTCTTTTCTGTATTGGATGGATTCAAATGCATGAGACATTTGCGTAATTTGTAACGTTACTTTTAACACTATGATGTCTGTTATGTTTTGCTTTCAAATGTCATTTCTTTTTGTAATATTATAACGTGATTCCCTTAACTTCATATATATTACTATATATATTAATATATAAGTATATATTATATATACATATATGTGTGTGTGTTTATATATATATATATATATATGTACATGTACTTAATATTTCAAAAATGATGGCTTTATTTTGTATTGTTTGTTGGTCATAATATATTTTTTAAGACATTCCATGCTACTAAACTGACGTTATTATTTTTAGTTTTTTCTCACAAAATTGCAATTTGTTTTTTAAATTTTCCCAATTGTTTAACTTGTTGTAATTGCGACTGTTTTCTCTTACAATTATACATTTTTCTGCAACCTAATTTTCCCCAAACCTTTTCCTTCATATTTCAATTCCGTGCTACTAAAATTTCATTCTTTTGCCCCTCATAACTTTCTTCTGTAAATATTTGGACTTTATTCTTGTAAAATTACTGCTGGTTGAATGGTTTTAGAAGGTGCCCCAGGTCAATAGGAGTTACATATATTTCAAGGAAATGTCTGTTTTCCCGGTTTCCCGCCTCCTCACAGAAAAGAAGGTTTACTCTGTGCATTGGTTTCAGCACCTTGGCGAGTTTTATTCCGTGAATGGAGTGAGCCCTTTTGTCATACAGTGTCTTTGTCTCAGTGGGTGGAGGCGGAGCCGGTAACACATGCAGTGCAGAAGAGCGTAACTAGGTGAACATGAAATTTGTAGGTTGCGGTATTTTCTCCAATGTTGTAATTGAACTTTTCCTAAAAGTAATGCGAAAGTCTCGTCTTGTCTTGTTCCCGGACACCCAACTCGTCTCGTGAACTGAACCACTTGCGACACCTCGCAAATGGCTAACATAGTCAGACATAAGTAATAGTCGAGCATGTTTACACTAGTCAAAGAGCCTCTATTTGACAGGAGTGCTTTACTGTTGTTAAGGACCGACTGCAAAAACGCCAGTTCGAAATCCCCTAAATCAGTGGTCCCCAACTTTTTTGGACCCACGGATTGGTTGGTGTTCCCACAAATCTTGTCGGACAGTAATAGTTAATAGCCGCGTCTTGTGTGCTCACATGACTTTCTATAGCACATGGTCATCAACCTCCTCCCACCCGGTTCTGATGCCAATCATGCATGTGAAATCGGCCAATACCAATACCAATCATATGGATTCAAATCTGTAAATATTTCACTTTTTTATGAGTGCTATTGGACAGGGGTTGCTGTATAAGAGGCGGGAGTTAGGATAATTCCAAGTGCCCTGACTTCTAAGAGGGCCCAAAAATGGCTACTTAAGAAAAAAATTTTAAAAACGTGATTTTTTTTTCTGGCTGCACCCGTGGTGGGTGCAGGAGAACCTTGATGGAGGTCAGGTTTGGTGAGGATGGTAGAGTCGTGGAAGTTGGCAGACAACCCTTGCATGGTGGGCAAATGATACTTGTCTGGGACTACCGCTGTGTTTACCTGCCGTAGCTTGACACATATAGCACCACAGGAGTGCCAAAGTTATTAAAATGTGGTCATATTATTCCATTTTGCCTTCGGTTTGTGTGTATTGTCTTTGTTTTTTGCATGTTATTGTTGATTTTATTGTTTGCTTCGGGTCCTTGCTTTTACTAGTTAGTCAGCCATCCGGTAAATGCAAAGAGGGAAAGCAAATGATGAGACGAAAGAGGAAAATCAACAACAAAATGGAAAAAGGAAAGACAAAATGGAATTCCATTATGACTGTTTGTATATTTTTGTATTATAGTCTTTTTATTTCCGCATGTTTCCTTTTAATGTTGGCGCTCCTGTGATTCCATAGACGCAGAGGCCGAGGCCGCTGTCTTTTTTTTTCGGCACCACTCGGGTGGAAATCCAGCGCGAGGTGTCGACACGCTCTATCGCGGCAGCATCCGGCAGCTTCTGCAGCTCAGCCGTGATGTCATCACGCAAGGCCAGGGGCAGTCGGCGCAGAGGTTGTATGACAGGAGACAAGGCTGGCTCGATGAACGGCCGCTGGTTGAAGGCGGTGATGTGGTCCGGCCCGTTGAGGAACCACTGCCAGCGGTGCAGCCAGGGCGTGGACGCAGTCAGTGTGGTGGAACCGGTATTGTCAATAACGGAGAAGCCCAGCAGATTAGCACCGTGGCGCTGGGAGGGCTTTAGAGGCAAAATTGGAATGGAGGGGGTCCCTTTCCGGGTCCACAAGACACCACTTGAAAATCATTTCCTGCAAAAAAAAGTTTGGGAACCACTGGTTTAAGTTAGAATTCAACATCCCCTCGCACTGTGGTTAGCCAACAATAGCAGCTCCTCTTATCCAAATGGGCCCAAATGCGCTGAATAGAGGCTTTGATGAACGGTGTGTATGCGTGCGTGTGTCTCTCTTTTGGGTGCCGCTAGTGTTTGCCCAATTGCCTGACTGGAATGTTGGATTTGACGGAGTTCCATTTGTGGCACTCGTGATCAGACCAAGAAATTGTGATGATTAGCTCTTATTCGAGTGCACAAGCTCAGAAACATCTGACTTTTAATTGAGGGTAAATCTAATTGGCCGTCTGGAGTTGTTTGCAACGATCTGTTTTTTCTTAATGCGTGCAAACGCCCTCAGGAGTTTACTTATCTCCACTCAAGTCTGGATTTGATATCTCGCCCGACAAGCACTGTAATGAATGGGATTAATGCTGCAGAAAGCCTGTTACATATTAGCAAACGACACGATAACAGCTGTCAAGCTCTGGAGCCGTTTAATAAATCGGTGATTGGGAGATATGGTGTGCTGGGAACAAACATTTACAAACGCTTATATAAGCCGTGACTCACTTTGTTCGACCACTGGCTTTTCATCTGTCCGATGGAGACATTAAATCCATTTGTTTATGCGTCCAAATCAGATATGAAGTTGCTGCTTTCATTTCAGATTATTGTCTCAAGGCTCCACCGTATTAAATTGGCTTAAAATTGATTGTTGCTGTGCAGAGTACAGCGGCGCAGCCAATGGAATGCAACGTCCAGCCAAAGTGAGGCAAAAGCAACGATAATTTAAGTGCCGGAGGTTCACTTTATGCCATATATTTTTTTCAAATAGTAACCTCAGCACTACAGGACGTGGTGCCTTTGCAGTTCTTAACATGCGTATTACATTTTTATAGAGTAAAGTTAACCCTAAACAGAGGCTTGGTACTCTCTGCATGAGAGCAAATTGAAGTTGCCTCCCACTATTTTTGTCATTAAATTGCTATTCATTAGTAATGCAGGTATACTCAGAAATGTTTTTTAATGTTGCCATGCATGACCAAAGCATGATGATTGAAAGAAAAAGTAAAAATGACAAAAGTTTAAATATTGACTGCAGTTGTAGTTGCTACTACTAATCATTTGAGGAAGTACCTCAGACTTTAGTGGGGACTGGACCAGACAGGCATTTCCTTGGTAGACAGTGTGAAGGCCAGTATTGTTTTAAAAAATAATGATTATAAAATGTATGGTCTTACTTTGCCTGACTAGGATTCAAACCACATTCCCCTGAGCCAAGTGGCGATGTCGTTAGCCAGTACACCAAGAAAGCTGCTTAAACAGGTGACCCCTGCACCCCGGTGGACACCTTTTCGTGTTTTACCAGGAAGGTGAGGTCCTGCCAGGCCGACTTAGGGGTGTGTCCAGCCTCTGCCTTCTTGGCAGTGTCCCTGGTCACGGCTTGAGTTGCATTGTGGAGGGGTTTATGCAGCTTTCAGATCAGCAATGATGATACTTCTACATAATCTGAGGTGGATGTTCACCCTCGTATACTTCGCTTTTGGTGACCGCTTGTATTTAATTAACAAACAAATGAATGACGCGATAAACATTTCCTGTCTTTCACTTTTTATGCGTACCTCTACTCGGCAAATGTAGCGACCATGTTGCTAAATCGTCAGCATGGATCTCTTCTACGTATGAAGCGTGTTATGAAGCTGGGTTGCGGCCGCCACAGTACCATCATTAATGAAGCAAGAGGCCCACTTAACCCGTAGTCTTCCAATACATTATCAGTGATACACCTGACTTTTATTTCTGCTACTAACTCGGAGGATGACTTACTAACTTTCACCAAATGTAACAAGTGTAAATAGAACCGCTCTGTGATTAAGGGTTATTAGTGGGCCATGTGTTTCGGTCTGACAAAGCTTGAGTACATTTTAGTTGACGATTTAGGACGAGCCGGGTGCAAGAATAAACGTGCCTCCCATCCTTATTTCACTCACAACTTGCACGACATCAGCGGCCATTTTGAAAACAATCAATTATATTAAAGCGGCAAAACACCCTCGGATACCACTCGAGTTGCACACACACAGCCGGTCACGTAGACCAAGACCTGCTTTCTGATGTGAATGGTCATTTATTTAGGGCTATAGTTGGTCTTATGGGAGAGTTGGTCCACCATTTTTTGAAGGGCTGATGCATGCATTAGCAGAAGCCCATATAAACTATTAATTTCCGACGGTCGGCTTTCTGGTGGGTTTTCCTTCATGCGATCAGGCCTTGGTAAGATGTAGTGCGCTCTTGAAAGGGAAGTTGGCAAAGATTCACAGCCCTGTCACACACACAAATGAGAATCATACGAGCGTCTGTACACTGGAGGCTACATTTATGAGCCACACACTGTTTGGCCGCATTACTGCACATTCATCACTGCAGGACCTTGTGTGTGGACGCCCACCCTGACTCAACCGTACCTATACGTCGAAAAATATCTTCAGCTATATATTCAAGCCAGTGCAAGGTCACACTCGTGTGGTCTTCTGAATGAGAGTAGTTGAAGTGAACCAGAAGGTCTGTTTGGACAAGGTGTCCTGCGATTGACTGGCGACCAGTCTAAGGGGGTACCCCGCCTCTCGCACAAAGTCAGCTGGGATAGACTCCAGCATACCCGCGACCCTAATTAGGATAAGCGGTATAGAAAATGAATAAATGTTTGGACAAGGTATGTCTTTAAATGTTTCACAGCTGATGCTGTTAGTTGCTGCGTCTTGCGATGTTGCCAGGAGCAAAGTGAATCCCCTTTTGCGCCAGTGCTTTCGCTAGTGTTTTTCCGGTGATGGATTCCTACCCCACAGGCCCAACGCAAAGCTGATACGTTTGACCCTTCCGGGCTCCCTCAGGCCTTAAACTAAACGGGGGGTTGTTTGTCCTTCTGAAGAAACCAAACACAGAGCTTGGTTGTTTCATCCGTGTTTCTATTTATGCACCAAGCTCATGCCACGGCTTGACTCACAACTGATGCCAAAATAAAGTACTACAAGGCACGATTTCTAGTATCTTATCATCCAGGGTTTCCAGTGAAGTCTTAGCTGCTAGATGGTAGCGCGGTATTGACAAAATCAGGTACTACTAATGACAACATTAGCTCACCCTGTTGTTGTGCTTTTACTCTGGAGGCTGCGGCATAACACTCCATAGTCTTTGATAGCTCAGACTCTCTGGTAGCTCTCCTTGGGCCGTTTTTTTCCCCCAAATTACTTTTCTTTTTACTTAAATTTGTTGATGCAATACATCATTTACCATTTTTGCCCAGTATTTCAGCAACAAATGTAGCTCGGCTGACTTTCCTAATGGGATGTCAGCCTCTGCACACACACACGCACACACACACACACGCACACACACACACACACACACACAGTCTTCAATTAACTGTAATGTCCGTGCTTGGGGTTAAGGTAGTCACAGATGCAATTGCAATTACGTTATTAATGTAAGATATTTCAAATCTGACAGAATCTTATTTTTGTCGAGAATGTCATTTCAGCCGATAGAGAGAATAAACGCTCCTCCCGTCCTTATTTCACTCAGAACCTGCACGATGTTGGTGGGCATCTGGAAACGCTTGGTTACATTAAAGCAGGCAGATGAAAAAAAGAAGAAAACATAAACAACATGGTGTGGACTCCCTCTCAAACAGCCTGAGGCCTGCTTGGCTTTATTTCACTTGTAACCTTATGATGATTTTAAGAGGATGTGGGATTTATTTAAGAGTCGGCCCTCCCAATAAAAAAACTGTTTGAACCAAATATGTCAGATCATAATGCCCTTTATGGAGTTGTCTGTCAGGCCCAGTTCTTTTTCGGCTTTCCAACAGGAGAGTTTGACCTTCAGTTTTTTCTATTCGGATATCATGTGATGCTGAATATCAAGACATTTAGCCGCGTGAAAAGAAAAGAAAAAACTTTTTTCTGCACTGTTGACATCACGTGGGAGACCGGGAATTTTCAACGGCGAATCGCAGGCGCTTATTTTTTCCAAATGATCCGGGGGAAGCTGGAGGCTGCCCCTCCAGGGAGCACGAAACCAAAGTAGAATTTTCGACCGATTTAAGCTGCCCGCGCTAGACAGCACACACAAATAAAGGTTACCAGAAAATAGGCAAGCACATACTGTATGACAGCCAGACAACGTTAGGCAAGCGGTTGCAATTAAAGGCGTCACATCAGCTTCTTTTTAATCCTGCGAGGTGAAGAGCAATTAGAGAAACACTTAGAGAAGGATTTAAACTATTAAGCACGGATTACGAGAGTTGGTTTTACGCTGCAGACGTTTTGTCATGACGTGAATACAATACGTGAATGCTGAGTATTTATCTCTGAGGCTGAAAACACACAACAAGAGGGTAATACTTTCAGAAGGTGCCGTATGAAATACAATTGCTTGTTATGCATTGTACTTTGGTGCAGTCTTATCTGCAGCGCTCCCTATTTTACATAAAGGAAACGTGCCACTTAATTACATTTCCGCCGCTAATCAAAAACACCTTTTGTCTAAAAATATGTAGCAGCAGCTATTTGTGGACTGCGGCATCTGGTTGTTTCCGCGACAACAACACATGACAATAAATCAGCGTTGTTTAGGGACCTTTCGGGGTTTTAAAAAAAATCAGTTTTACAGGCTCAGCCAATACTATATAAAAAAAAAATCAATTGGCTGAATAAATGGAATTGCTAGAGAAACACTAATCACCGTTATGCAAATGAAGGAGGCAATTGGTTTTTTTTCGGGGGGTGGGGGGATTCTATCTACTTGGAGCATAACAACGCAAACTTTGCAAGTTTTTTAATGAAAATCAGTAATCTGAAAATGTGTTTTGTTAATTGTTGTTGCTGGTCTGTACACAAACTTTCACAACTGTCTGTCCAATAAACTTAAAATGTGCTTCGGTATCAACTGCCAATCCGAGATTTTTTAAAGATTGGAAAAGATTTGCTTATGCCGCGAGATCGGGCCGATCCGGTTTCCTTAACTCTGGGGCCACACTCCAACACGATAGGTGTGGTAAATGTGCCTCCAAGCTGGTTGCCATTCAACTCCTGCCACTTGGAAGAAGGAGAAAAGGCTCCACCACCGTGTAGCATGTTTGTTTTGTACCGTGGTGAAGTTAGTTTCACGTTTGGCGCTGTATATTTGGCGCCCTAGTCACACGAAAGAGTTCCCTCACTGTGCCCGGACTCCTCTGTCATGGTGCCGGGAGCTCACACGGGAAGTTCCTCTCTAACTGCTGGTTGTTACTAAGGACCGTCAATAAATTACTATTGCTTTGGGAAAAAAAATCATATATTGTATATCACGCCACAAATTGATCTGTAACCATGTCAAATGTTTAGTCCTACCCTTAAAAGTATTATTATGGTGGCTGCACAATTAGACATCAGGATGGCTGTAATTCAGTTAGCCATTTATTTGCATGTCAACACAGATCACTCACTCTTTCAACAAGAGTTCCACTTGCTGGTTTTCTTATTCTATGTACTCCAAATGTTTGCTCTATCCAGCATGTACCACAACACCACTGCCCTCTACAGCCCACAATCTAAACAGCAGCCAGGAACAACACAGTATACTCGTCCAAACAGTATTTTGTATGCCCATTTTTTCCAATTTTATCTGTTATTGGACAGACATTATTTTTATCAGGGACCTGACTCACAGAGGTTTGTTACATAAACCAAATAATATAATTGGTGTATTTATAAAACCAAAAGAACATTCAGCAATACTTTGCTTTTACTTAATCACTGTATTCAATTCCAACAATTCATTTTATAACAAAAAGTTAATTCTAAAAATGTGTAAATTATAAAATTATTATATTGAAGTGATGAGAAAAAAAATCAGATCAGATCGGAAGTCAGAAAATGTGGATCGGGACATCCCTGCAGTGATAGATCCCTAGATTGTGCATCATGCTTCTGCTATCGACAAGCCTTCCACATGTCTTGTTCAAAGCGGAGGGAAAATATTCCTTTCCCTTGATGCAGAATTCTAAAAAGGAAATACCCTTCCACACACTCTATAAAAGCTGGCTTTTGTCTATGTTTTGGTCCGTGTTGCTGGTCTTTATGAACAGAACCACCGGAATGGATGCCGCAAAGTCGACCTGAAGATTTTCAGACTTAGAGGTAACAGATGCGAGATGCGTATGGCTCTTGACATTCAATTTTCCCACCCCTGTCGCCATTCAGCAAGTCATTTATAAATCTTACCAGATGCTGGCACTGGCATCAAATTATCTCACTGATGGATGCCAGGTTTCTGTGTGAAAGCACAGGCAGTTTGGTATCTATGTATCTCGCCTTTGTGGATCTGGGTAAAAATTTAATGAATTCCAAATCTACTCCTTTGGTGGAGCTGTTTTTTCCAGGATCTCTGTGTAAAAGACACTAGCTGTGGAAATGCTGCATGCTGCAACAGATGACTGCATCTTATGCCTATTCGGCATCCTACGTCATCAATGTGTTCAATTATTTGTATGTATTTCGAACCAACGTTCTGAGTGGTTTTAACAAAAGACTAAGTTGCTGGGGATCGGTAAAGTCTCTGGATCAGTTCAGAACAACGGAATAAAAAAACTTGGAAAATGCTACGGTGGTGGTTTATACTTCAAGCTTGCTGATTCACTCCTTTTACTGTCAATCAAAAAGGGATTCCACCTCAATCTCAATCTCAATCCACGTCAATCAAAAAGGGATTTCACCTCAAGCCGATCATCCAATCATCATGCAGAAGCCGAGCGTCCGGCCCAGCCCATTGCCCATATACTTGTAGAGACTGTAAAAGTCCGATGGGAGGGTCAAAGCCCAGCATTTATCCAATGACCGTTGAATTGTGCGCAGTGGAACAACCCGCTCTACTCTTCCCCATGGAAGTCAGTAGACTCTCAGGGTAGGGCGTGGCACTGTGATAAGGAAGTGGTGTCAGTTACCTGTGATAAGCTGAGCTTCTTTCCGTGCAGTCTTAAATCAATCGGCACTGGTCAAGAACGTGAGTCCAACCTTCACATTTTATCAGCCATTTTATTAGATCTTCCCAGGGGACAGTACGAGGGGTACACAATAAATATCTAGCCAATATGAGGAATTTTGACATCATAAACATAGCATTAAAAAAAAACAATAATTGAAAAAAACACTCCAGTGGTCATCAAAAGAGCCGCATCCCTACACCTGCTTTAAATATTTTGTAATTACATGGGTGAAGGTTTGTGGGGTTTGTACAAGACCGCTGAATTATCCCAAAAATATTGTGATGCACGTTAAGGTCCATATCGCCCACCTAAAAACACATCCACCCTCATTACACCAAATCCTACCAGACACCCAAAACACCAGCATCGCAACGACGGCTACCCGAAAGCCCACAAAAACGTCTGCACTACCGAAGACACTTCTGAGCCATAGTTTGTACTTTGAAGCCACAGCAATTTTTATGTTTTGTAGTTGTGATGTCAAGATGTTTGTCAATCCAGCTTTAAGTTGTTCTTAACCTCCAGGTTGTTGTTTTTTTAACAGAGTGACTTTGTGGTGGATTCTTGTGAATAGATTAGCCTCACACAGATGTCTCCTGTCACAGTACTTACAGGTAATGCCAGATGGTCTTTAATCGTCCAAAATTGGCCACTGATCATTCATTGAATGCCACACCGATATTTTTTGAACACCCCCCTTTCAACTAATTTCCCAATTGCATAGCTTTAAGAGCATGCATATTATGAATGTTTGTTTTCTGAGAATCTACTGCACCTACTGGTAACTTGTTTGCCATGTAACAGTAACAATATACTAATAATAGTGATTAATCTGGTTAGTCACATTGGACTGCTATTATTTTGACCACTACTGTATATAAGAAGAAAAAAACTCTGTGTACCATTTCTACAGTATAGTATATAGTTTTGTTGAGAAGATATACTGTTGCTGAAATGTGCTCCACCTTGCTTACAGCTGGTGGAGCAAGGTAGACTATAGAAGGATCTTGACTGTGTTAAGCCTTCAGTAACATGGGAGATGAAAGGGCTGAAAGTCGTTTGCAGAAACAAGTAGAGTTGCTTGCTGCAGACTTTGTGTCCAACTCTGTGCTCTTTATTAGTCTGAGCTGAGACACTACGTCGAAGGATGTGCGGGATGAAAAAAAAAACCCCAAAACACTCAGGAGGGAAAGGCGAGCACAAGCAGGTAAAAGAGGTATTTGTTCACAGACTGACCTTGCTGGAGAGCGTTTCCTTCCCAAGCACAAGGCGGACGTTGACTGGCTTGCTGGCTGCGGCTCAGACGATGCTCGCGCAGAAGCTTCTCTGTATGCTTCTCAGGGTTCTCCTGGGCCCAGATGAACGCCGGGCGCCAAACGAAACACAGGTGCAGCAAGGCAGCCTGTAGCTACGCAGCAAGAAGTCCGCCTTTTAATTACAACTGCAAGTGTCATGGAGAGGACTTTTTTTTTAATGTTCACATGATTAAGCTAATCCCTGGACACTAATTTGAGGCCCGTTCAGTGCCTCACAGTGCTTAGCCTCTCCCAGAGTAATAATAATTTTCTTTTTCTACTCAAGCAGGTCCGCTTTCAGGCCAAGTGAGGATTGAAACTCACTCCAACTCACTACCACCGCCTCCAACGGGTCATTAGTGTTAAGGTCTGCTAACTTTACCTTCAGTCCACATTGCCTTTTCCACAGATTTCTTTCTTCAGGCTTCCGATTGGCCGCATATGGTTGGGTTAGATACACTAGCACATATTGACAGCCTGGTAATGTTTTTTTAGATACAAACGAGTCCAACTAGTCGGGACTCGCTAATCCATTAGGCACGTCCAAGCATTTCATGGGCTGCTTTGATTGGCTTATCAGGACAGGTTTGGAAGATGCTGGTAGCTTTAGCATTGTGAACATTTAACTCTCGTTACCTTTGTCATGACTTGTTCCCGAGAACATGTCCTCTTTTTGAGTGAAAAAGCTGAAATGCTCCTTTCAAAAGGGAAACTCAGCAGTTTTCCGAGAGTCTCCCTGAGTGTGTTTGTGGGGTTTTGAATGCAATCTGTTGTGGTGTTTTTGTGCATTCCAGATAAAGACAAAGGACCGTTTTCTTTTCTATTTACTTTTTTTTACACGAGCTGCTTGGCTGCGCCGCAAAAAAGGTGAGGAGGCGTCCTCTTTGTCGCGGTGATGTATCCACTAGGGACGCTCCGATCGACCGGCTACCGATCAGTATCGGCCAATTTCCGTGAAAAAACGGTGATCTGCATATTCTGATCATTCATGGAGCCTATCCCAGCTGACTTTGGGCGGGGGGCGGGGTACACCCTGGATTGGTCAGCAGTCGATCGCAGGGCATTCTGACAAATTACTCCAAAACATGCATCAAATCTTTATATTATAAATAAAGGTGAAAAAAAGATTTGCCTTTATGTTTATTCTTTCGCAACTATCAATTCTAACAGCAATGTGTTATTTGCAGCTGTTTTGACCCTTGACGTAACATGCTTGTATGCTCCGCTACTTCCCAGGTACGCATTTTGTTGCATTTCGCCGCTTTTACTTTTGGTTGGACATAAACCTCCAATAAAATGATTCAGCTGTGGCGACATAGACCGTTAACGCTGTGATTTGTCGCCTTGCCGAACATTATTTCCCGTCTGTATACGACTCGGACAGCCCAACACCTAATCCTCCAGAATTTGGACCTACATTTGCAATAAAAATCACTGTTGCAATGCATTGATTAGTTCCAGCTGGAATAACACTCCCCTTCCCTCTACCATCGTTCACGCTTTAGGTAGGAAGTTACCCAGCTAAATAGGCGACAAGGTTCAGCTCAATTACCCTCAGGAAGGGCTATGACAGCATGGTGTCCAAAGTGCGGCCCTGCGTGTTTGTTATTGGCTTGTGGTATATTGTAGAAAAATAATTAATAATTATGTTGTAGAGTAATACATTTTTCATAATAATATAGAAACTGGTCTATATGGACTTCATTGGGACGGAGAAAAGTTACCTGATTCATGAATTTTCAATCATTTTTGCTGTTATTGCGGATGGGCTGGCCTACACGTCTGAAACAGTGACAGGAGTCCCTCTTCGGAATAAAAGGAGTGCCAAAATTAAAAGGAAAACAATGTAAATGAATCAACAATACATAAAAATACAAATGTAGTCATATTATTTTCCCATTTTGTCACTGCTTTTTCTGTTTGTCTTTGTTTTTGTCCATTTTTTCATCAATTTTCTATGTCTATGTCTTTTCCACATGCTTTTTGTCATTGGTTAACCCGGATGGATCAAGCTGGCGAGTAAAAGCAAAGACAATACAATGCTGTGCAGTAGCTATGTTTAAATGTCTCGAGCTTACATTTGTCACATCCTTTCCTCCCTGTTTCCACCAAGCAGTACAGTTGGGTTAAGTTTGGTACTGTACACATTTCACTGTTTTTCTGATGACAATGTTTGACCCACCTTCTAGCTACAGAACTTGCAGTTGAAATGCAAGCCGAACAGTGTCCTGGCAAACTCACCGGTACTGTTTGGTGGAAACATGGCTATTTTGGGTTCGTTTCTTTTGTATGAGGGCTCCACTTTTCATGCAGCAGCCCTGCAGTGTCGTTTTGCTCCCCTGATGCACCTTCCCCTTAAAGTGTCTTCAAACTATCTTGCAGAGCCATGCTATTAATCTTCTGTCTCCCTGTGTAGTGTGACTCAACGGCGTTCCTTCTACTTCGGATCCCTTCGGAGTTTAAACCGAGGCGAGCCAGTCTAGTTTTTGTGATCTCAAACTTTTCCCCCCCACCAGCCCGGACTTGTGGTCCAGCATCGTTGAGCAGCTATTTGAAGATTGACGTGCTGTCTCTGACAGAAAATTACTGCATTTCTTGCTCTGCTAGACCGTGGCCCGCCGTGCTTTTACTGCAAGCTGCTCACAAGAACAGCGGTGGATGTCACGGCTGGTACTTAGTAGGCTTTGATCATTACACGTGGACACACATGCACGCTATTCCTCCCGTGCTTTTTCTCTAGTGTTCATTTGGGATGTAAAATGATGCAGGAAGCAGCGGCTCTGTGGGCGAAGCGATGGTAAATAAAGTGATAGAAGCTGCAGAGATGGTGGGAACAGTGTGGGTGCCATCCGGTTCCGTATTGTCTCTGCACACAGTAATGAGCAATCCGCAAATGAGCTCTAAGGTTCACCTTTTGTTTGCGTGCACATTGATCTTACCGTCCTGCCAGAAAGCAAAAAAGATAAGCAGCGTTTCCTACAGGGGTAGCGCGTAGCGTGGCGTGGCGTGGGGGTACATGACATCATTGTGTAATTGACATAATCAGCCATGACGCATGTGCATGTCATTTTTAGTCCCATTTGGAAGCATTCAAATGCATGTGGACGAGTCTTAATCACAGAAATTGGTGTATGGAATGATTGACCACTTTCGCATGGTGCACTACTTGCTGTAAGTTAATTCAATACAAACTTACGGCAAAGCGTCCGGGAAGTGTTTGTGTAGAACTTCCGTCTGTTCCGAGGAGCGGGTGAACGGTTTAAGCCGCTTCTGTGATTTTCAAAAATAATTGTCGACCGACGAGAAGAACTCGTGCCTACGTTGGGTAGTACGTTTATTTAAGTCTCGCACGGTAAACCACTCCTGTCGATGCCGATTAGGTTGGATGTATGAGACCTGATTGTTCTGACCGCATTAGATCGATTACATATCTGATTCATAGCTGCATACAAAGTCTCATTTCGACAATAATCTGAATTGTACTGCTCACATTGACATGAAAAAATCAGATGCAGGTCACATACAAGCAACAAATCATAAAGAGCATGAACCTTTTAATTAAGGGTTATCAATAGATGATTTAGGCCAAAAATTCATTTTTGTAAAAAGAATGACATAAGCCAATATTTTAATAGGGTGATGATATAAATATATGAAATATTTTTGTAGTTAGTGTATGGAAAACCAGTTTGACTTTCTAAATACCATTGTTAGAATCATTTACATGTTTATTTTTTAGTGATTAGGCCACATTCCATAACTGTCATTCACAGGCTACGGGATCATGCAGCTAACTAGTTCATCTCCAATTTATTTACTCTGAACTTCAGAAAGGCTTTCACATGGAGTGGGGAAAGACAAAAATAAGAAGCCAAAAACGTACCACTTCCACATGGAATGGGAGGACAACTTTTTTTCACTCTATCATGATCATCACCACTAATTCAAAGGTAACGTTATTATATAGTGCCCTTAAAAGTATTGTCACCTTTTCTGTCTTCCTGTTCCTGTTCTTAAGCCTTCTCTACCAGTTTTGGAGTCCCGAGTCTTTGCTTGTAAGCATATTTGGCCAATAAAGCTGATTCGGAACATTTGCAATAAAAGTTACGCGTGGATTAATTCCAGTTCTAGTACCTGTCTCCGTATCGTCATTGTTCATTCACGACAAAGTAACCCAATGAACAATGGCACAATAGTTGCGTCATGGTGTAGGATAAGAAGGATAAGAGAGCCACATCCTGCTCCGGAGCCACGGGTTGCAGAACCCTGATCATGATGGACATGCCATGGGTGACCTCATGCGGTGTCCATGTCATGTCATGTCTCATCAATGTAGCGTTACGGACGTGACCAGAATACTACATGTAACTCATCTTTCAATATTTTTTGAATACAGATACACAATACAGCGATCATTGAATTATTAAAATAATGCATTTTTGAAAGACCACAACAGAGTGAGGCAGGGTGACTGTAAATTTAGTCACAATGTCTCCAATTTTAGTCGCAAAATGAGACCGTGCAGACCAAATAGGTCTTATAGTGTTAGAAAACTCATATCCACAATGACTTCTGCACAGATAGATCACAGAAAGCGGCCGAGAGGATAACGTTAGCGAATGCAATACACTGGTGTGAAGGTAGATAGGTCACATCCAGCATCTGCGGGATTTTTAACTGGCTAGTCTTTGCTGCTGCGGTTTTGCCTCTTTATTTTTATGGCGATCATGTCTGATTGTGGTGTTCTTCAGAGGTGAACGGTATCAGCGATTAATCATACTGCCCCCGGGTATGAGGTGGGGACCATGATGGAGTTGTTCCAGTTTTTGCATACCTCCTTTTGTTTTACATGCCAATCTTTATTATAGTTCTTGTGAAGAAACATCCAGAGTAGCAGTGAAACCATCCCGTTACACTGACTTTTTATCCGTCCGGCCAGTGATTGGAACCGGTGGCCTGCCCTGGCATCTAACCCCCCTGGCTTCATGGACTGGTGCTAGCGGGATTAGGGCCACAGAGGAAACTGAGTCGCAGATCATTGCGTAAGCCACATCTGTCCTCTGTCCTCCACCCCACCAAAGCCGGCAGCAATGCGAGGGGATGATGTCCTGCTTTACGGAGAAGAAGCCGGGGGAAAGAGCGGCGGAAAGAAGGTTGAAAGGATGATGTTGGGTTACCAGGCAATGTCAGAAATGGTGACCAGCCAAGTAGTTTTGATTCCTGAATGGCGCTATTGTTGTTAATGCACAAAGCAGAACCCGACAGGACACAACTACAGGGTTTGAACAGATGTGAGGGCGTATTTTAGGATAATCACGTAAACAAAGTTTGCTGGTTGTTACACTTGTGTTGTTCTGGGGTTGGTTCATTCTTCCACCCATCTAGAAAGACTTTGGACCACATGTTCAGGTCTGTGTGTGGAGATTATTGCCTCTTCATTCAATTCCATTCCATTTTATTTCCACTTATCCGGGTTTGGGTCGCAGGGGCAGCAGTTTCATTAGGGAAGTCCAGACTTCCTGGTCTCCGGCGACCTCTTCCAGCTCCACCCGGAGGACACCAAGGCGTTCCCAGGCCAGCTGTGAGACATAGTCCCTCCAGCGTGTCCTTGGTCTTCCCCGGGGCCTTCTCCCGACTGGGCGTGGCCAAAACGCCTCACCGTTGTTTTTAAAACCTTTGTGCATTGATGAAAATAGACCTTTTATGCGCCAAAGTCGCAAAATTTTGACAATCAACATTGTTAAATTTACCAAGCCATTTCTGCAAATATGCTGCCTCATGTAGGTAATACTTTACACCAGGTGATGGCTGACATCTGTAACTTTAATCTTAGCAACATTTGCGGGCGTGGTTTTATTTAAAGTGTAGGCGTTCATGACTTTCAACCCAGTCAGTCCACGAGCAGCATATACTTGCACCGATGCTTTGCTTGACAGTGTTGGGGGTGGCAGTGGTGACATTGTGGGTTGGGTCAAAAACACCGGTAATGGTGGGGGGTGGGAAAGGAATGTAAAATAACCATTGGAAGAGCGGCATACCGGTAGTACCCGCGGGGAAACTCCTCAGCAAAAATCGCACTGCTAATAGATATGACCTGAGAATACAATGACCTGGATGAATGATAATATCCACAGGCATTAACTTGATATCTATCTATGTAATAAGAGTGGAATATAGTAGCGATCAAGGTAGCAGTGGTGTTCAAGATCCCGCTGTAAGTGACGATGATGATGGCTGGGTTTGCTTGAGACATGAGGAAGAGTATCACAAGCGGATCAGACATTTTGATGGGCTGGTATCGTGGAGGCAGGGATCTGACAAATTCTGAGTTTAGCGACGTCATAATATGCACATTGGATGATTCAATTTGCTCCCATCACACACTTTGAGTGCTACTGATGATTTCTCTGATTTACAGTATGCCTTTATCTCTAACCATTTTCAAAACAGAAAAAAACTCTGGCGACTAAAGAGTTGAGATTGATTCACCACAAATAAAATATGGTATTTTCTGCCTAGTTAAAGGTCTGAACAATATGGGCATGGTTTCCCACATGACTGCAATGTATTTGTGGTTGGGGGAGGATTGTTTTGGGACGTATCTTGCTAATAAGGTCACGGTTTGATTCTTTTTTGGTGCAGTATGGGTACAAAATCCAACCCATTAAAGCAATTAGCAAATACAATTGTTTATTTTGTTGTGTCCATTTCTGTTTCGAATACAATTCAAGGACCGAAACCTCAAATGTCATACAAATGCCATCATACGAGAGCCCAGAATTTTTTTTAATCGGCTTTCATTACAGGGAAAAAAAAACATATACCGATATTTACAGATATTACAACTATATGTCAATATCGGGCCGACAGTATCGGACATCCCTAATTGTGAGTTTTTAGTATCAGCATTCCAGCTTTTTCTTCTTACATTTCATGTTCACTGTGTTATTGTTTTTTGTCTATTTATATGTATTAATTTTTACAATGTGCCACTATGCCCTGAATCAAAACAAGCTGCAGGCTGCAAATGGCCGACGGGCTGCGATTTGGACCACCCTGGTTTGCGTTTTCATTCGGGAAGGCAAAGTGAAATGACGGAAGCGTGTCTCCAGGCTGCGTCTTCCTGGCACTATTGTGAGTCATGACGCCTACTAGTCAAAGGCTGGGCTGCACGCTTGTGGGGTTTTTCTGCACGCTTGCACACCTCGCCAGCGCACACACCCCCGGGCCTGTGGAGGTGCCCCGCATGCTCGGATCTTCGCTCCCACGGTAAATACTTGGCCTCTTGTGGTCGCTGGTATTTGTTGACTGCGCTTTCTGTTTTTCACTTTTGCGACAAAGTTGCTAAATTAGCCAGCATGATTCCTGTTAGGGTGCATACCACCACCGTCCCATTATAAACAGGTAGCATAAAAATTTTTTTAAAAAAATAAAGGAATGTATGGAAAACACTGATGGGTCTTGTTCAGTTTGGGTCTAAAGACAAAAGTGCATGTTTTTCTGTATGGCATGATTAGGCCTTGTTTGTGTCTTGGCTAAATTTCTAGCTTGTTATTGCCATTGAGGGGTGTTAAGGTAAACACTGACTCACTGTTTTTCTCCAGGATACACAGTACTACAAGAGGACCAACATAAAAGTCTGAAAACCAAATTTCTGCCGGCACAAAGCGGGGAAAGTAGCCATCTGTCATGGCCTTTGTCCAGTATCTCTGGTCACAGTGGGTCTGTGGATAATGACTTGTGTCGGGAGATGAGAGGGTGCGAGGCAGCCCTGCAGGGATGCACTTCCAGGGAGGTCTGTGGGATGCCTCAATCTCTGCCTGGCCAACCTCTACGTGTACAGCAAAAGAGCCGTGCAAGTGGAATCCCAGGGTTGTGCCGGTGGGAGCTTTGTAATAGATCCACTGACAAAACTTCCCAACTGGCTTTTTCTACAATTAAGTCTTTCTCGCTTAAAGAAAAGCGAAGTCAATGCCAGAAGTTGTTTTCTCAACTCTTTGGCATGTTTTATTCATGAGGGTTTCTTTTTTTTTAGCCTTCACCTCAGATTGTATGCTGTTCGTTTTCTCTCTGCTCCCACTCATTTGACTGATCATTTATTCAGCACTCATTTGCTGAATTTATAACTAAAAATGACATTTCCCATGATGCTTAGAGTGCAGCTTCAGGAAGTAGCAACATGGACGAGTGAAGCCGAAGCTAATATGTTTTGAAGTCTTACGCAGTGATCTCTGATACATCTTAAATAAGTACAATTACTACAGCTTGTGTTTGGACCGCCAGTCATCCACTATCACCAACGGGTTTCGAAGAGCTTCAGCTCCAGCTAAATGGCCAATGGCTCGAGACAAAAGTGACACACTGTGGCAAAGAAAGAGAGACAGAGACTGACAAAGTGTGTAATGAAAGTATTATGAGGCCAGTTGTGATAGTTGGTATGCTACTGTTTAACAAGTCATCTTACATGCACTGTTCTGTTTATTTTATCCAAACCAAATCTTTTTGTGTCACATTTTTTGGTGTTATAAAACACATTTTTATTTTTTACAGTGGTAACAGCGTACAGTGTACTAATTACAGTACTCTTTAGACTTATGGTCAGTTACATATGGACTGTTATTTGCTGGGTTCTGCTTGTGCTGATGCAAAGACATTTTGATGTCAGTCCCCGTTACTAGAAATATTTCAAGTCCACTCATTTTACGGGTTCATAATTGGTGGTTTGATTGCAGCGCTACCTTATGGTGTATCTGTGAGAAAAACAAGTGCACAGGCAAAATGGTGTTTGACAAATGTTCAGCGTTTTCCGTGCACGAGTACAATAAATGCAATGGTAAGTGTGGTTTCAGCTTCAGGGAGGTTTGCCAATCTGTCATCTTACCAGACTTCACGGTCAAAGACTAGACTTCATCCTTTCGGGGGTGAAGGTGTCCTGCCGTCACGGCCTATTCTTAGACCAAGCATGTTGGTAGCTTTGCTGTCTGCGTGATGAGTCAAGACAAAAAGAGCAAATTGACTTGTCTGTGAAGTGTTTGAGGAAGAGAGCGAAAGGGTGGAGGACAAGGAACAGGCTGAGCTGGAACAGGAACAACAAATAATTGCATCTCGGCGGGTTTGCGATGGAACTTGAGGGCTTCGTTTGCTCACCTCCAGCGTCTGTCGGTGCTCAGCAGTAGGTCCTGGAAAGAGAAAGGTGAGATAATGACCTCGACACAGTTGTCCTCTTTCAGTTTTCAGCACCAGAACGAGACCGCTTGTCTTTCGAGCTGCTCCGGTTTATCTGCTGCTAATTTTGACCAATCCCAGAGTATTCACTATTTAATCTTAGAAATTTACAAGGCTGTAGTCTCAAAGCAAAAATGTCCTCATAATGAATGTATGAGGCTGTCTGAATGCAGGCGAGAATATGAATTTTTATCATGCAGAAAGAAACAAATGCGCTTTTTCTCTTTTTCACCTGGTGGTCATTCATTCATGGAAGACAGTGGTATTTCCAGAGCGTCCAACCTTGAAATATGAACGTCTGAAAACTTTCTGGCCAGTCTGACCATGTCTGGCACAGCAAATTGGGGAATTGGAATGAGAGCATATATACAGTACGTTTCTGACATGCATACTGTATGTGCTGCAACTTCACCCCGAGAACGAATGACTGTTGCTTTGGCGTGGTGCTGTTGTATCACTGCATAACGTCCTTTACAACATCTGCTGATGGTCTAAACCTTTTGGCAGCGGCGGCGGTGGCGGCACCAATTCTGCCCCTGCGCGAATGAATAGCAAACATAATCTGCTGTCGGGCGGATTACCCGGCCACCACAGCAGCATAGAAATGAGGTTCGAGGCAGCCATCGTTTCGGAGAAGCTTTATCTAATCCGAAAATCCCTCCATAGAGGTCACCAGGAGGAAACTGGATGACCACTCGCCGATTTGACTGCGCTTGCATCATCGCAATACAGATGTCGTCGGCATGTCCGGGCTGAAGTGTTTGTCTGTTAAATTCGATTTCAAACGACAGGAATTAGGTTGAATACTATATATATATATATATATATATAATGTACATTTTTGGAAAATCGCTCCGGTTTTAAGTTGCTTTCCAAAGTACGCAAAAAGCTCGTGGTAAAATATATTTTCAATGGATATTTGGATATGCATTGCAGTACATGGATCTTTATTAGGGGTGTAACGGTGCACCGTAAACAGAGTTCAGTACATACCTCACTTTTTAAGGTCACGGTTCGGTCAACTTTTGACCCACTTAAAAACTGCAATCTGCTGGCAGGTAATTCTCCAATAAAAGCAAAATTGGAAAAAATACAGATATAGCATGCAGAAAAATTAAAGGCTGTGTACATGAAGGATGCTAAAACCTACGCAGAACCTTTAACTGCTGCTGAATCTCGCGGAAATTCGACATCATGTAAATGCAATGCTGTTATCGTGAGGGGAAGGAACGCTTGTGTGGGGAATTATATACCCGGCGGACGACTCAATCATGGTGCAATATCATCAACGCTAGTTTCATGCAAGGAGGGTTTTAAAAATGGATAAAGACAAGAAGGTTTATTTCTGCACCCAGTTTGTCCCAGCCGTAAAGAGACACGCAGAACATGCTTCCGGCCTTCCAAATAAGAGCACCGTTTGACACTTGTCATCTAACCGCAGAAAGAAAATAAGCGTGTCATAAAAATATCTTACATATGCAGTTGGAATTACATCGGTGACTAGATCTTCCTTGATGACAAGCACAGACATTACAGTTTGAGGATTTTGTAGCAATGTATGCAGAGACTTCCCATTAGAAAAGTTAGCCGAGCTACATCCATTTCGCAATTACTGGGCTAAATTGTCCATTGATTTATTGCATCAGTAAATTTACGCGTTTTTGCATTTAAATAACGGAGCCCTTTGTCACTAACCCCAAGATCAAACATGCTATGCTGGTTAAGATAAGTGTAAAACGTATTTCATAGGGCCCTACCAAAGCAACCATGCAACCGTGTACCGTTATACCCCGGAATGGCTTCCTCATTGCCAGACTTCAGCTTTCCCCTTTTTTGCATGATCCTCCAAACAACTGATGATCTTACTTGTGTAAGATTTCCAATTCCATCTTCGACTTTGGTCTCATTTCACCCCACTGGGATGCACACAAACAGTTCTGCCAATCCCTGTGCAAACACCGATTGACACTTGGCCTTTTGTCATCAGTTAAATGGCCACACTAAAAGGCTGCATTAAATTTAATGAGGAAGGGTCACGCTGCCAGGTGACACCCGCCGGATCGCTATCAGGCTGCTTCTTTTTCTCTTTCTGCTCTAAATTTGTAGGTCTGATATTTGCTTGTCGTGTACAAGACGGCGCGGCGTGGCGTGTGTGCAGGGAGCCCGAGTGTGTCATGTCCCTCTAATGTCCTACTGGGCGCTTTGTGCCGCTCCTTGAATATTAATAGAGCGTAGAAGGGGTTTCAGTAGAGCGATTTGATGGCAGGGTGGAGGTCTTGATGACGGTGATTAGAGGAGTCGAGGAAGGCGAGGCGGCAGTATGTAATAAGACACTTTGTTTTCTCCTGCCTCATCAGTGGTGGATCATGAATGAACAATCTGATGAGCCGGCTGACATGGAAACACGTCATTTCAGTGGTAACCAGACTGGGGTCACAATGTTCTGTACAAATACATGTCTACATGTTAATCCATGGAAAAGCGACATTGTTGTGGCGTATTTACCTGGACTTTAACATAAAACTTCCTTTGAACTCATTGCAAAATATAGCGTTTTTAATGGTACGCTATAGCGCGTACATCATGGGTTTTAACTCATTGTATTCTAGAACAACCTTTATGGAACATATGCAGCAGTGTTCAAAATTATGCCAGTCCATTGTGATTCACCAGATCAATCACCGTTTTTTGTATATTTTTATGCAAGTTACCAGTAGGTGCAGTAGATTCCCAGAAAACAAACAACCATTCATGATACGCACGCTCTTAAGGCTGTGCAATTGGGCAATTAGTTGAAAGGGGGGTGTTCAAAAAATGTGCAGTGTGGTATTCAATCAGTGATCAATTTTTAAGAAAAAAAAAGTGAATCAGGTGGCTCCAGTTTAAGGATGACACCAGCACTTGATGGACATGCATTTCTCTTTGAAAGCCTGAAGAAAATGGTTTGTTCAAGACATTGTTCAGAAGAACGGCATTCTTTGATTGTTGAAAGGAAAGAGGAAAACTTAGGAGGAGCTGCAAAATATTTTTGGCTGTTCAGCTAAAATGATCTCCACTGCCCTAAAATGGAGAGCAAAACCAAAGACGGAAAAAAACAGAAGACAACTGTCAAAATGGATCAAAGGATAACCAAAATGGCAACCAATAATCAGCTCCAGGATGATCAAAGACAGTCTGGAGTTACCTGTAAGTACTGTGACAGAAAACATCAGTGTGAAGCTAATCTTTTTACAAGAATGCCTGGCAAAATCCACCTGTGATGAAAAGGCATGTGCAGAAGAGTTTACAATTTGCCAAAAAACACACACAAAACACTGACCTAAAGAAAAATGGAGGTTCGACACAAAATTTTACTCTCATCAGTCCACAAAACATTTTGTGGACTGATAAGAGTAAAATTCTTCTTTTTGTGTCCAAGAGATGTCTGTGTGGAGTTTGCATGTTGTCCTGGTGCATGCGTGGCTTTTCTCCGGGTACTCCGGTTTCCTCCCAAAATATGCATGTTAGATTAGGTGCATACTCTAAATTGCCCATAGGTATGAATGTGAGTGTGTATGGCTATGTGTGTCCTGCGTTGCCTGTATCTCGCCCAGTCAGCTGGGATAGGCTCCAGCATACCCCCACAACCCTAGGGTGGACAAGCGGCATAGAAAAAGGATGGAATGAATCACACAAGAAAATGTAACTGTCTAATTTTGCCAGTCTTAATATATGTCTCAGACAGGAAGGAAGAGAGTTCACTCTGTGCATTGGTTTTAGAACCATGGCATGAACGGAAAAGTGTAGCAGAAATTAAACGAGTAGATTACAATACAATGGCATTTTTAAAATTTGTACCTTTCTTGAAAGTATTAAAATCTCATCTTGTCTCATTCTGGTAGTCCTCATGTATACCTCACCAATATCGTAGATCTCATGTATCGTCTTGTGCACAAGCTCAGAGCGATTAACAGCCTTTAAAACCACTCCCCCTTTTCATGCCAAATGTCAAATCTCATTCAGTTTAGATTTTTTTTAAAAGGAGAAAGAAACCATTTTTCACTTTTCCAGCCATAGGGAAGGAGCTGGAAAAGTTAATGAGTCCAGAAGAATTTTGCTGACCTTCTTTTGACGCTTGCTTGTAAAACTGCCTGATTAGCTGCTGTGCTTCCTCAGCAGCTACAGAAACTACATCTTCTGGTGGGTGCCCCAGATTAGGGATTCTGGGATCTGTTTGGACAGTTTGAGGGGCAGCTGTGGAAAAGGGTGTTTCCTGAAGTCCACAATCGTCTCAACACCCTTGAGCATGTTCAGCTCCTAGTTGTGCTGGCTGCACCCGAGCACCAGCCTCGATATGCAGACATCCTTGATGTGGCTGATGACTGTGGTGTCATCTGCAAACTTTGGAAGTTTGACAGTTGGATGCGTCGGGATGCAGTCATTGGTGTGGAGATAGAAGACGACAGAGGACACATCCTCGTCTTGCTAAGACATATGGATGAGGCGGTTTTCGCAAGACCTACCTGCTGTGTCCAGTCCCGTGGTTGCAGGTTTCTTGGGGAATGGGTTGATGGTAGGGAATTCGAAGCAGGATTTAATGTCACATAGATCCAAAGATCGGTTGAAGATCTGAGTGAAAACTGGAGCCATTTGATCAGTGCAGACTTTGAGGCAGAAGGGAGAGACACCTCAGCTTCTTGTTTTTGAAGAGCCAGAACACACTCTGTGCATGGGGGGAGTCAGAGGTGTGAGAGCAGCATCGAAGGATTGGATTGATGCCGTCGTAAGTGTGATGAGCGCTTGTGGTGTTGGTGGGGTGTGAAAATGTTTATTTTCAAATTTGTAGTAGAATTTGTTTAGGTCATCAGCCAGGAACTTGCTGTCCTCCAACTGGGAGGGATATGCTTTTCTGTACTTGGTGAAGGCTTGCAAGCCTTGGGTTGTTAGCAGAAAACTTGTTTTTCAGCCTTTCTGCATAACTTCTCTTGGCGCCTTTGATTTCCTTTGTCAGCTGATTCTTGGTCTACTTGTACACGATTCTCCCCAAAACTGTAGGTGTTCTTATCCAGGAGGAGATGTCTAAATACGAATGTTAACATTATTAGAGCCCTCTAGACATTAACTTACACGCCTATAGCTACCTTTACAGTCATATAACCCAATATAGTAGATATAATCAAAAAAAAAAAAAGCTATTAAAGACTTAGTCGCAGTGATTGTGTTCCAGATGTGAGGAGGACTGGAAGTGACATTGAGGGTTCAGAGTTGCGTTTCAGCTTGGAATGGGTTACAGGTATGATTATTATGTTATTGTTGTGCCTGTTGTGAGATAATTCCAACCTGCTTTCAAAGCTTGTTGTTCAGGCAAACAGATCTGGTGCCTGTCTCACCCAACGTTAAGGTAACATTACTGACACCTAGTGACCAGTGTCGAATACTACATTCACAATTTGAACGCGTCTTCTCAATGCCATATATTTGTTTTTATTCTGTGCCCAATTTAGGCACACAACTGCATAAGATTTGCTTAAATATGGATATTTTTTTTAATAAAAGACCGTATTCAACCACAAAATAACAAATTGATATATAGTATGTATTTTTAAATAACTGTGACTGAAGCAGCAAAATTCAAACTGTGATGTATGGACGATTGTACTGCGCAGGTCCACTAAATTTTATCAGCAATTTAACGCACAGCATATAGATATCCAGTATATCTGTCACTCCACTGATCTAATTACTGTTTGTGTTGATGTTTTTATTAAACACAACTGTGAAACTGTTTGTAGTAATATTTCAAAATCTTGATAAGCAAAACACCTTTTTTTAAAAAATATATCAATTATTGTGCAATTGTCCACAATATCACAGTATTGTCAGTAACTCTGGATACCACTCCTAGTTTGCGTTTTCAAACTTTAACGTTTAAAATTGAAAAAAAAAGCGATTATTCTTTGTTGTGAAAGCAACGCGTGCTGTGATTTTTAAGGCTTTTCCAAGCGCGACCAAATCTCCCCATCTGTTCTTCAACATGATTCAGACTTTTTCCGACTCGTCCTCTTTTACTGTCCGTCTCGATTACGTCCTTTGCCTCTGAGCACCCGCCCACGCTTGCTCCAAACACGTGTGCACATTACCTAAAAAACTTTCTTCTCCTTGCCTTGTGTTTCAAGGTCTTGTCGAGGGGCTACAAAAGCCCCAGAGGAACATCACGGACGACGTGCTCTGAAATTTTAATCAGGGGAAAATGGGGCAGCACATTTAAGCGTCTTTTTCAGTATAAATTTTCACAGATGGACTCTTTTTGCTTGTCTGGTCCTCGTGTGACTCACAGAATGCGTCCATCCCTGACAGAGCGGAGCGGAGTGGAGACGAGGTAAAACAGGACGGGGATGCTTGGTTTCTTCGTCTTAGCATGGAGGGCGGGGGGGGAGTGGATGGTGAATAATGGCCTGCAAACTCATCTGCCACACAAACAATACTCAACACTGGGTCGCAGTCCAGGCTTTTTCGTGTCGAAGTGACCCAGACCCTGATGGGTGCGGAGAGAAGTGCTTCAGTGGAGCAAATGCGGGGTTTTTCGTTGGCTGCTAACTTCCTGGAAATGGTTTTCAAATTTTTTTGCTACAGTACTACTCCAAACAATTGTTGCAGAATCGCTCACCCTAATGTTCTGAACTCCTCTTTCTATGCCAGTATTCTATTGAGTGGAATGATAAACAAAATGTGACTGTTCTTATGGGAATATTGGCATGCTAGTGCTTAAATATGTAATAAGCTTTTAAAGACACAAAGTCTCATCATTTGCTTTGGCATAATGAGCATTATCAGAAATGGATAGATCTGTAGAAATGCCTGATTAAACCTGATTAATAATTGGAAGGGGAATAAAAATTCATTGGATTGTTGCAGGATCTCGGCCTTTCAGTTGAAAAAGTTTCTACCTTTTCCGTACTAATCAGCAGGTGAACGTAGGTAAGTTTCAGGAAAATATTGGTTCCTGACTAAAAAAGGGAGAAAACCAGCTTTTTGTGAAGAGATATTTTTTAGGCATAACTTTGACGCAAAATTAGTATGTTCTATCTAAATTACTGTACCACAGCATAAACAACACAAAAATGGTTGTTTTATATCAGAATAACAATTCATTTACAAATATAACGCCATGAACTACTGTAGTTTCAGTTTTCGAATTTGGAGCTGAACTGTGTGTGTGCACATGCATGTGTTAAAATTTCCCTACAATGCTTAACCTTCTGCATGCCACACTCCTGCACGCTCTTTAACTTCCTCCTTGCTGTCGGGTGTGTTTTTACATGCAAATGATCTCTTATCAAATGCGCTTCTGCCACCTCGTTGCCGTTTTTATGGCTTAAAACTGCTCTAAAAGTGACGTTCATTAGTTGACTATTGTGTCACCTTTTCTTGCTTCTCGCACAAAAGAACGTAGGAGACAAATACATGTATCGCTGGGATTGGGCGTTCTGGTTCATGAAAACGTATGATTACTTACTAATTACTTATTAATCATTACTAATTACTTATTAATTTTTGGTATTGAATGAGTTAATAAAATGCTTGCTGTTTTGTGGTTCAAAATGGCTTAATATTAGTAAGAAAAATGCATATATATTTAATTGTACATACAATTAGGTCTCACCAGAAAGTGAGATGTGATTGCCAGGACAGGCAGTTATTGTAGGTTTAAATGATCTAATACAATAATGACATAATAGCATAATAATCATAATTATTTGGCCAACTGGTGATACTATAGCCCACAAAAATCTAAAACTCAAATATATGACTATACTCCCTATATGACAACCGGTGTCATGTAGGGATGTCTCGATCCAATCTTCAGGATCTGGATAAAGAAGAAAACACGACACCACCTTGTGGTGAAGTTAGTTTCTAGTTGGACGCTGGATATTCTGCTCCGTAGCTACAGCAGTACTTCCTCCCCACTGGGACCGGACTCCACTGTCATGGTGCTGACAGCTCTCACGGGATGTGCCGCTCTAATCGCTGGTTGTGGCTAGGGACCATCAATAAATGATTATTGCGTTAAAGAGAGTTTTTTTTTTTTTAAGACATATTCTAAATCACACCACAAATTGATGTATAACCATGTCAGATGATTAGTCCTACCCTAAAAGTATTGTAATGGCGGCTGAATAATTCCACGTCAGGATGGCTGTAATTCAGTTGGTCATTTATTTGCATGTCAACTCCTTTAGACGTCAGACGTTCCTCACAACATGCGCGGTGCGGAACACCTAGCTTTCTTATTCTAACAGCATACTGAACACCACTGCCCTCCATTGTCCACTCAATAAACAGCAGCTTGGATCAACACAATATACTCGTTGCCCATTTATTCCAATTGAATCTTTTATTGGACTGACTTTTAGTTTCATTAGGGACCTGACAGACACTAGGGACCTCACAGTGGTTTGTTACAAAAAACAAAACAATATTATTGGTCATGCTGGGTAAAAAAAAAAAAAAGAAATCAGCAATATTTTGGTTGCATTAATTTCAGTGCTATATTCAATTCCCCAAACACATATCAGTAGCAAAAAATCATTAAAATCAGATAGGAAGCCAAAAAATGTGGATCGGGACATCCCCAGTGTCATATAACTTCTAATTCATGCCGTGTTAGCCGTGCCATTTGTATTTAAAGCACCGGATGAATTGCCACTTCTCCATGCGGTAATTATTTCTGCATTGTGCTGCGATCGTGTCATGCATGTTACAGTGTGAGTGAAAGTCACTACGTACGCAGCATGATGGTAGTGGATGAACAATTAAAAGCTGTCGCCCTTGCCTTTTCCTTTTGGGTGTTGAGTGGCAGCTTCTTCTCGTGATGTGCGCTGCAATGTACTGTACACAAGGCCTCCGCTGATTTGTGTGTTGCGGCAATTCATATTCACCTCACTGGGGCGCCGAGCGTAAAATAGAAGAGTACACTTTCTGTGGGGAAGCTCTCGGTGGAGCAGAGGCGAGAGGCTGCAGCATGGGAGAAATCTCTTCACTGTCACGGATATTGTCAGTGAAGAAAAGCCTGTTACACAAGTTGTACTTCTAAAAAAAATGAGTTTATCTCAGGTTTCTGGATATATGGTGTTTATTGGTTTAACCCTGCACTCAAACGCTATTTTTTGCCATTTAAATTTGTATTTTCCTGCAAAAATGTAGGATTAGGATGTGCTTTTTTTTGTCATGTATTTCAAAAGTACGTAGTTTCATTTAGAAAATGAATGAATTATTGTTCATTTTTGGACATAAGTTGACTCAATTCTTTCAAGACTGCAAAAACAGTTGTAGCTCTATAACTCCTTTAAGCATTTCTTTAATTTTAAAGACTGTAATGTATTTTGTAGTTTGGTTGCATGCAAATATTGGCCAAAATTACATAAAAGAAAATGCAGCATCCAAAAAAAGGATTTGTTGCAAAAAAATTATATCATAGATGTATTGCACTCAAATGTTATTTTTTGCCATCAAAACAACAAAATAACAGCTATCATTTAAAGAAATTGTTAACACATGTTCAACGTATGTCATATCTCCATTAATTTTTTACAAATTGATACTAAAATATTGTGAGGGTACATGTACAAAGTCCCTCGCCCCTTTGTGATTCACTCTATCAGGGTTTTTCAAAAATAAATTTGCTGTTTTGTGGTTGAATAGGGCCTGTTATTAGCCAAAAATCTACATATTTAAGCAAATTGCATAGAAAATGAATGAATGAATGTTTTAGAGCACAAAAATATCTAAATCAATTGAAATGTAAATAAAATATAAGACATTGAGAATTCAAAGATGGCGTGAATAAAATTTAGTATTCCACACTGGTCACTAGGTGTTTTCCAATCCTCTCCAGGGGGATTCTGTGCTGTTGCTTGCGCTCTTTTTTGTAACTACATCTTTTCCTTTTCACTATTTGGATAGAATTACTCAAATACATCGCCTTTTCATTTGTTAGTTTATTGAGCAGCACATGTATGCGCATAGAAGTTTGTATTAAACTTCCCCAATTCTGTGCCACCACGGCAAACTGGTGCATGACGAGTTTTGCACTTAGCTGCAACATGTTTTTATTGCTGCACTGCTGCTCTTTGCCATTTTGTTAGCACACTAGCAAACACTGTTGTTGTGATCACATGGGCTCTATCCGGTCGCTGCCGGATGGACATGCTAAGTCTAGAATTGACTGCTTGTATCGGAGATGCCGGCCAATATTATCCAATGTTGTTTTTTTTCAACACTCCTAGTTACATGCTTATGTCTCTTTTTCTTTACAGGGTTTAAATCGACTACGGAAAGACAATCAAGTTGGACGACTTGGCTTTTCTAGGAAAGACTGGCACGACCACGAAGCAATCAAAATGGATGCCTCCAGAACTGGTCAGTCCCTCATCACCCTCGAATCATATATGTTTGCTTATCTAATGTAATTTAAACATTGAATTGGAATCCTGCAGCTTCTCACTGTATGAGTGACTGCATACTGTTTGGTTTAGGCAACGGTGAGCAGGGCAAACCATTCCCGCTCACGGACGTCGACCGCGTGGACCAGGCCTACAGGGAGAATGGCTTCAACATTTACGTGAGCGACAGGATCTCACTGAATCGCTCCATCCCTGACATACGGCATCCAAAGTGAGTTGTAATTGCATACAACAACGTAACATTGGGAAGTGATGAATGTTGACGCAATTGTTAGGAACACCAGTAGGAGTGTCTTTGACATCCATCCATCCATTTTCCTCTGCTCATCCGGGGTCGGATCGCTGGGGCAGCAGCCTAAGCACGGAAGCCCAGACTTCCCTCTCCCTGCCTACTTTGTCCAGCTCCTCCGGGCGGATTCCAAGGAGTTCCCAGACCAGTTGGAAGTCATAGCCTCTCCAATGTGTCCTGGGTCTTCCTGGAGGCCTCCTACCGGTTGGACGTGCCCTGAACACTTCCCCAGAGAGGCGTCCGTGAGGCATCCTAACCAGATGGCCGAGCCACCTCATCTGGTTCCTCCCAATTTGGAGGAGCAACGGTTCTACTCTAAGTCTCTCCCGGATGACAGTGCTTCTCACCCTATCTCTAACGGAGAGCCCAGTCACCCTTTGGAGAAAACTCATTTTCGGCCGCTTGTACCCGCAATCTTGTCCTTTCGGTCACTACCCAAAGCTCATGACCTTAGATGAGGGTAGGAACGTAGATTGACCGGTAAATTGAGAGCTTTGCCTTTCGGCTCAGCTACTTCTTCACCACAACAAACCGATGCAGAGT
The DNA here is from genome assembly GCA_024372805.1 of Oostethus manadensis. Lineage (NCBI taxonomy): Eukaryota > Metazoa > Chordata > Actinopteri > Syngnathiformes > Syngnathidae > Oostethus > Oostethus manadensis. Next base: position 1,697,814 of record QODF01000090.1, on the reverse strand, counting down.
CCGCATCACTGCAGAAGCCACACCAATCCGTCAGTCCGCGTTTCATCCTTCCCTCACTTGTGAACAAAACCCAGAGGTACTTAAACTCCTCCACTTGGGGTAGGAGCTCATCTCCGATCTGAAGATGGCACTCCACCCTTTTCCAGGCGAGGACCATGTACTCGGACTCAGAGGTGCTGATTCTCATCCCAGCCGTTTCAGAATCAGCTGCGAACCGATCTAGCGGAAGTTGAAGGTCATGGCTCGATGAAGCCAACAGGACCACATCATCCGCAAAAAGCAGAGACCCGATCCTGCGGCCACCTAACCAGAATCCCCCGACGCCCTGGCTGCGCCTAGAAATTCTGTCCATGAAAGTAGTGAACTGAATCGGTGACAAAGGGCAGCCCTGGTGGAGTCCAACGCTCACTGGAAACGGGTCAGACTTTTTGATTGACCAAACTCTGACATACAGAGGAGTGAAATAAACCATTTGTAATCATTTTAACATCATTCAAAATCTATTTTGCATAAAAGGGGCCCTTTAAGTGTAATATTCACCGCACAACATGAATCATTTTTAAATGGGGGCCATGTTGGTTGCTGACACGCTTGACTTTAACCTTTTCAAAATACTTTACCCCCGCGTAGTCATGACGCTTTCATACGATTCGTCGGCGAGATTGCTAGTCGAATCAGACTCCGCCCAATCGAATGGGCAAATTGTCGATTATTCTAACACCTCCACACTAGCAGGGCGACGTGAGCTGTGGCACTAACATGATTACATTTACTGCAGCCACATCAGTAGCTGTTATTTGAAGACATGGCGTCATGGAAACCCAAGGACGCCAAAAGCGACCGTTGGGAGGAATATTAACGATTTTTCTCAGGTTTGGTGCTCATAAACACGATCTAGGGACAGAACACAACACAGTCACAGTAATGTCAATGCAGTTGTTGTTTTTGTATTTGACAAGTGTCACATCAGCAGGTTTTATGGGCCGTGGAACAGCATCCAGCCCAAAAACGTTTGGTTTCCAATGTTTCTAGCGGTGTACCCAGTAACCCTCGGACTAAATTTCTACAACACGATAAATCCTCTACGGTCAATATGAGCAGTTTGTTGTGAACGGAGGTAGGCCACAGAAGACCGCAGGTTTAGACCGCAGCCGAGACTGCAGCAAGCAGGTTATCTCAAAGGTTGGCACGCCATCAAAAATCCCAAAAAAGAAAAAGAATCACGCAGCTCGTCTTTGGCAAGGTTAAAAAGCAACGCACCGGCACAGAGATGTTTATAGGAATATGCTGGGACACACCTTAGTCTCTTTTCAGTTGTCGCAACGAGGAATTGAGTTGAAAAAAAAAGCAAGTGTACTTTAAAAAGTATTTTGATGGACGGTTATTGTTACGTGGCACAGGAAAAAAGTATGTTACCTTATGGTGCTCACTTGTATGACTTTTTTGCTGTATCTTATTATTTTTCAGATGTTTTTTTTTCCCCTCAAACTACCAGAATTTTTATTGGAATCAATAACCGTAATCTGGCTTAGTTGCCAAGCCTTAACCCACTTGGGTCAAGCACGACTATTTTGTGAGTGTGCAAAGATAGCAAAATTATAATACTTTATCAACACCGTATTCTTCAAATTTGTGAAAGCTGTTTGCATTTTGACAATAGTTTTTCTTTTGCTTTTGTATTTCTTTTCCTGGCCGCACGGTGTCTGAGTGGGTAGCACGTTGGCCTCACAGTCAGGAGCTTCGGGGTTCGAATCGCCGTTGGACAACTCTGTGTGGAACCTATGTTAGGTCAATTTGCGACTCTAAATTGTCCGTTAGAGTGTGAGTGTGAATGGCATTAGCGTGTGAAAGTTATAGTTTAATTTGAGGCTTGGTTGTCAGTTCATTTATTCTCAGTAGCAAAGAAGTAAGAAGTCATAAATAACCACTTTCACATGGATTGGGAGGAGACTTTTTTTTTCATCTATGACTGACTCCAGATGGCAAGTTAATTTAATGGAGTGCTTCTCTAATAGTGGGGCGGCTCCCCCTGGATGTTGGGGGGTCACGTTGACGTGCAGGCTAGGAGTGCTTTCAATGTCAGTGCAAACAAATTAATCATACTCAACGTGCAATTTGACTCTTGATTATGCTTATATGCTTTTCAGCTCTCCGTTTTGTTGCATGTTCTTGGTACAGTACAGACAAATAAATAGTATTTCTTCAATAGTATTTCAAATTGGGGGGGTGAGAAAACATTTCTGTCCTGTAAGGGGGCATGACCAAAAATAAATGAGAACCACTGATGTATTGTAAGTCATTGACGTGACTAGAATACTACATACAATAATACTTTTTTTAATTAAAAGGAGGCCATGGTCAGCCAAGAAACAGCCACGTTTTATTTATAAACTTCATTTCGGTTCATCCCAATTAGGGTGTCAATTAGGGAGAAAAGAAGGCACAACAACATTTTATCATTGGTATGAGGGAAAGTTAAAGACCAAGTAATCAATTAATTGTTATTCATCTAAAATGGTGAAAGAATTTCTCCCTGAAAGTTCTCAACTCCTATTTCCATCAGCAGTGTTGTATAGCGCATAATTCAGAACTCCAAGCTGTGCCGTATCGACGCTAGCTAAACCTTTTGCTAGTTTGCTTCAACTAAAATCCTTAAGGGCGGACTGGGACGCTTTTAGGTAAATATTTGGGTACAAATCAAGACCTTTACCCTTTTCGTTGTTATTCCTACGTGGTGGACCGTGCCCACGTCCCCGTTGCGTTTTTCCCGGGTACACTTCACACACGTACTGTATGCAGGGAAACTTGTTTTTTGTCACTCCCCATCAAAGTCTTCATCCATGCACAAAGTGTGACAGCACGGGAACAAGACAGAGACATTTGTCCTGCAAAGAGTAGCGGACCTTCCCCCCTCTTTTTACTACAGTAATCCTCCAACACTTTTCCCTCTTTTTCCATAATTCTCGGGCCGATTTGAGGGATTTATGACATCACGTTGACAAATCGGGTAACATTAAAAATACCTCCTATCCATCCATTTTCTATGTCGCTTGCTATGCTGGAGCCTATCCCAGCTGACTTTGGGCAGAAGGCGGGGCACACCCTGGACTGGTCGCCAGGCAATCACAGGGCACATATAGACAACCAGCCGCTCACATGAACTCCTTTATATATCATTAAAAGTCTCCAATTAACCTAACATGCATTTTTTTGCAATATGGAAGACAATGGGGTACCCGGAGAACCCCGGTATGGGGTACCCGGAGAACATGCAAATTCCACACAGAGATGCCCAACGGCGCTTTAAACCCCGATCTTCCAGAGCTCCTGATTGTGTGGGACCCAGGGGGGGGGACCCATCGATCACACAGTAAATCTTGTCAGCCACCTGAAATGGCGGCGCCGCAGCGTTTGAAAAGTGCGGAAGGTTTGCCAGAAACCTCCGTGGCGTCACACCTTGCTGGGCCATGCCAGGTGGATCACCCCCCTGTATAGTCCGGTTCTCCTGACCTCTGTAGCGTTTGTATGATAATATAAAAATGTTGCAATATTGTGGAAAAAATATGTTCTAACATTAGGAGACAAATTAGAAAAACAAATATCTCTATTAAGAAAAAAAGTGTAATTTTGCAAGAAAAGTGAGTAAAACCCATCTAATTTGTACGTTTACGTTTCTTTGTGTAGTTGTAAACAAAAGCTGTACGCTGACAAGCTGCCCAACACCAGCATCATCATCCCGTTCCATAACGAGGGCTGGTCGTCTCTGCTGAGGACCGTCCACAGCGTCCTCAACCGCTCTCCCCCGCAGCTCATCGCCGAGGTCATCCTGGTGGACGACTTCAGCGACAAAGGTACGTCTGTTTTCGGGGACGCGCTAACAGAAGACATCGGAATCAATCTGCTTTTTGCCGCTTCTGTTTCCACCCACAACATCTTGGAATCCCATCTTGCAATGTTGATGCTGGAATATGAATGTGTTTTCAGTAGATATCAGCTTGCCCTCTCTTCGCTCTCCGCCCTCCCGCTACCTTCCTCCGTCGCTCTCGCCTACGCTCGCCTCTTTTGCTTCTGCGCAAGCGACTCAGCGAGGCAGAAGACTGACTCACACAAGAACACGCAAACACCCGAAACGCTCTTTCTGTCACCCGGAAGGACCTGGAAGGAATTGCTTTAACTCGAGCTCAGCCGTCTCGCTATTGTCGTCAGTACCAACGGTGGTTCTGTTGAAGGGCCCGCAGTCTGTGTGCAACATGATTTATTATGCCGTTTTAGGCGAAGACTGAAAAAAAAGTAATAATATGTTATGAGATAATTAGAGCGTTTTTATTTTTTTCATTTATTTTGATTGATTAAAAGTTTTTAAATATCGTAATTATTTTATTTGTAATTTTTAATATCTAGACTACATTAAAAATCATCCTTACGGACCCTTTTTTGGTCAGTGTTTTATCCCTCCCTTTTGTCCATCGCCTTCCCTCGTGTCCCAATTAGGCCACCCTGCGCGTTGGCTGGGTGGTTGTCAGCCCATCGCTTCCCGGGCTCACACGGCCAAAGCTCCTAAATCTGAGCTCCTGATCCATCAAGAGTCGAGTTATTACTGCGACCACTGGCTGCCATGTTGCAACTCTCGCGGCTAATCTCTCGCTTCGGCTCATCGCCTCAACTTTTCTGGAAGCTTTTGAGGTTCCGGCAATCAATCAAGGAAGAGTGTAGTGGGGTTTTTTTTGGTATATTGTATGATTATTATTAGTCAGCCTGGCATTCGGCAAACATAAAAGAAGACATCCATCATAAAACGGATTGTTTTCAACAAAAACGCCTAAACAAAATTTGCACCAAAGGTAGATGTCAAGCAGTCTTTGAACTTTGTGAAGTAGAGACATGACTGTGGGCTCTTTTGGAAGCAGTGAAGGTGATTTTTGTATACCCCCCAAGATGGCATCTGTGCAAGTGCTACTGGCATTGAGGAAGATGAATGGTATTTTTTCTCACAGATAAGTTGCATGGGCTCATAATAGCGGTCTGATATAGGCTTTAAAATGTAGTATCGGTATTGGGTTTTTCATAAACTGATGTTTATAAAAGTGCTTTATTTAGGCCTACGGTTTTTCGTACTAGCCGGCGTTGAGGCATCCAGTGAGGCCACTATGTGGAAATACTTTGTTACGTCATGAAATCGCAGATTGCTTTAGCCCTCAGGTCATCTCTGGCAAACTTTTTTTGCACTTTTCAAACACTGCTGTGGTAGGAACAAGCCCCAGGTGTCATAGCGATGCTGGCATATCAAGTGGCTGGTAAGGTTTGATGCTTTTAGGCTTAATGTTTTTTTCCCTCTCATCACGGAGCATTTGGTGCAACTAGCCGGCGATTGTCTTCCTCTGAATTAGCGGTTGTTTGTTTACAAGTGAGCTCAAGGGAAGTTACGACAGGCTGTTTGCAGAACGTGACAGGCAGGAGAAAAACAGTGTGAGTGTTTGATTGTCTCACCAGGGCAGTGTAGGTAATGTCACATCATTGTAGTGTTTTTTTAATTATTGGTTATTGGAGCTATTTTTCCATGTTGGATTCGTCAGTACGACAAAATAATTCCTCATAATGATCGTTCCGATATTTAATGTGCATCCCTAGATGTTTTTGCACATTTCATTTTAATTTTTCCCTCAAATAAATAAAAATGTATTATTTAAGACAATAAGCGTGAATGCTATTATGAGAATATAGTGGTAATTTTACAAGTAAATAAGAGTAACATTACACAATACAAGGATTGACAGTTTTGCGATATGTTGTAATACAATAAAAAAAGTATTTTTACAAGAAGAGAATTGTGTCAAGAAAAGAGGCATGTGGTTTTACGTCATCAAGGTTGTCATTTTTACTACAGTAGAGTCATGTTGTTCTTAACCAGTGGGTCGGGCCCAAAAGTGGGTTGTGGATCCAGTCTGGGTGGGTCGAAGACAGCAGGTCAATATTTGAATTAAAATGATGTCGCATTTTTTAATGCGTGTCTGATTTATTTTAAACTAAAATTGCTCAATATTTTAGTTTCGGTATACGTTCATTAGGTATAAGTAAAATATCTTATGTTGTTTTTTAAAATTTCATTGTATTTTTATATGATTGATTAAAAAAATACATTTGCATGCTTGGTTTCTAACTTTACGAGGATATGTTACAATGCAAGCGGAAAAACCCAAAAAAATACTCTTCATTTTACATGAATATGTGACTAAATGCGTGTTAATATGACCAATTTTGCCAGCATCTAGTGATCGTGTTATAAGAAAACACATAAAAATACAGTCAAACTCATTTAAAATCACATACAAATTCCGCCCGAAAGTTGATTACACCAAAATTTCTATCAATGATTTACATTTTTAACTGTGTTAACATTAAAAATCGACTTTTCACTCAATTTTGCTGTAAATTGATTATGCTCATGATGAAAATCCGATCTGTGTGCACTCTTTTAATGTCACTTCTGAATGAATTTGCCGGAAAAATGCAGGAAAAACCGGTAGCCCGAGAACCAAAATAGAGCAGCAGGATTGGAATTCAGCATGACGCTGGTCAGATCGGCAGAGCCACCTTGCCCGGGTACGACACGCTCCATCCTGGGATGGAAGGGAGGAGGTCACTTCACTCTTCATTAGGCTGTAATTGAATTTCCCGCAGCCCGTGCGGGGAGCTATTCACGCCTCGCTCTCCCTGCAGGGGCGAATCTTGGCTTCGCTTTCCAACCTCCCACGCGATCCTTTCAAGGTTAGCTCGGGCTAATGGGCTGGTCCTCTCTGCGGATTCCTCGTCTCGGCATCTGTCATCTTGCATGTCGGAGCGGCAGGGACAGGATGTAGGGACCTCGTTCAGGGGTGTTGATGAAAAGACTGGAGGTGTCCCAGTGTGAAAGCTGACCCAGAGACCATTTAGTCTACCAGTGCCTTGGTAGTGTCATAGAAACACTACTCATAGAGTCCGTAGAGTCCTGAGCCAAAACCATGCATTGCAACAGTAAGAAATGCTAATATTAAACTGAATTAAGAACTGAAGTTACTCGAGCCCCTCCAGTATTTTTTTTTAATTGACATTCATGCGGTGGTATTTTGGCATACTAGTGTCCCAACCAACGAGCGTTTTTTTAGATGCCAGCCGTCTGTGCCAATTTTTTTGCTTTGCGCTGAAATTTGGGTTACGAGCTGCTATGTGATGGCAGGCATAGCCGAGGACAGCTATTTGGGGGCCTGTGTCAATGTGACCTCGGCTCAAGATGAGAACGGATGCGAATAGCATTAGCAGCGCTAGCATTAGCTGGTCACCGGGAAAGATTTTCAACATGTCAACAAAACATATGTACATTATTATATCGATCGGATCTATCTTATTTATTCCGTATTGTGTAAAACTACAACAGGAACAACATTAAAAAGCACAAATCAAAAGCACGAAATGAGTACAGCGCCACCGTCCACCAGTACGAGCCAGGCAAATACGCACAGTACACAAATATGCACATTAGTATTCAGTGAGGTCATCAAACGCTACCTTCGTGCATTCTCACGGACAATCGGCATTTGGGAGAAAAAGGTGAAAGAAAAAGGGTAAAAACAGTATACTAGTCTATCTGTGTAGCGTGGGACAAACTTAGAAGGTGTGTTCAAGGCGTTCAAACGTCCGCTAGCCTTAAACATGCAAAAAATGTGGGATTTCTAACTGTATAATATTATTTTTTATTAAAACAATGGCCCATATTGTAAGTGCAATTAATTCTGAGTTAACTATGAACATAATTTGTGAATAATCGATTGACAGCCCTACTTAATTATATAACGTGACTACATAATCATGACATTAAGATTAATACGTACAAATTATAGGCGAGAAAGAAAAAGTTACAAGGAGTTAGAATTTATGTTGTAGGGATGCTCCACCAATTAGCATCATCCAATTTTTGTAAAAAAAACACCTGATATGATATATGCCAATAAATTTAATGGTAATCCGAGGTTGCACATACGGCAGCAATTTCACTTCAAATGCTAACATTCCATTCCATTGGATATAAAAGAAATGTCCTAGTTTTAGGAGTACAGGTGACGCGTTTCCGTGTTTTTGTGGCCTCCGGATGAAAAGCGGCGGGCACCCAGCAAAGAGACATGCTATCATTTTCTCGCAACTGTTGATTTTTTCCCTGCACTCCTGCTTACTTAATTGGAGTGTATTTTGGAAATTGAGAGCTGTTCTCCCGGGATGCTTCATTAGCACCTGTTAAGGGGAATGATGGAAGATGAAAGCCATATTTGGATAGCTGCCTCTTGCTTGTCTGGGGATTTCCAATTTAAAAGCGTCTTTCTTAGGCGAAACTTTTGTCCTACATGAAGTCGTCTCCTCTTGGTTAAAATTCAGTTTCAAACGCAGTGGGTGTTTTTTGTTTTTTTTTTAAGCACAAGCGCAACAACCTAATACGTCTTTGCAATGGTTATTATCATTGTTTCCCTTTAACCAAAGCTCCCCGGGGACTCGCATTAGTATTCCTAATTGTGGAAGTCGCTGCCAGCTTAATGGGGTCCACCTGAACAGCACAACAATTACAAATGCAAGTCTAACTATTAAGCAACAGAGAGTAAAATGAGCAACGAGGAAAGAAAATGCCGACTGGGCGGCGACGTTTAGTATGTTGTGCTTTAATGGTCATTCCCGGGAGCGTGCCGAACGGGTCAATCAGGAAAGATGAGGAAATAAGGCGGATGCTGGATTATCATTGTTGTTTTAATATTAATGACACGCGCTCCAGCCGTCCATATCTGCTTTGCTGAGGCAATAACTGCCACAAGAAGTTAAGTCGGCAATGAAGTTGAGCTTTTATATCCCTGAGCTTCTTTTTCATATCCCTGCGTGGCTACATCCTCGTCCGTCGCCCCCCCCCCCCGCACCCCCTCACTCTTGTTAGCCATTGAATCATTTAACAGAAGTGATTCAGAATAAACGTAACTCCAGAAAGGTTTAGTCATCTCATGTAAGCACATATAAAGGAGCGTTTTGTACGTACGGCGATTGTCGAGGACTAGAGTGAAACCTCCGGGACTGCAAAAAGTTACGTCTTGCAAGATGTGTTGGCGGTTTGCGTGATGTGGTAAAGGGTATTTAATGAAGCTTAGGGTTGATATTTCTTATGTTGTTTTTTGTTGCTGAGAATAAGCCCTCTTTTGGCACAAATTTCGCATCAAGACTCAACGCTACTCAATGTTTTTCCTTCAGTTCTCGCCCTACCAAACTTTTGCAGGATTTGTCTGCCAGGTCTTACGAGATTTACTGACATCTCGCGTCACTCATTCAATACGTTTTTATAAACCGGAACGCCCGATCCCAACAATTTATTCATGCATCTTTTGTGTTATGTTGCACAATTGGCAAAACGAGCTGATGACGCCACTCCCCACTAACGGATGTCACTTTTAGAGCAATTTTAAACCATAAAAACGGCCACAAGGTGCCAGAAGTACATCTGATAAGAGCTCGGCAGAGATCAAGTGGACGGAAGGAGGAATTGAGAGAGCATGGAGTAGTTTAGCATGCAGAAGGTTAAACAATTTAAGGAAATTTTGGTTATTTAGATGTAAAATAACAATTTTTTTCAGTTGTTTATGCTGTGGTATAGTTTTTTAGATATTTGAGCTGTCACGAAAGAAAAACTTTTCGTGTCAAAGTGAAAGTTCTGCTTAAAATGTAGATGTTTTCACAAAAAGCTGGTTTTCTCCCTTTTTTAGTTAGGAACTGATATTTTCCTGAAACCATCTTCTACTGATGATTGCTAAAGAACAGCATAAAGGTAGAAAAAAACATTTTTCTGATAAAAGACGGAAGTCTAATCTTTTTTTTGGTGGGTTCCGTGTTTAAATAGCCATAGGACACAATGTTCTGTGTGCCTTAAAAGATCAGTCAAAATCGTCTAAAAGGGCTGATACTGAAGGGTCTGTCTTTAAAAAAATGGCTGGGATTGAATGAGTTGATGTTATTAGTGGCGTATTTTTCTAACATTGTTGGTTTTATTTCCAAATTCCATCCATCCATTTTCTATGCCACGTATCCTCACTAGAGTTGCAGGGGTATGCTGGAGCCTATCACCGCTAGATAAGAGGCGGAGTATATTCTGGACCGGTCGCCAGTCAATCGCAAGGCCGTATTCAACCTGATGTCTTCCATGCACTTCACTGCCCTTGCCCTCCTCTGACAAAAGGAGACAAAAACAAGTCCTAAGACCCTCCTCATACAGGTCCTGAGTTTGTCAGGCTGCAATGACTCCCTCAAGGACTAACACAGCCCACAGGGATATTTTCTTTACAGCATTAGTCAGCGGCAGTGATTTAGAGGGAACACAACATGGGCAGTGCGTGTGTAAATAGTGACTAACGGTGACTGTGTTGCTACTGGTCCGCCTCTGAAGTCACTTGATTTTTTTTTCTTGGCTGATACGTCCACTTGGATATGTTTTCCCTTTTTGGGCAGCCGTGATGCAGTTGCCGCTTGACTGGATAGTTATTTTCTCTTGTATGCATTCATTTCCACTGTACTTTGACATGATCAAATAGCATGGCTATTGCCTTCTGCTTGGGTCGTGCGAGATGAACGAGCCGCAATCCAAAATGTCGATGCAATCTGGTCGTTGTGCAGTTTGTTGAATTAGTTGTTGATATATTCAATAGTACAAATGTCCATACCTGATTTATAGTAAAACAAAGATAACAAACATCATGCAAAGCAGTGGTTCCCAAACCTTTTTTGCAGCACCCCACTTTTGGAGATAAAATTATTTTCAAGAAGAACAATTTTAGAATACGTTTGGTCTATGAATTTATTCTTTTTAAATACTTTGTTATAATGAAGCTAACCAATTATAAATGCAACTTCTTACCATTAATGCGACTGCCTGGTTTTGCAGCGTACTTCGTATCTTTCTTTCTTTTCTCCATCTTCTTCATCAAATTGGTTTGCTGTCCAGAACTAGCTAGCTGGCTATTTGATTAAAGGATGGAAGTTTACTTCTTGACCTCTCAAAACCCGGTAGGCTACTGCATCCAATAACAATCAAGTTTTGGTTGGAAAAAATCTGGCAAGTACAGCTGGCCTTGGCTTTGGCCAGTAGGTGCATGAATTAAAATGCATTTAAAAAGTTTTATATCTTGAAAGTTACTTTGACACTGAGTTCTGAAATGTTTTACTTGAAAGTGTCAGCCAAAAAATGAAATAAATAAATGTTATTGTGTTAAGAAATGTCTGAGAGCCAGATGCAGCCACATCTGGCTCCCCAGCCATAGGTTCTCTACCCGGGACCTAGACGTTTTCCACAGAACCCAACAAAGCAGGATATTGCTGTCAGGGTTCCTATGAGCAGAATTTGCCTTAGCGCATCCTGTGTGGCTTTGTAAATAAGAGACCCAAAAAAGGCATCTTACGGAACTGCGATCTTGTGAGATCTGCAGATGCTTGTGTGACATCATGCAAAAAGGATGTTTGCCGTTGCTATGTGCGCGTCCGCTCATCGCATGTACGCATCCTGCAACCAGGTATTTAGATGCAATGAAAAGGGGAGACAAAAATTCGGTCAATTATCAATCATTTAGTGTACATTCCTGTTTTGTGCAATTTTAAAGCCTACTTTTTGTACTCAATTGTACTCCAATTCCAAATGTTACAACCTCGGGGAAATGTCACTGATAGAAATACCGCTGTAAATGCGACGCGCTTCAAGGCTGAGAAATTGTCCTCTCCTTTCATCAGAATGCAGCTTTCATCACTTTGCCCGGTGACTGCAAAAGTGGACGTGTACAACATCTCTCCTCATTGCCTCGGTCGCTCTTAAAGCTATGTGTATTTCGCGTGCAGTGAAAGGCGGAGGTGGTGGGATGGGGGGATCTTTAAAGTCCCTCCAGACTGGCTTATGTCATCACAGACTCTCCCGTATCCTCCTCTTTTTTCCAGTATTCCTTTTTTTTAATGACGGTTGCAGAAAGCGGCTTCGAAACGCTCGCAGTCTGGCACCAGAAAGAGAGACAAAAAAATATGTGACTGAGTTCACAGGAGAAGCCGAATATTTTGGAGGGAATAAATTAGCAGCTTCTCTCTTTGGTTACGCGCCAGGCCTTGTGGGAAGTAATACGGCGAGTTGAAAAGAAAATCTGTGGCTGTCTCATTGGATCTCATCGTAATTGGAGGTTAATTGACACATCAATTGTTAGTCCAATGGAGACGGCTTGGATGAACATAATGGATTCTCAGCATGACGAGTTGAGGCGCGGTGCATAGCCGCTGTTTAGGAATGGTAACCAGCCGGCTTGCGTAATACAAATTTCAAAAATAAATATCCAAATCAACACTCACACATGGGCACAAGGGCACAAGCCAGCTGCAATTGATGTGTCATATACTGAAAAAGCTCTCACCTCGCACTAGTTTTTACCGCCATTTTGCGTATTAATGATGAATTAATTAGCACGACCCAGGCGAAAGTAGGCTCATTCATGCATGAGCACAAAATGTACAAGCAATCCAGTCACCCCCTTCACCAACCGCCAGCGTACAGTATGTCATTTCTGTTGTATTGGTCGCAGCCACTAAATTTAAAGGAAAAAACATATATTTTTATCCACATCATAAAATGGCACGTCAGTGAGGAACGGGTAGCTCTTTGGCAGGAGGTCATTAGTCAACATAACAGTCTGACTCACGGTGTCTTCTAAAAAAGAACGCTAAAATCATCACACAGCAACTTAACATGAAAAATCGAGGTAAGAAATATACAAGACAAGTAGCAATACGAGTTTAGAATAATAAACTGAGGAGGCACAGCATCATCTCCCGACAGAAGAGCAGTTTTGGTGGCAGATTACTATCACGGTCCTGCTCCGCTGACAGACTGAGCAGATCATTCCTCCCCCATGTCATGCAGCTTTTCAACACAACACAGGGGGTGCTATGAAAACACACACAGGACTGGACAATGTTTTGCCTAATTATCTTATTGCACTGCATATTTGAACTGTTATGTTTATGCATTCTTATTTTACATTCTTTCTTATTCTACTTCTATGTTGTGTTGTGTTTAAAGTGTTCAACTTTGTTAAGACATTTTTGCAGATCTATATCTACCGACTTACCTACCTACCTACTTACTTACTGTATCTATCTATCTAATAACAACAACTATCTTAACTGCTTCCCATCATGCATTGCATGGCTTTGCTGGGAAACAAAGCAATTCAGCTGCAGGAGCCTACCCCAGCTGTCTCTTGGCAAGAGGCAATTTAGAGTCTCTGATGAACCAGCATGCATATTTTTAGATACAAACCCACGATCTCCTGACTGTGATGACAACATGCTAGCCACTAGGTCACCGTGCAGCCCTATAAATGAAGAGCACCGATCAAAATAATCACCAAAATTCAGTCATCCACAGTGTCAGACAAGCTGTGGTGATGAAGTGCTGTACAATGAAGTGATAATACTGCACGTGCAGAGCAGCGCGAGTGCTGATTCGGACCAGACAATGCAAACTTATCTGTGTTAGAGCACCCTTGAAAGAGTCTTCATGAGTCACCCACATGTTCATGTCCTGCACCTCACATTCTAATAAAGACTAATGCGTTTCCTGACGTCGGCCCCTACTCTCAATTAGCATGATTTACAGCCTCGTTGATTGTCCCGTAAACCAGTCAAACTGTCTCCCAGTCCATTCATCTCAAATTAACCATAAATAATTACACTACGTAACCTCTCCTCTGTCCGCTGGCGTGCTTGAGCGTGGATTGAAACGCTTGGTCCCTTCTTCCTGTCAGGGAGAAGGTTACGCGGCATTCAGCCCATGCATGTTGAAGTTTAGCCCAAATCGATCTCCTAATGAGTTGTTGCTAATGGCCCTGACCTATGGCTGCGTCACGACCGGTGAAGTCTTACTGTTTTCATCCTGTGGGGTGGCATCATCAACACTCATTTCTTTTCTCCTGACAAGACCTGTTTGTTCGGAACTTTGGCCAGCGAACGACATAATTATGGTGATGGTGATATTGAGGGCATCACTTTAAGACATTTAGGGGTTTGTCAGGTAAGCAATCCCAAATAGGATCTTTGGAATGAAGTGTGTGACTTTGAGAAATGTTGTTGATTTTACTTAAGAAGTTTGTTTGCATCACAGCAATACGGTTTTGAATCAGTCAGTGTCTGTGAATCCTCCATGCATCCATTTAATTATTGTTACCAACATTACCAGTTTTTGATATTATTGTGATAACACTCAAATTTTCTTAAGATGTTTGTTTGTGACAGTGGAACGTTGGTTCACGTCACGAGTCGGACTCTAACCAAAACGTACTCTATCCAAATCAATTTTTTCCATAAGTAATACTGGAATTCCAATTCATTTTTTCCAGAAAGCCAAAGACACAACACAAAACATGTTTTTATTCTACATTTATAATTTTACATGTAGAAAACAATTATTTATTTAATTCAATCAAGTTTCTCACCTCAAATCTCTTCTTTTTTTTGTCAAGTGCTAGCATTTGATAAAGACAATTGAATTAATTCAATAATACGTGGCAAAACATAAAGGTGGCGTCCATCTTGCTGCCACCTCGTGTTTTTGTCAACAATCAACGTAACCTTAAATGTTCATTATTCCCTTTCATTTGTCGTTTATGTGCATTTAGAATAGTTTTGTGTATGTAACTGTGTTAGTTAGCAAAGAACTACAGAGTCAACCGCTGATTACATCATAGACTGGCAAAGGAGCCGGTTTCCATGTATTAGCAAGCTACTAACGCGGATGCTTTGTGATTAAAAGTGCTCGTTAGCTACATGACTTCTTCCTCTTCAGTTTGGTGTGGGATTTATACTGAGTGTTGGACCACATCCAAAGTTAAGTCCAACTTGAAGCCTTTCAAACTCATGCATGAGAGCATCAGGACAAGTTATTGTAGCGACACTAAAGTTATGCTGATGTGCATGTTTGTGTTCTGGTTGAATGGGGGGTTTGTCCTTTAGTAGCCACTGTTGTTCTGGCGTATGTTCCATTTTTTCTTGCAATGATAAGCGTGTTGCTCAAACACCACCTCGTGGCTTTATGTGTACAGTATGTGGGATATTCATTCACTTTAATACCTATCTGCACATGACATGTCCTTCAAACCTGATATTGCGAAATAACTTCTGAAATACTTTGGTTAGAGAAGTGAATGAGGTATCAAATTAAAGTTAGTCATGTTTTATCAGATAGAATTCACCATTCAACCTGTTCATTAATTTTTTTCCATTCAAGCTGAAGTGTGGGTTGCACTTTATTCAAATAAAACGTGAATGCATTTGCCATGAATTGTTGTTTACCTTTTTGTTTATGTCCATAATGAATGTATACCTGATTGTCCTACAAAAAGCAAATGGAGTTTCGAAAACTTCACCTGCATCGTCTTGTGTCCAGCTATTCGGTTCACAGACTGCTTGAATTTTTGGCAAAAAAAGTACTGAATCGATTTAAAGTTACTGAATCGTTCCGGATGGTTTCTAAATGAACCAATATTGTCCTTCAATCGGTTCGGCAACCACGAATCGTGATATGAATCAAATCGTTGTTAAAACGAATCGTTACACCCCTAATATCAATACTACATTCAATATGTTTTGACTAATAATAGACTGTAGTCTACCACAAATGCATTTCTGAAAAATTCTGAAAAATCTTGATATAGCGAGTGAGCGATAATCGAACTGCGATATTGCGAGGGACAGTATTAATATCAGGACAAGACACGCGCCGTGTTGTGCACTCACCAGAAAATGTACGCAAACTGAAGCAAAATTTTGGCATGCATTTCTGACCTTTCCGAAAAACAACCAAAACAACCAAACTGTGTAAATGTGATCATTAGGATAACTACATTATGAAACAGTGCGATAACCATTAAAAAACATATAAGCACTTAGGACCGGCTCCTAGACGGTAAGTAAAACAAAATTAACATATCATATAATGATTGTTCATAGAATATATAAGACGATATAGTTCAAATTTGGGGAAAATAAGCCCACACACAACCAACTGCTAAATAATTTAGGAAACACAGTGGAACACACATTTGCATCTGCCTTTTTATGTTTTTTTGATGAACCGTTTCATCCCACTAAGGTACTGGGACAGTTTACAATGGAAACGTAATCAAATGGATATTGTAGCGAATCAAAGCACTCGGTGGCACGATATCAACTTAACTATTTCTCACATAAACGTATCAGGAGTGAAAGATTAGAAGATCTTGTTTAAGGTTTTGTTGGTTTTGCTGGGTCCTGCTGTCCCAGAGACAAACCGCTGCCAAATGACATCAAAACCAGGAAAGACAAACCAAAGCAGACAGAACGAAACAACGAGCGTTCCCAGTTTGAACCAGACGGCCTGTCATTTTGGCAGCGGGAGCTTATCCTTTTATGCTTTTTGAAAAAGGACTGCTGCCTGTCCTCCATCCTAGCCTCTGATATTCAGAATCCAATTAGTAGATGTGTGTGTGTGAGGGGGGGGTACCTTAGCGCCAGCAGGCCATTTGTAAGAACTGCTATCAAGGTGGAACACTGACTGAGGTAGTATTTTATTAATGATGACTATGTCTGCCTGCAATCTGCCAATAACAGTCTTTAGAAGTTAGGTTTTTTTGGGGTGGGCGTAAATGGTGCAGGGAACTTCAACATAAAAAAAATCTCATCACTTCGGACGATGCCATATAGTTGGATAGAGCATAAAAATATCCATATTTCGTTATTCTCATCGCTGTTTGATTAAAAAACCATTTTTTATTAACAATTTCCTTTATTCTCCGCTAGAGCACATAATATGCAGTGAATGAAACAGAGAGAGAAATTTACAAGGCGGGATTGATTTTTGCGGAAAGCAACAGGAAAAGGAAAGGCTCAAACAAACTGGCGTATAATCACGGCCGCACCAGCATGCTCTGCTAAACTACTCACGTTCTGTGAGTGATGTGTTTTGATGTTTTTCACGCCATTTTTCCCCAGTGTTTTCTGGTCACCGTTGTTTAGGTCTGGAAATACATGATGTCAATTTCCCCCGAGATTCCATGTTTAACAGTAGATAGCATTTTTACTGGCCGATACACCGATCGCGTCACATCCTGGGACCCTACACATGTTATCCATGACACTGGCTTACATTGTAAAATGTTCCCGCTTCTTGGGGGGGTTAGGGTGGTTTTGCATAAACCGGTCCACCGAATAAGGTTGCCAAAGCCCTCCCCTCTAGTGTTCCACGTTTGGTATCGGAATAGGGGTGCACCGATTTCTGTGGAGGGCAAGAGCAAAAGGAAAGGCCGCCAGCGCCTCAAATATGCTGTTTGTCACATTGTTAGCAACTAGCGGATCCCTTTCTAATCAATCAGACTGGTGATGAATACTGCCCGTTTAATAAAGGCTTAGCAATGTTTATTACTCTAAATGTGCCAAATAATGCCGCTGTTCAGTTAACTGCAGAGTCTTTGATAGTCTCCAGGTGCATCTTGTGCTAAAACAAATAAATGCCTCAGTCTCTAATTAGTGAGTGAAAAAACTTTGGCATCAAAATTTGTGTTTAAGGGAACCTCAAGATGTAGTTTTTAAAAAATTAACTCCACAAAAAGAGGATGCATCTACCTCTGCATACGCTTTAAAATAGAAAGGCATGATATCTCTATTTTAAATATCTACTTTGTTTTATTTGCTTTAACTCTAGTTTGTGCACACCCGGAGGTAAGAAGGACTTGGGGAAATTAGGATTTGTCCTAATCAAATATCATGACATAACACATCTCTACTGGAAGGAGAACCAGAGTAGAGGGCGGAGGGAGCCACCTGCCGTGGCCCAGCAAAGTGCACCGTGTTCGGGCACACGCTCTGAGCAGCCGGTGTGCCGCCACGGAGGTTTCTGGCAAACGGTTAGCGCTTTTGAAACCCCACAGCGCTGATAAGGTTTTTTGTGTTCTGGATGCCCCCCCCCCCTCAAATTTGGTACAACTAACATACAAAATGTCTTCCTTTTAAAGTGAATGTTTACAAGTGAGCTCTGGAAGTTACGACATGCCGTTAATGTCACGGGCAGGAGAAAAAAGGAGTGCTTGATTTGTTCACCCACACAGTACGGGTGATTTTGCCTCATCAGAGCATTTCTGTGAATTACCGGTTATCTGGGCTGTTTTTATCGGATTTATCAGATTGACATCACAATTCCCTGATATCGGTATCGTGCGGCCCTAAAATGTTGCTACTCAGCTGTGTGTTACGCTACATTGTACTTACAATTAATCCATCAGTGGTATTAATGCCGGCTGAGCATTTGGCTCTTTACCGCCACTACAACATTGGTTCTGTTGCCGCTGTGTTGTGCAATATTATTAATAAATGACCGTGTGTCACTTTCCAATGCACTCCCAATCATCATTATAGCTTAAACAATTTGCTTGTTTTTTTCTGAAGTAATAGCCTCCAATGGCGTCCCGTACAATATTGATGTTGCAGCCTTGAGGATCAGCCGATACTGACGGTGCTGTTGTGTGGAACGTTAGAAAAGGCTCAATCAAGTGATATTACTCAAACAGGTAAACTGTCTGCACTAGTAGGTGTGTGAGAAAAAACTCACATTCTCGAGCTTTGCGGATGTGTTGAATGGCGTTGGAGCGCCGGAGGTTTGTTTTGATCTTCACGCTGTTTTTTTTGTGGTGATGTTTGGGATTCATGGTGGGGTTGGTCGTGTTGACCTTCCGTGCCACCGTTGGGGATTGCTTGCTATCTTTGTTGTGATCACATGAGCTCTATCCAGGATTGGGCGCTGGAGCAACTAGTGCTGATAATGGAGGTTTTAGATGCAGGCCAATATAATCAGATTTTTTTTTTCTTATTTTGCCGATAACAGACGGTAGCAGTATTGGCCTACTTCTAACTGGCACCCCGTCCTCGTTATGATTCAGGTAACAAGCTAAAAATCCAACATTTAAGATTTCTAAGATGCGATGATCGACAAAAGGTTTATTTTGCCTCAGACATTGGCTGGTTATACGTTTGTTAGGGTTTTGGACTCGCATCACGGGACGAGATCAAATACTGTCATGCACCCTAAATGGACCTGGGGCTGCAGTTTTCTCACCTGTGCTTTAAACTCTGTTGATACTGTTTATGTATGCATTCTTTTTTAAATGCCTCATAGTCTTAACTGTAGTAAAAAGTATAGATCCCCAGATTGCAAGAAAAGTTATTGAAAAAGTTCTGATTTAGAAAGCCAAGTGGGAATCATTTGCACTGAAGCAGGTGGTGCTGCCAGATGCCTTGTTTTATGGCGATAGTTTTTTTTTTATATCTTTAGTAAAAGAGTAGTAAGGTTTTATTAAAGGTTTAATTCACTCGACGGTAGCAGCTTTGAATATTTTAGCGACATCGATCTCCCTCTGCACAGAACACCTTAAGACGGCGCTGGAGGAGTACATGGTCCGCTTGCCCAAAGTCCGCATCCTGAGGACCAAGAAGAGGGAGGGTTTAATCAGGACTCGGCTGCTGGGGGCCACCGCCGCCAAGGGGGAGGTCATCACCTTCCTGGACTCGCACTGTGAGGCCAACATCAACTGGCTACCTCCGCTACTCGGTAAGTCTACCCTGAGGTTCAGGATTGATGGAGAAGAAAAACGACCACAAAATGTCCTTCATTATGTCCTTGAATGCTGCTGACATACCAACATAGATTGTCTATTCTGCCAATATTGTATATAATATTGCTTTCTAGCAGAAGCCTTTTCGTTAAGAAAAACACCATGAATGGTGCAGCGTTCTTGGTATCTCTCTGCATTCAAAATGCCATCAATAGAACACAATAAAACGCATTGTGAATTAAGAGCAACACACAAGACCCCTGCCCTTAACTATAATGTAGATGAGACACCTGATTTTTCAGTTACTATCACTGAGGGCTGGCTCGTATTGGACTGAGCAGCCAGGACAAGGTGCATTAACCAATTCCCACTTTGTCTGTGGTTGTATTTTCACATTGCCTGACTTTATTTCTTTGGTGGCATTTGTCAAAAATAGCACGTTTATTGGGGTAACTAATTTATTTCATTAATTTGGTTGCAATTTGTAGCGTAATTAATGCATGCACTTCATGTCTGCTTTATTTTTTTAACCTGAACACATCAACAGCAGCGCAATTCCAACACCTCTGACTCACAAACACATCTCTGGTCCTCCTCGGATCGACGCTTCCTCATTGTCACTAAACCCCCGTGAGGTGCTCCAGAAATCACAATAATGTCTGTGTTGTGCGTGTATGTGTGGTCTACATAAACTGGAAGAAAAGAAAAAACAATTTGTGGATATTTTTATCACTCGCTAACAAATGTCTTACTGCCAAAGTACATTTTGCTGCATTTAAGTGAAATATGCCATCAGAAATGCCATAAAATACACCTACACTCAAAACATGTGAATTCAACTGAAATTACGTGGTGTCTTTGAATGCAGTCCTTGGCTCGAGATTAAAAATGTTGTGCTACTACTAGTATGACATGTGTGCAATCTTTTTTTTGTGTGCAATCTTTTATCTTGATGTAAATATGTGTGTATATATATATATATA
>QODF01000090.1:1649372-1677165 GCA_024372805.1 Oostethus manadensis | reverse complement strand
TATATATATATATATATATATATATATATATATATCCTCATTTACCCTTTGGTTCATAGACTGCCGTAAAAATTGGCATATTGCACACAAATGGTGATTAATCATGATTAATTAATTCTAAAACTGATTTAAAAATAATCGAATGATAATTTAATAATGATACATTATAGTATACAGTAAAAGGCCAAAGTGCAGATACACTTTGGAGTGGTACTCCTAAGTATCATAGAAACATCAATAAAGCCAAAGAAAAAAGCAAAACAGACCATCGTTTCTAATGACGTGGCTCTGGATTTGTATATGGTTTTGGCCAATTCGGAATCCTTTGGGTTTGACTTTGACAGGTTTTGCATGTTTTCTATTGTGTAAGTGGTCGGGTAGTAACCATGATGCAATGTGGAATTCAATCTGAAATTGTCATTCTCAGACCGAATCGCCCAGAACAGAAAGACTATCGTCTGCCCCATGATCGATGTCATCGACCACGACAACTTTGGCTACGAGACGCAGGCGGGCGACGCCATGCGTGGCGCGTTTGATTGGGAAATGTACTACAAACGCATCCCCATCCCCCAGGAGCTGAAGAAGGACGACCCCAGCGAGCCCTTCGAGTGAGTTCCGCTCATTTATTGATGTCCTAGAATACTTACGAGCGAATTAACTTACTAGTTTTCCGACATACGCATTTTGTTTTGTTATACGAGCTCTGATGTGACTTGCGAGCGTACAAACATCTATTAAAGCCCCCCCAGCTTCTATGAAAACGCTTGCGTCATTGCTCCACCTCTTTACAGACACACTAAAACTGCAAACAAGGAAACAACAACAGCGCCGTACAGTGTTTTGTTTTTGTTTACGACCCAAATGAGGATCAGCAGCATAGAAAATGGATGGATGGATAGAATTATGTAATGTACGAATACGAAATCTTACTCCGACCTCCTCCACCACTCCTACACCTCCGCCAACATCTTCGTCTACTCTTCAAAGTAAAGTACAGTTAGGAAAACATGTTTCTTTCGTTACCCTTTCTTTTATTATGTTTTAAGTTTCAAAACAGTTTAAGTTTCATACATTATTGTGTGTGGAGACACATCATTCTAATTCCAAAACTGCCACTGGAACCAATTAATGGCATTTACGTTATTATGGGGAAAATTGTTCTGACATACGAGTAAATCGAGTTACAAGCTAGGTCTGGGAATGAATTAAAAAATGTGGGTTTTTTTGTTCTACACTCATATTGGTACTTGCCTTGTATATTTCTTACCTACCTTTTGAGTGTTAAGTTGCTGAGTGATGATTTCCGCGTTGCTTCTATGAGGACACCACCCAGTGCCTTATATAAGTACAAATCTGTTTTTCTCTCTAAATGTAGTGGGTGCGTCTTACACACCGGATATTACAGTAATGCTCCCATTAGACTCACAATTGTAATACGAGTAATTTGTTGTTAAAATTAAGACTGGTTTACTTCTTTTTACATGTGTGCGTCAGTTAACTACGTTTGAAAACCAAACATGGTTCCTCAGCTCTTTTTTGCACTTTTAAGAGCCTTGAAAAAAAATGAGATGCAATGATATTTCACCTCCATCATTTGCTATTAAAAAGAGACAACACTTCCGTTGGACTTTTTGGGCCATCACGCTTGAGAGAAAAATATTTCATTCAATGCTCCGTGAATATTCCTATTCAGTGTTTGGATTCATTAGATTTAACAGCCAAGGTGATGTGTTCCCTTTTGGTCATTTGACATTGGGGTGGGGGTGTCGAGGCCTGAGAGGGAGTGGAGCTTCTAACATATGGAAAAAAATCCAACACACACAAACACAATGGATTTTTTTTTTCTCCCACTGAGTCAATGTCAATCAGAATGAAAATGAAAATCTTTGCGACTCAAATTGGATTTGCACTGATGAAGGTCATCTTGGCGGCCAAGAAGAGAAGACTAAATCAAAAATGACGATTGATTCCGACCGTTATGCAGGTCCTTTTTTTTTTTTTTTGCATCCTTTCGTCTTTCTTATCTTCCAGTCGCACGAGGCGGTGATACCTACTGTATTTTCCTCGGGGAATGCAGAACACCAAGGAATGTTGTTCGACTAATCCCTTAAAATTTCTGCAAATGTGACCACATGCTGGGTGTAGTAATTGCTGTATTTTAAGCTGCACACAAACAGCATTCCAGCTTTATAGATGCGCTTATGGTGTTTTATCGTTGTTGAATATGGTCTATTAGTAATGAAAAATATGCATATTGAGGCAAATGTTTTGCCTTTTCAAGCATAAAAATGGTTAAATGAATTGAAATATGAATGTAAGGCATTCAAATGAATGGAATGTAGTATTCCATACTGGTCAGAAATGTTTGCTGTGTCATGGAAGCACCAGACTTGATCACCAAAACAACAGGCTTTCATTGCAGTTTTGAATGATCAATAATCCTGATTAAAAATCCCTTCCCCCCAAAAAACGTGCTACTGTTGCGGCAAAACCCCATGCCAAGGTGAAACTCATCTATGAACACCTGACGCCTGTCACTCGGCTCCCCAAGGGAGCACATTATAGCAACACGAGTCTTATTTATGCCTTAAATGTCTTAAATCTGTTATTAGGTCTACCATATTTTGTAGTATGAGTGTGAAAGTGACCATAGGGGTGTTAGTTCATGCCTAGAGAGCTCTAATAATGGTATTAAAAAAAACAACAACCTGGGATTACTGGACCACAATATCAGTCCAACATAGTGGAAGAAAGAGTTTCAGCTATTTTAAGTTGTTTGCTGTAGACTGACATCCTGTCAGTTGAAAGTACAAAGGCACATTGGTTTGTTTAAGAGTGTCACCTTTGAGACTTTATAAGAAGGAGAACCCGGTCTTGCTAGAAATAGGAATCAAACACAGAAAGGTGAAATCAATGTACCGTATCGCACAAGAGTCAGGATACCCCTGACATTTCCGCGAGCATTTTATTATATCTTCCACAGCCCGTTATTAGCATTCCCTGGTTATATATCCTCCAAAGACCAATACGTGTAAAACGAATAGTGCTTACCATCTTGCAGGTCTCCGGTGATGGCGGGAGGGCTGTTCGCCACAGACAGGAAGTGGTTCTGGGAGCTCGGCGGGTATGATACGGGTCTGGAGATCTGGGGAGGAGAACAGTATGAGATATCCTTCAAGGTAAAGAAACAATGGTATTGGTTTCGGTGACTTTGGGCATGCTTAACAACGGTATATTGAAGTACATCACTCGTTTACACTTGCACAATTCAACATGTCCGAAAGGGGGGAGGGGTTATCCAGGTATCCCGTCTTCCTCCCACGTTCTAAAAACATGCATGGTGGCTCACCCACCTCCTCATTCAGAACAAGCGCTACAGAAAATCGAAGGCTTGATGATATCAGACACTATGGTTTGCATATCAATTTTATCCTGAATCCATCACTTATCATCTTAGAATTAAATAAAATATGTGATAAATTCAAACTAAACGATATCAGACACTGTGGTTTTCATGTCATATCTCCTTTATCTATCAAGTATAATTTTAGAATCTAATCAAATAAGTGATTAATTGATTGATTGGTTATTGGTACCAGACATGATTAATGATACCAGATGTTGATACCAGACAATCATACCAGACACTGTGGTTCTCATATCATTTATCCTGAATCAGTCAATTAAAATTTTAGAATCCAATACAATAAATAAGTGATAAATTCAAACAATGTTATCAGACACTGTGGTTCTCATGTCATTTATCCTGAATCCATCACTTATAATTTTAGAATCTAATAAACTAAATACTGTAAGTGATACATTCAGGCTAAATGATACCAGAAACTGTTGTTTTTATCATTTATCCTGAATCCATTAATCAAAATGTTAGAATCCAATAAAATATGTGATAAATTCAATCTAAATGAGATCAGACACTGTGGTTCTCATGTCTTATATCCTTAATCTATCACTTATAATTTTAGAATCTAATCAAATAAGTGATTTAATTAATTGATTGATTGATTAATGATACCAGATGTTGATACCAGACACTGTGGTTCTCATATGATCCTGAATCCATCAGTTATTATTTTATAATGTAATAAATTAAATAAGTGATAAATTCAAAGTAAATTATATTAGACACTGTGGTTCTCATATAATTGATCCTGGATTTGTCACAATATAATTTTATAATGTAATAAATAAGTAATACATTAAGGCTAAACAATATCAGACACTGTTATTTTCATGTAATTTATCCTGAATTCTTCACTTATTAGTTTTGAATATAATAAAATCAATAAATGATCAATTAAGGATAAGTGATGACATATTTCAGCATCTAATAAGGTCTTTTTATAGAAAAAAACAGAAACCAATTGATGATTTTTTTTTTTTTTACAATGTATGCAATTTTTATTGTCTAATACAGTGTAAATTGCCGAAATTAGAAGTTTTCAATGCTCTGTCAGTGGCTCCACCCGCGGCGCAAGCATTTTATGGCTACATCCCCAAAATAAGCACGCCCGTGGTCCCGGTAGGATGCCGCTGGAAGATATTCTCCCTGAATGTTTCAACTCTCGTTGGCCTCAAAGCCGAACAAAGTGAGTTGCACAGGAGACTCGGCATCAATCATGCTCAAAAAGGACTTACTAGATTTGTGCTTTTGTTTGGTGTTTCAACATGAATTATTCTTTAAGCGGCGGCCACTTGGTCAGCATGCTAAGCAGCCCCTCGCCCCACCCATCATCATCGTCAGAGCCGAGCGTCCTGTCACAGTAATTGAATTGTGCTTTGAAAGAGCAGCGCTTTTGTCATCTCACTTAATCAAGCACAAAGGCCACCCCTGGGGAGCCTGATGTGATGGGACGGATGCAAAAATAAGCAAATGTTGCTTGTCCCCTGCTTTAGGATTGTTTGCTGTGAATAGAAATTGAACGTCTCCGCTGTCAGATTTGCTCCACGTTTCATGTTAACTGGTGTCTTTATGGCTAATGGTGGAGATGTGGCTGCTGTGGGACAGGAAAGCCAATGTAGAACATGGGATGTAGGGGTAGTGTGTACAGTACGTGTAAGTGAAGACTACAAAGAGTATGATTGTTATATTCAGTACAATGTAATTGAAGTATTTTTAAAACAGGTGTGGATGTGCGGCGGTCGCATGGAGGACATCCCGTGCTCCAGAGTGGGACACATCTACAGGAAGTATGTCCCTTATAAAGTACCTGGAGGGGTCAGCCTGGCCAGGGTGAGTCTCACAGGTATTTTGCTGAAAAGCTTCCCACACCAAACGTAACCTCGTTCTTGTCTTGAGAACTCGTTTTCTGTAACAATCCATAAAACTTGAAAACACAGCGACTTGGAGTAGTTTTTGTCGGAAAAAAGCCGACACATCCCGGTGTCCATCATGCAAAGGCAGCAGCAGGCAAGTTCTTCCACCCGGCGCCAGCACATACTGTAGTTGCAGAAGCCGAGACACTCCAGACAGATAATCCAGCGTTTGTGCGGGTCAAAAGATCCACCTTGTCACCCTCTGGAATGTAATCAGTGCGCAGGCTGATGGCATCACTGAAAGGCGAGACTTGGCCGCTCGTTGAGCTGCGGGCAATGAACCATGCTATGGGTTTTTTTTTGTTTTTTTTAGGTGTATGTGTGTGCATAGCAGG
Source organism: Oostethus manadensis (assembly GCA_024372805.1). Classification (NCBI taxonomy): domain Eukaryota; kingdom Metazoa; phylum Chordata; class Actinopteri; order Syngnathiformes; family Syngnathidae; genus Oostethus; species Oostethus manadensis. Next base: position 1,671,490 of record QODF01000090.1, on the reverse strand, counting down.
AGGCTTTTTTTAACCCTTTTTTCACGTGTACCTTCCAAGGCCAGAGGATATGTATCCTTCCACGCGAGGCTCGCTAACTCTCTGACTCACTCGGCCCGTGTTCTCATCATCGTCCCCGGGCTCCAAGGTTGACTTTTTCTTTGTTTCTTTTTATCCGACTACCTTGAATAAATGGATGGTTTGCTATTGCTCTTGCGTCAGCTGAACAAAGTTTGCTGAAGCGTCGTTCGCTGCTTGTATACCCACCTGCGAGTCTTTTTTGCCCCATTCCTTGGACTGCGTCTAGATGATACACCTGTACCAGGACAATATTCAACTTGTAGTTTTTGTGTCAAAAAGGAGAATGAGAACCGCAATTTGACATATTGTGAGGTAGCACGTTTCTTTCTGATAATCCAGTGCTACCTCGAAAAATTTGCTCTGATCTCACAAAACGAACCGGTGCAACTTGGACTGGCGAAGTTAGCACTTTTGCATTCTGCCAACTTTCATACATTTTGCTTTATACTGTAAGGAAAGTGACAACACGTAATGAAAAAGCTAACAAAAGTTTGTTGTAGCTGTTGCTATAATGCAGTGGAAGGGACAGAAATGTGAAATTCTATTGAGAAACTGATCATATCCATTTATTTGTCAGTGCTGTACAGACTGAACTCTGAACCAGGAAAATGCAACAAAACGGAGGGCTGTGAAGCAAACAAGAGTATTCAAGAGTAAAATTGCATGTTGACGATGATGAATGTGTACATGTTGGCAGGTCTGCACTAACTCTGAATGTACTCCCAGCCTCTCGCGCCCCCCAGTGCCCCCCCCTATTTGAGAAGCGCTGCTATAATGAGAGTATAGGGCAATAAAACAGACTGGTGGAGATTGAAGTGTGGTGAAGTTAGCACTTTTGCATTCAGCCAATTTTTGTATATTTTTTAATATATCAAGTGCTTGTTTGCATATTAGCCTTGTGCATTGGAACATTCCTGTGTGATATAATTTTAGGCAATTGGACCGAGGTTCTACATGCTGGCAAAGTTAGCGCTTTTGCATTCTGCCAACTTTCATACTTTTTAAAGAGAGAGGGAATGGTTAGCCAAATTGAAGTAAAAAAGCAAAGTTTGTAGTAAATTTACAGCATATGGCAACAAAACAGACTGGTGAAGATTTAAGCAAGTATGGCAAAGTTAGCACTTTGGCATTCGGTCAATTTTGGTAGATTTTGTATCTTGTCAGCCTTATGGTGAGTGAGCACATACTGTGATATTCTTTTAGTGGTTTAATCCAGGCAATTGGTGTGAGGTTCCACACACTTACAGAGTTAGTGCTTTTGCTTTTGCAACTTTTTCTGACCGTATTAGCACTTTCTTTGGAAATATTTTTACTTAATGTTTATTTGGACTACATAAAAGATAATCATTTATTAAATATTAAATAATGAATGATTCATGGTAAATATTTAAACATTTGTTAGTAAAAAAAATATTAATGAAAATATGTGTGGAAAAAATATATAAGCAATAGTAAAATATATGCTCATTTTTTTCTAGTGCTGTCAAAAGTAGCGTGTGGTGACTTAATTTATTTCATGAATTATGTTAACATTTTTAGCGTCGTCATGTCAAGCCTCAGGTCTGTTATGACGGCCGTTGGAGCCGCACTAGCATCCCCACACAGTCACACACGAGTCTGCCGCTTTTTTAAAAACATTATTCTGACCTGAACACATCAACAGCAGTGCAATTCCAGCACCGTATATGCATGTCCAACTCACAAACACGTGTCTAGTCCACTCGTCCTGGGAACGACGCTTCCTCACTGTCACTAGACTCCAGCCAGTTGCATTCACTGACACTCCGAAAATCACAACCGTCTTACTTACTGTGGCCTGTGTGAACTAAAATCAGTAACAAAGTTTGTATTGTAGTACTTGATAGACCCAAACTGTTGGAAAGTGAATGGAGTGAGGTTCCTCAGCCTGGTGAAGTTAGCGCTTCAGTGCCTTGCCGTTCTTTAGCGACTATAAAACATCTTGGTTAATTGAAAACTCAATATAAAAATGAACAACACATCAACTCATCACAACTTAGGAAAACTTCATGTTTGGTTACACTTCATAACGTCATAGCTCCTGTTTGCTTGGAATGTTTTATTAAAGGAAATGTGATTCCAGAACCTGAAGCGCGTGGCCGAGGTGTGGATGGACGAGTACGCCGAATACATCTACCAGCGCCGACCCGAGTACCGCCACCTGTCTGCGGGTGACATGACGGCGCAGAAGAAGCTGAGGAGCAGCTTGAACTGTAAGAGCTTCAAGTGGTTCATGAATGAGGTGGCCTGGGATCTGCCCAAACACTACCCGCCCGTGGAACCTCCTGCCGCCGCGTGGGGGGAGGTAAGTCAGCTAAATTAAGAGAAAACTCTCCACTTCCCGATTAATAACTTCTATTGCGTGTTTGTGTGGTAGATACGGAACGAGGGCAGCAGCATGTGCATGGAGACAAAACATTTTGTGTCGGGCAACCCCGTACGCCTGGAAAACTGTGTCAAGGCGCGGGGAGAAGTGAGGTGGGGCAACGGGCAGGTGAGTAGGCAAATAAAAAAACAAAAAAAACAAAATTAGTCGTAATTCATTGGTGTGAAGTTGAGCCTTTTTTTTAATGTAAGAACAGGAACCGTTGTTGTGTAACCTCTGTTGCAAACACTGTGTTTTAGGTGCACTGAGTCACTCATACAGTAAATAATAAAAGATCAAATACAAGAACTAAATGAAACGAAAAGACAACAATTGGGGGGAAAAAAGATAACTCTGTACTTTTTACCCTGTGGTTGTCTTGCACACTGGAAGGGATCAATAATGACACAACGGCCCCTTTTTAGTTATCACTGTCCATTTCATTGTAGATTCTTTGACATGCTCAAGGATGAATACCGTCTTTATCCTTGATAGCCGCGGCGTTTGGGAGGCTCGGAACCAACTGACCGTTTCACAGTGTCTAATTTCACACCAGTTTTCACTTTCACTTTCCTTTCACACGATGCCAACAGACGTTTGGCTCACGCTCGGGAGACAGAATGGTGGTTAAAAATGAAGAGTTAAACTATAAGAAAAGTCAAGTTGTCCTTCCGCAGCGCAGCGACATGACAACGTATTAATCTGCTTGAAAATTTGAAGATGAAAAATGTAAAAGATGTACAATAAATGAAGAAATGGCTTCTTTCAAAATTGCCAAAATGAAAATTCTATGAAAGATTAGGCAATTTGTTGTATAATACTCTAAATACATAAAATGATGAATGAAGGGGACAAATAAACGTTTAAGGTTACTTGTGCCTTCATTTAACGTGACGATTCTTGACTTGACTCTCCCCAAAGACAGATATGGCAGCCAGGTAGACCACCTCCACCTTCCTGTTTTGCCATGAGTTGTTTCTTGAATTCAATAGAGTTTTAAAAAATGCCGCAAGTGCCCGCATTTTGATAAAGAAAGTCAGAAACGCTATTAAACTCATGAAATAACTCATGACAAACCCCGAAGGTGGTGCCTTGCTGCCACATTGTATCTTTGGGAACTTTCTTCAGTGAAGGTAAACGTAACTTTAAATGTTCATTGAGACCTTTCATCCATAATGTATATGTATCCATCACAAAAATGATCCAAAAATCCAGTGCAATAAAACGTGCAATAGTCATACAATAAACATTGTAATAAACTGTGCAACAACGTGCAGTAACATGAAATAAAACGGTGCAAAAAACTTGCAATAACCATGCAATAAACGTGCCATAACATGCAATAAACGTGCCATAACATGCAATAAACGTGCCATAACATGCAATAAACTTGCAATAACCATGCAATAAAATGCAATAAACCTTGCAATAAACCCATGACATGTTCAACATGTACACAGCTGTAAACAGTGTGTCCAACTTCTTGATTTGTATTGCCTTCATTTTACACTTCCTCTGCTCTTGTGTGCTCTTGTACTTTTGCATATTTGCATTTTCAATTGTTTCATGCATGCAAAACTACAATTATCAAATTACAAAAATTGTTTGTGTGAGCATTTTTTTTCCGCATTCTGATTTTAAAAAATAACAGTAGAGATGGACTCACGCACAAACGCACACAAACTGAAGCAAAATCATGGTGAACAATTTTCACGTTAACCAAAAAACATGCTAACCGGAGCGGACACTAAACGAGCTTGGTAAATGAGTTTGCTTGTTGCAATTCATTCATCACAAATACAAAAAAATGAAATTGCAAGCAAAAGGGTGTTTAAAAAATGTTACACGTTTACGAACATAAAAAGCGTACAAAAGGTGATGAATTTCTTGAAAAACATACACTGGTAAATTGTAGATGGGGGGCAAAGGAGCGGAAAATTGCTTAAATAATGTGCGTTTTGTTTGTGATTGTGGCTGACTCTCCTGAAGTGTGTTTCAGAGGCATTGTTGATACATTGTTCTATTGTTGATGCAGTAAATTGCCCCTCAGGTAATTGTGTTCCAAGCGCTAAACACACACTTTATTAACTTTACACGCTCCTCGAGGAGTGTGTTTGTTGCCGCACGTCACGGCCGAGATGTGTAATCACCAGTTTATAATACAGCCCTAATGGATTGTACGTCTCCTTCTGTCGCCACTCCTCAAACGCTGCAGCCGGCAGCTCTGACACTTTAATTGCTTTAAACTTCAGATGCATTGCTATTTAATCTATGTCGCAGTAGCCATCTTTGTTATGAGCGCCACCGAGGAATGGATTGGCCGCAAATCACGGGAGGGCCGTCTGGCTGCCGTCCTTGTTGATTTTTTTTTTGTTTTGTTTTGTTTTCAGGAGTAGAGCAAGCGGCTCAGGGAAAGCTTTAGGACAGGATTGTCCAAACTTTTTCCAGCGAGGGCCGCATAGTAAAACTGAAAGGATGCAAGGGCCACTTTCATATTTCATAAAGCAACGCATGTAGATGTGCTAAGTTATAAAAAATGCATCTCAGCTCAGTAGGTGAAAAAATATATTATGAGTAGGAACTTCACTCTTTCTCCTTCTTGCTGTTTTCTTCTTGAATAATAAATAATAAATTTGCTTCGCGTAATATGATGTTTTTATGCTCATATTTTGGCTTTATTCCCAACCTACTTTTCCAAAAATTACAACTTTATTTACTTTTCATAATATTATCATTGCCGCACGGTGGATGAGTGGTTAGCACATCGGCCACACGGTCAGGAGATCTGGAAGACCTGGGTTCAAATCTCCGTTGGGCATCTCTGTGTGGAGTTTGCATGTTCTCCCCGTGCGTGTGTGGGTTTTCTCCGGGTACTCCGGTTTCCTCCCACATTCCAAAAACATGCATGTTAGGTTAATTGGCGACTCTAAATTGTCCATTAGAGTGTAAATGTGAGTGTGAATGTTTGTTTGTCTATATGTGCCCTGCGATTGACTGGCGACCATTCCAGGGTGTACCCCGCCTCTCACCCAAAGCCAGCTGGGATAGGCTCCAGCATCCCCGTGACCCTAATGAGGATAAGCGGTATAGAAAATGAATGAATGAATGAACGTTCTTAAATATTTCAACTTTATGCTTTGATACAATTGTACTTTTTTTTCTCTTCAATACATTTTTTTTCCCTGATTATTCCTGACTTTATTCATATTTTTCTCTATTTCTGCTGCTAGTTCAACTTCTTGTGAATTTTCTTCTCATTATTCCCAAAATATTTTGACTTTATTCTCGAAACATTGCAACTTTTTCCACATCCTAATTCTCCAAAATTACAACTTTATTCTTTTTTTATATTATGACTTTTAAAAAGTAATAGTTTTTCCTTATACTAAAATAAAAAAAAATGTTGTCATTACATTCCATTATTTTTGTAAAATTATGACTTTTTAAATAACGTAATTATAACTTAACCCAATAACTAAATCATTTAATATGAATAAAAACTACAAAAATGTAATTATATACTGTATGTATGTATCTATATTGTATGTACATACAATATGATGATGTATGGTTTACTACTTGCAGGTGTTCACGTTCGGTTGGAGGGAGGACATCCGCGTGGGCGACCCCATGCACACTAAGAAGGTTTGCTTTGACGCCATCTCCCACAACAGCCCCGTCACCTTGTACGACTGTCACGGCATGAAGGGCAACCAGCTGTGGCGCTACCGGAAGGTAAACAATACTTTCTCATTGTGATAAGTAAAACATTTTTTACGGCACAACGCGGCGGCAACAGAACCAATGTTGTAATGGCGGTGAGGAGCAAACTGCTCAGCCAGCATTGATGGCGGTGATGAGTTGATTGTAAACAACAAAACGACAGTTGTAACACACGTGAGCATCACATCAATAGGTGAGTTGCAAGACAGACATAGCTGCTGGATACTATCCACTCGTGATACTTCAAACGCATATAATCTAAATTACATCGGGAAGTTTCCTACAGCCACAGCTTGTAATGCCAATATTTTTGCACCAGATCCTAATAAGAAACCCTGGCAGTTATTTGATTTTTATTTTCAACCTCACATCCAGTAGTAATAGGATACATTTTTCCCAAATAAATCATTTGTGGTTGAATACGCCCTATTATTAGTCCAAAAATATGCATATAAAAAGGAAATGTTGGCTAAATGTTGCACTTTTGAGCTAAATCAAATGTCTAAATGAAATAAAATACAAATATAAAGCATTCAGATGATGCGTTCAACCACATAGATGGTCAGTAATGTTACTGTAATGTTCAGTGAGACACACAAGCCCCAGAATTGATCACCGGAACAACAGGCTTCTACTGCATCTTTGAATCATCTCATTCTAACGTGCACAAATTGTCCCTAACATGGGCTACTGTTGCGGCCATAAGCCACTCAATTCCAGGCACCAGACATCACTTCTGTCCGCGCCACCGGAACGCATTTGCAGCAAAAAACATAAGCACGAATATTATTTATGTCTGTAATGGTTTATTTAGTCTACTATACTGCATAATAGGAGGGTAAAGGTAACTGTAGGGGTGTTATTGTATGTCTAGAAGGCTCTAATATTGTTAAAACCTGTATTTAGACATAAACAGGTTTTCTATGATTTCTATGATAACTACAAAAATGCTCAATTTCTAAATAAGGATTCCTACTTCACGGAAATTCACTTATCACATTTGGGCCTGGAAACAATTAACCGCAACAAACGAGGGATTCCTGTACTGCACTGTAACCACATACTGTCCTTTCTTCTGGTTTCCGCCCACCAGGATAAGAGCTTGTATCATCCCGTTAGCAACAGCTGCATCGACAGCAGCGCTAGCGAGCGCCGCATCTTCATGAACACGTGCGACCCCGCCAAGCCCAGCCAGCGGTGGCTCTTCGACAAGACCAACAGCACCGTGCTGGAGAGTTTTAACCGCCGGGCTGCTGACTGAGCGGCTGTCCTCCTGGCTCCCACAAGTGGGAGGTTTGATTGATGGCATTCATTCCCTGAATGTACCGACATTCCTCTCTCCTATTTCCCTGACTCTTTCCCGCCTTATTTGCAGCCTTTCTTCACCGCCAAGTTCCTTATTTGAACACGTCCAGTTTATCTCCATGTCTTCCACCTCTCAAATCCTCTCATGTCTCTCCACCTCCAAAACCAACTCCCTTCCGGGGGTTTGGGGGCGGGTGTCGTCACGGGATACCGGCTGGTGTCGCCTGTTCTTCTTCAAGCCAAAGGGGTTGTGACACCTGGGTGAAGCCAGGCAGAACCACTCGGAAAATGACCAGGTGGATTGATGCGCCCCCATTGACCTTTGCCCCCAACTTGATCTAATCTGCTGTCCATCACTTTCCTCTCCTCTTTACTTTCATTTTTTGGAAAGTGTACTTTTTCAAGCTGCTATCGCCACCTTCCCAATATATTTTGCTGCTCCCCTGTTTGCTGAATAAGCGGACAAACGCTGGGGCTCGAAACGGGCGGCTGCCCCAACTCCAGCTCCATTTGGCGAGAGCCTGGCCGGCACCCGCCCGGCTGACATCACTTTTAGCATAGAGCGCTAGCACGGGGTCATCATCCAAGACGAAAGGTGGCGCCCATGTAGCTCCCCCGTGGGCCGGTTGGCGTCCTGTGGCAACTTTTATGCACTTGTGGTAAACTTGAACAAAGTCTTAGTGCCTTGTTGAAAATTTTAGCTGTGTGTGTGTGCATGTGTGTTTGTGTTGGACACAATACCCAGAACACGGGAGATGCTTTTAGTGAATTGAAACCGTTTGGACCATGACTCTGACAAGCGACCCTGAAAGCACCGCTCACCCCCAAGACTCAAATGAGTGAGTAAAACTATTTTGTTTATTAGCAAACCACAGCCTTTGACCCTTTTATTTTTGAAGGATGTTATTGTTGATTTATCTTCCCAACGTGTTCAGTCCAAAATTGATTTATAGCAAAGGGAATTTTTCTTTACTTGCTGTCCTCTCTTTTTGTTTTTGTCCTGTGGTTCTTCTTGTGATCCTTATAATGTGAAGGGGTTTCGGGGGCTGGGGGGAGTTGGTAGCTTAATATGCACTTTTGGGTCCTTTGGATATATTTCAAAAAGGTGTCTCATTATGTCCACATTAGCCGAAACATGTTGCATTTCCAACCGGTGCTAATTCTGCAGAGGGTTAAATGAACATTTTCAGGCCGTTTATATCTTCAAAAGTACAATTTCAAGATTTTAAATTGTTTTAAATATTTCTTTTGTATAGAAAACTAAATTCCCCACAACGATCCAGTCAAAGCTATGGAAAATAAGAACGAGTCCTATTTCTGTGTTTGTGTCATCATGTGACCAATCCACGTGTAGCCGAGTATACAATTTGTTTTTGTATGGCCGTAAATGGATTAAAAAATCGTTGTCATTTTCTACTGATGTTGCCAGTGTAAGAGTTTATTTAGATATTTAACAAAGTGTGCAATGAAGCTGGAATTGTATGATATTTTTGCTGAAAATTGTAAACAAAATTAAATAAAATGTTTCTATATTTGGATGAAAATCACACAAGTGTGCTTCTTTTTATTGGAAAATGAGTCATTTTAAGACTATTTCTCATTGGAATTTGGTAGGAATTTAGTTTTTTTTTGCCACAAAAACATTTGAAAGTTATTAACTAAATAAATGTAGAATAATTGTATTGTATTTTTGGTTTTGGGTGCCTATACACCTGTGGTGTCCGAGGTGTGGCGCAGGGCTAGTATATTATTGGCCCGTGTGCGGCACGTTGTGGAAACAAAACTGGAAATTGTGCAAAATAGGGCAAAAAGGCAAACTGTAAAATTTTGACATGAATATGTAAAAATAAAACAAATAGCTAGACATATCAAAGTGGCCGCCCCGAATTCTTTGATTTTCAGTATGCGGGCTTTGGTGGAACCAAGTGTGGACACCCCTTCTATACACCAACTGAGTGTAGTTGCGCTACCTGGTGGGGAATTACACTTTAATCAACACTTTTCTTCAGTGAAAAATAACTTGTCGGATTTTTGACCCACACACTGTTGTTGGCAAACAACCAAAAATGTATTGACAATATGAAAATAAACCAAAACAATCCAAGAGGGATACTGAGATCAGCACCCACCTAGCAAAAAGACGTTGAGAAGACCATTCATTGAAACAAGGTTTAGATTTGGAAGACTAGATTTAAAGACTAAAAGGTTCATAACGACGTCCCTTTCCTGTCCAAATTTGGTTGAAAAGCGTCTATTTTTGGGCTGCATTTGGACCAAATCAGTCGGACAAAAACTCAGCCCAACTTTCTATTTTTGGGCTCAATCAAGGCAATGACCAGATTTAGCCCAAAAACCACCGTCCAAATGACGCATAGGGTTCGGTGGGTACCGCTTTTCCGATTTGTGCTCCACATATTTATTGCAAAGTCGCGCTAAATGGCAATATTTAGCGTAAACAATAAATTCTCATGAATATTGCATGTTTTTGCTGCCGTTGTTGGTGATAGCAGGTACTAGGTATTCGTAAAGAATTTCTGCATATTTTCGCAATGCAGCGTATGACTTGCTTAGCATGTTGGCGAACGGTAACCGAGTAAGATCATAAAAAGATGTCAACAAGCCTAAGTCTCAATAATGTGACCTAAATATTAGGATGTTTTCCGGTTCATTGTTTGCAGACGGTGACGCCGGAGCCCCAGCTGCACAGCGAAGCGGCTCATCCCACCCGGCGTGGCGTGATGTGGCGGCATGCGGCTTTCTAATTTCCCCCTCTTGTCACTTCTTATTACCAGTTTCCTATGACTTTAATCCCCAGTGGCGCACAAACCCACTTTTTACCTCCACAGCGCTAAATCCCCTAATCGCTTCCTCCGCCGAATAAAAGCCGCTTTTTCCGAAGGTGTCAGGTGATAGCGCTTTGGGTGTCGCCGGTTTACGAGTGGCTGGAGTGATACGGCTTTTAAAGAGCAATTCCAAACGTCTCCAACATCCCCTCATTTGCTTTCCGTCTGGGTCGTAAGCTTGTCACAAAATGAAGAGGAAGAGGGAATTTGCAGAGCTTTTAGCGGCAACATCGTCCGGGAGCATCGGGTTGGCTGAAGCACCATAAAGTATCAAGTCCCAATACCGGATCTTACTGGATCTGACTCAGCTGCCCCGTGTTTTTTTGCGCACAGAACACAAGTCACCGTTTTAGTTGCTTTTCATTCCAATTGAATGACATGTCAACATGAACCAAAAAAGTTTTTCAACCAATAACTTAGGGGCGGAGCTAGAGGTGGCAGGGATACAAAGTAGTTGAAAAATATTCAAATATCATTTCATACAGCCGTACACGACAAGGGTTTTGTGGCTTTTGGATGTGTTGCTGTGTGAAAGGGCACACGACTGTGGCAATACCCCACTTTGGGTTTCTATATAAAAGGCACACACACATACAGCAAATTTCGGAATGCACCTGTTGTGTGGGATGTCTAACCCATGCTCTTCAGTCCTAAGACCTGGCTTTTTCCTGGCTTTTTCATGTATTGCTGTGTGAAAGCACACACAGTTGCCTCAAGATCCCCCTTATACTGTTATGGCTGTGATGCAGCTATTTTGTGGGATCCGCAACTCTTTCCGCACGGTCCTAAAGCAGCTTTTGTGCTGGCTTTTTGATGTGTCACACATTGCTGGGTTCTCTAAATGGCAAATAAATGCCTACTTGCTCAGATGTGGCTCTAACCCCTTTTGCAGTCTTGAAACACGGGGCTTTTCTGTCTTATTAATGTGTCAACGTGTGAAAGTGCACACAACTCTGGCACTTTGCTGGGTTCTGTGTAAAAGGTACGTACACGCAAATACAGTAATTGCCGAAATGTCGGTTGCAGCGCTCATGCACCTGTTTTGTGGGATCTCTAACCACTTTTGCACAGCTCTAAATTTGTATGTATTGCTGTGTGAAAGCACACATAATCGCCTCACTATGACGACTGTGATGCGGCTATTTTGCAGGATCTGTAACCCTTTCCGCACAGTCCTAAAGCAGGTTTTAGTTCTGGCTTTTGGATGTGTGTGAAAGTGCACACAATGGCGGCAATGTCACACATTGCTGGGTTCTGCATTGACGGCAAATAAATGCCTACTCTGACGTGGCTCAAACCCCTTTCGCTTTTTGACTTGTTGCTGTGTGAAAGCGCACATAATTGTGCCTATTTCTGCCTTTGCTAGATTCTTTATAGAAGACAAAGGAATACCAAATCCACTGTTATGGTTGTAAGCCGGGCGTTTTATGAGATCAGTCCTAAAAAAAAGAACACACAATCGACTTCCTGTTTCTGGTTTCTGGCCCAGGCTGCTTGTCAACACTTCAGGACTATCCCTTTCTCATTGGCATGCAGACGTCCACCTCTCAGTCCGCGGCGTCCACCCACTAACGGCTAAAACTTTATCCCGACCACTGTTTTAACCAACCGGGACGATGATGAATGCTGCTGTCATGTCTCCGCGCAGCCGCGGGCCAAACAAGAAGAATCAATGCGAAATCGCCGGAGACTCATCCTCGTTTGCTGGTGTCCCCCGCATCACAATGGGCCACATTCATCAGTCAGGACCCGACACGAGAAATCCATTCGCCATCAGTATTTCACAGAGCGGGAAGCTTCTGAAAATGAATCACCCGACCTTTTATCCGACGGACGGCGGGAGACATTTACGCTGTCCCGCGAAAGGTCACCGGGGGTCAGACAGGGATCGATGTTTGCATACATGATTGTCGTAGATAGCAAGTCACCGACGGTAACTTTGTAACCATAGAAACGCTGCATTTTTCATATTTCTGCAGAGGTTATTTGTTTGGTTGTGTTTGTCTCCAGTTCATTTGTTGTTTAGTGTTTTTTTTGTCCGCTAGGTTGGCTTGTCTTTTGTTAGGTTAACTTGCCAAGACATGCAGCATTTTTTGCGTGTTTTTGTTTACAACCACACAAATCCAATATGTTGATTTCCGTTTACTATTATTACAGTTAAAACGAGCTTTTCACAGTTTGTTTTGATAACACCACTCGTTAACATGTTTTTTCCTGAAAGTCATCTTTTCAAACTAGTGTTACTGTTCTTTCCCTCAAAAAAGTAATTTATAATAATTTAAAAAACTCCTTTTTGAATCAAATTACTTACGAAGGTAAGAAAAAAAACCTTCAAATCTGTCAAATAATTTGGATTTAAAGGATTGAAACTTTTGCCCATCTATTATGTGAGACATTAAAACACGTTTTTCTGTTTTCTGTGCGGTCTGAAGATACAAAAACAGATTTTTTTAAAAAAAGGGACAGCTCATTACTGCGCGTAATGGGACACACCAACGCCAGCCACAAGGGCCGCTTTTTAAAACACATCCGAAAACCTCCAACAAGGTTTTATGGTTTTCTATCCATGCTCTGTACATGTAGTAACAGGTACGTTCACGATAACATGTAATACTTACAGTATCTGTCGTACTTTCTTCCTTCTTCCTTTCTTAGCGCCTTGATTTCACGTAGCAACACAGAAAGGAACGCCTACGCCAAAGACAAAAACAAAAACAGTCATGGCAGGTCCAACATGTAGGCTTAACCTTCTTGATAGTGGTCTGAGGCAATGTGCTAGTAAAAAGTAATAAGTAACATCAAAAAATGCATGAAAAGTAATAAATTCCTTACACTTAAATAAAACCAAAGTAATATTTGGACATTATACATTGAGGTTGCAAAAATGGGTTGAGGTTAATGGTGTTAAAATTGCAGAACAAAATTTTCATTTGCATTTTACAGCCTAACACTGATTAATATTCAGAACATTGTTTCTCACCGAGATCAGCCGTATGATTTGAGAGGTTTAGGGAATTTTGATATTCCACTGGCAAATACTACCTTGGTCTTTTGGAAAAGAAAACTAATTTACAGTATCACTCAGAAACTGTGAACATCCAGCAGCAACACAATTTGGCATGACTGCTTTTTAGATGAAAAATGTTCTGAACAGTCTACCTCACGAAGCGTTACCTTTGCCAAGGAAATAATGTTTTTGCCGGCTTTTTTTGTCTCTTTGTTTGTGTTGAAAATAACTTGAACGTTCTAAATAGATTTGGATGACATTTTCAGTAATTGTCCGAAATGAAGAACTGATTAAATATTGATGACGACCCGGATCACCGTCTGGTTACTGGACTTTTTTAAGGATTCTTTGAGATGGGAGCATTTTCAGCATTTGTGTATATAACTCCACAAAAAATACCGAACACGTTATACAAAATTTCAAGACGATGTGTCTGGGGGAGCTATTTAATTGGCGGAGGTCAGCGCTCTCCGAGGGCTTTTCTAGATTACTCTGCGTTAGCTGAGAGTTGTCAACTCCGATGACATCACATCTGGAAATGAGACTAAACAGCAAGAGCTCGCTTGTCCTGGTGGCACCACGAACTTTAAATGCTATTTTTGCAAATTTACTGTTTGCTTTCAAAATTTTTACATAATTATAAACAATGTATCACATACTTAAGACATGGGTAAGGAACTTGTGGCTCTCTAGACGACCGGATCTGATTGTCGTTTCGTAACACAACAGCATTTTTTTTTATTTAGTTGTTTTTTTTAATTTGTATATAACTTCTTAGAATATCTACGGTACAAATGCGGCCCGGGTGCTTTTTTATTGGCCCACAACACATTCTGAAAATAAAGTTTGACAAAAAAAACTAACAAAAACAAACAGCAAAAATTTAAAAATCAGCAGTAATTTTACAAGAATTAAGTCAAAATGAAGAGGAATTAATGTATTTTTAGTAGCAAGGAGAATGAAAGAAAACATGTTGTTTCCTAAAAGTGGTAATATGATAACAAAACAATGAATAAATTTATTATTATTATTTATAATAAGTTATAATTATAATATAATGTTATAATTATAATAAATTTATTATTATTATTATTTATAATTTTGGAAAATTTGGTTGTAATGTTACAAGAATAAAAGAGAATTTAGATAATAAGAGAATTTTTTTTAAAAGTTGAAATATTTGGAAATTTAAAAAATAAAACAGCAGAAATTGGAAAATAAAAGCTGTAAGTATACAAGTAGAAAGTCAAATTAAGAGAAAAAGTGGCAATTTTATTATCATAAACTTGGCCGTAAATGTATAGTAAAATGTAGCCGCAACAGGGCCCAAGCCAGTGTCTTATTGTGCCGGTCCCAAGTCCGGATAAATACAGAGGGTTGTGTCAGGAAGGGCATCCGACGTAAAACTTTGCCAAACCAGAACATGCGATTCAAACAAATGACTTCCATACCGGATCGAAGGTGGCCCGGGTTAACAACGCCCGCCACCGGTGCTGATCACCGACAGGGTGCCGGTGGAAACTGGATTACTGTTGGCCGATGAAGGAGAGGAGGAGGGTGTGTCCGTAGAAGGAGAGAGAAGAGGAATGCTAAGAGTCTAGAACTAAGAGTTGGGACTTTGAATGTTGGCAGGAAAAGGTAGAGAATTAGTTGACATGATGCAGAGAAGGAAGGTAGACATATTGTGTGACCAGGTGGAACGGTAGCAAGGCTAGAAGCTTAGGAGCAGGGTTTAAGCTGTTCTATCATGGTGTAGATAAGAAGAGAAATGGAGTAGGGGTGATTTTGAAGGAGGAGTTTGCTAGCAACGTCCTGGAGGTAAAAAGAGTGTCAGATAGAGTGATGAGCCTGAAGCTAGAAATCGAAGGTGTGATGTTCAATGTTGTTAGTGGGTATGCTCCACAGGTAGAATGTGAGATGGAGGAGAAAGAGAAATTCTGGTCAGACCTGGATGAAGTGATGCAGAACATTCCCAGAAGGAAAAGAGTTGTCATTGGTGCGGACTTCAATCGGCATTTTGGTGCAGGAAACAGAGATGATGAGGAGGTGATGGGCAAGTATAGTATCCAGGAGAGGAACGCAGAAGGACAGATGGTGGTCAACTTCGCAAAAAGAATGGAAACGGCTGTAGTGAATACTTTCTTCCAGAAGAGACAGGAACATATAAGACCTATAAGAGTGGAGGTAGGAGCACACAGGTAGACTACATCTTGTGTAGAAGGTGTAACCTGAAGGAGATCAGTGACTGCAAAGCAGTAGTAGGTGAGAGTGTAGCCAGACAGCATAGGATGGTGGTGTGTAGGATGACTGTGGTGGTGAGAAGGATGAAGAGGGTAAAAGCAGAGCAGAGGACAAAATGGTGGAAGCTGAAAAAGGAGGAGTGTTGCGTGACTTTTAGGAAGGAGTTGAAAAAGGCTATGGGTGGCCAGGAAGTCCTTCCAGATGACTGGACAACTACAGCTACTGTGATCAGGGAGACAGGTAGGAGAGTACTTGGTGTGTCATCTGGAAGGAAAGTAGATAAGGAGACTTGGTGGTGGAATGAGGAGGTGCAGGAGTGTATACAGAGTAAGAGGTTAGCTAAGAAGAAGTGGGACACTGAGAGGACTGAAGAGAGTAGACAGGAGTACAGAGAGATGCAGCGTAAGGTGAAAGTAAAGGTGGCAAAGGCCAAACAAGGGGCTTATGATGACTTGTATGCTAGGTTGGACAGCAAGGAGGGAGAGAAAGATCTATACAGGTTGGCAAGGCAGAGGGACAGAGATGGGAAGGACGTGCAGCAGGTTAGGGTGATGAAGGATAGGGATGGAAGGGTATTGACAGGTGCCAGTAGTGTCATGGGAAGATGGAAAGAGTACTTTGAAGAGTTGATGAATGAGGAAAATGAGAGAGAACAAAGAGTAGAAGAGGTGACTGTTGTGGACCAGGAAGTAGCAAAGATTAGTAAGGAAGAAGTGAGGAGGGCATTGAAGAGGATGAAGAATGGAAAGGCACTCGGTCCTGATGATATACCTGTGGAGGTATGGAAGTGTCTAGGAGAGGTGGCAATAGAGTTCCTGACCGGGTTGTTTAACAAGATCTTAGATAATGAGAAGATGCCTGAGGAATGGAGGAGAAGTGTGCTGGTGCCCATTTTTAAGAACAAGGGAGATGTGCAGAGTTGTGGCAACTACAGAGGAATAAAGCTGATGAGCCATACAATGAAGTTATGGGAAAGAGTAGTTGAAGCTAGACTAAGGGCAAACGTGAGCATTTGTGAGCAGCAGTACGGTTTTATGCCAAAAAAGAGTACAACAGATGCAGTATTTGCTTTGAGGATGTTGATGGAGAAGTACAGGGAAGGTCAGAGGGAGCTGCATTGTGTTTTTGTAGATCTGGAGAAAGCTTATGACAGGGTGCCCAGAGAGGAACTGTGGTATTGTATGAGGAAGTCTGGAGTGGCAGAGAAGTATGTTAGAGCGGTGCAGGACATGTACGAGGACTGTAAGACAGTAGTGAGGTGTGCTGCAGGTGTGACAGAGGAGTTCCGAGTGAAGGTGGGACTCCATCAGGGATCAGCTCTGAGCCCCTTCTTGTTTGCTATGGTGATGGACAGGCTGACGGACGAGGTTAGACAGGAATCTCCATGGACTATGATGTTTGCAGATGACATTGTGATATGTAGTGAGAGCAGGGAACAGGTGGAGGAGAAGCTTGAGGGGTGGAGGTTTGCCCTGGAAAGGAGAGGAATGAAGGTCAGCCGCAGCAAGACGGAGTACATGTGTGTAAATGAGAGGGACCCAAGTGGAAGAGTGAGGTTACAGGGAGAAGAGATAAAGAAGGTGGAGGATTTTAAGTACTTAGGGTCAACAGTCCAGAGCAATGGAGAGTGTGGAAAAGAGGTGAAGAAGCGTGTGCAGGCAGGCTGGAATGGGTGGAGAAAAGTGTCGGGTGTGATGTGTGATAGAAGAGTTTCAGCTAAAATGAAAGGAAAGGTGTACAAAACTGTGGTGAGACCAGCCATGTTGTTTGGTTTAGAGACAGTGCCGCTGAGGAAAAGACAGGAGGCAGAGCTGGAGGTAGCAGAGATGAAGATGCTGAGGTTCTCTTTGGGTGTGACCAGGATGGACAGGATCAGGAATGAGCACATCAGAGGGACAGCACATGTTAGAGGTTTTGGAGATAAAGTCAGAGAGGCCAGACTGAGATGGTTCGGACATGTCCAGAGGAGAGATAGTGAATATGTTGGTAGAAGGATGCTGAGTTTTGAATTGCCAGGCAGGAGGCCTAGAGGAAGACCAAAGAGGAGGTTTATGGATGTAGTGAAAGAGGACATGAAGGTAGTTGGAGGCAATTGATTCACTGTGGCTTCCCCTGAGGGGATAAGCCGAAAAGAAAAGAAGAAGAAACTTGGCATTTTAGTAGCATAGAATTGAAAAATGTGTTGTTGTTTTAAATTGTAATTGTAAGAATATATGGATTGGCAAAAAGTTACAATATTATGCTAATAAAGTCATAATATTACAAAAATAAATAGCACTACCATTTTAAAGTTAATCATGACAAAAATATAACACCTTCTTATGCATTTTAATCCATGCAATTCAATGTTTAGAGAAAATACTGCATGCAAATACATGTTAAAATAAGTGGCTTTTTGTAAAGTATCTATCTTCATGGCCCTCGCCGCAAATGCATTGTAATACTACCTTTCACCTCCGGGGGCAACGGTGAGTCTTTCACTGGAGGTTCTTCCCGGGCCTCCTGCCGGTGTGGAGTTAATACAGCGATAAACAGCTCCGGTGTTGAAAAACGACCTGCAGGGTGGAAAGTGAAAAAAAGAAAAGAGTCTACTTTCATCACCAGACCTCTGAGGTGATGGAACGTCTGATCCTGGCATCTGAGGCGGCGCCATCATTTTCAGATCTCCGGTGTCACAAAGTCTGTTAGGGTGGCTGGGCTGCCAGCTGCTTCCCAAACTGGTGGATGAGCGTCAACATTCATTATTCCCAATTCTCTGGCTTTTGGTGCTTATCATTAAGTACACCCGCAGCATCGAATGAATGCAAGAAAGCATCTCCCTCTTTTGTTTTTTTGTCCCAGCACGAAGGTGTGATGAATTACAGCTAATACGTAGCCTAAGCGCCACCGTAATGTGCTCGTAAATCTGACGACGGGAGGACGGCGGCGATAAACAGATGAAGAGTAACCGCTATAACTTTTTAACTTGCTGGAATCATTCAGCCCGGAGACGCGTTGGAATTGTGTTTTTCTTCTACTAAGAAAAAATAATGAGCCACAGCTGGATTGGATTGCAGCGATGGGACGTTGATCAGCATTTTTAGGGAGACAGAGGAGGCAATAATACCGTGTTTTTTGCAGGGGTGAGACTTGGGTTGCATTAGTGCTTAATCATTCTTATTTCTTAAGGATTTTTACTGAAAACAGCAGCAGTGATGTTGCACCGGCTCCTAATGAGGAGGGAGAATCTCTTGTTGTTGCCATGGTGACGGATTCAAAGGACAGGTGAGCTGTTTTGTCAGCTGGTTTTGAAATGTTAGGGTTGTTTGTTGTGCGAAAGCAAAAAAGTCAAGATGAGTCGTTGGACATCACAGAAACGTACAAAAATGCAGTTTTTCAGGTATGGATTATTCAAATCGCGTCAAATGCTGCCATAAAACCCACCCATCCGGGTTTGTATACTCCCAACAAGGTAGTAATTTACGGGTGTGTCTTAGGGCAGCATGGGTCACCCTGCACACGCCGGGGCTCCAACCCCCGGTCTGCACATCCCTGCCCAATGAGAGTTCAATCGAGCAGCACCAGCAGAGTTCAAATCCCTGGGCTGCCAAGTCTTTGTCCAGCGCCGCTCTTAGGCCATCAGTCAGGGAGTGGGGGTGCATTGCACGGTCGCACTACCTGGCATCCGTTACATTAGTGTGTGCGCTCTACAAGCATCCTGACACATGTTGTGATGCGTTGAGGGACCACACGCCCTCCAGCTGCTTTCAACAACTGGGTCGCATATCTAAAGCGCGCCGGTGTTCCTGTGCTCTGCTCTTAACAGGCCAAGTGTGTTCGAGTGTCCTCTGGCGCCTGTCCGACACTGCTAAAATATGTTTAAAGAAACATGATGTCGACAAAGAAGGGTATCGTGCCAATGACTGTCACTTAAAAGTATTTTTAGGAGGGTTGTCAAAAATAGAACGCTTTCCTACAGACGCACACAAAGTCTGAAAACTTTATTCCTACCTTAACACATCAATGGCGGTGTTCGATTACAACACGCAAACGCGTCTTTCTGGGGGTGGGTTCTGTTCCGTCCCCACCACACTTCCTCGAGGTGCATTCACTGACACGCTGTACTCCAATCACCACCACTGGATATCAGTGAGGAACAACTCTAGTTTTTTCAAGCAGTCTTCCATTTTCCACACAAGAACGAGACAGTGCCAAGATAAAGACAAATTATGATTCGTGATGTGCGATACCGCTGAGTCAAATTCAGGCTGGTACTGGTATCAGATTTCCGATACCGGTACTCTGAGTAAACACACCTAATGTGTGCGGTAAAGCTGACAAAGTGCTGCATTGTCGAATAGCGCTTAGCATTAAGGATGCCGTATATGAAAGTCATTTATTGGTTTGAGTGTATGCATATTTCAGTGCTTCTGGTTCGGGTTAGGCCAGCAGACAAGACTGGTCTTGACTGCACAAACGGACAACAAAAGGAAAAAATAAGCATGTCGGGCGACCGATATTATCGGCCCGATATCAGTACATTTTTTTCGGGAATGTATCAAAAAAAAATACGGTAAAAAAACAGGTAGCGGCAGGCAGACGCCACAGTATTCACGGGAAACTCCTCGGCAGAAAATGCAGTGTTGCGCACAGTTGCACAATGTTTACAGCCACGTCAGGAAGCTAAGTGCTGATGCTGTATCAATCATCTTCACAGCAGATATGTGTTCCACAACAGGAGATATGTGATGTGATGTTATACGTATCAATATCGGAATCAAAAGTTGAGAAATAACACCCCTATAGTCACCTTTACAAGCCTATTATTCTTTGTTTACCACAAAACTGTAATGCATAGGCTACGGGATCACTGCAGAGACGTCTAATGAACACAGCATGCTACTGAGCTAACTAGTTAGCCCCCGGGTTGTTTATTCTAAACTTAAGAAAGCGTTGGAGTGGGAAGGAAGAACAAAGCCAGAAGCCAAAAACTTACCACTTCCACAGGGAATGGGAGGAGAACCTTTTTTCATGCCAAACATAGAGTGAGGTAGCGTTCAAACCACAATTTAGCAAGGGACGCCCGTATTCTAGAAGTAGCTGAAAGGGTGATTAATCATGATTAATTCATTTGTAAACTGTGATTAATATGTAAAAAAAACCCACTGAAATCGTTTGACAGCCATGACAGACGAACGCTATTAACCGCACGGAAGACTCTGGCGCTCCTAACAAGAGGAATGATTGGCAGCTCCATCCATTCGGCGCATTAGCGAGCGGGAAGCATTCTCCTCCAACTGAAAAGCTTCCGAGTTTATTTTCATTACGTGATTCCCAAGCAGCACCTGGCACTCTCGGGGGGGGTTTAGCCGTGATGCTAATTGGACCTCGTCTCTGCCTTCCCCGAGCACGTCATCCAATGCGGGATGATCAAGGTCTCAATTAGAGCAGACGCATGGCGTGTAGCAGCAACGGCGCTATTAACGATGTTGCCTTTTTGGATTCAAAACACAAAAAACAGTTAAGAAAGTTTGCTGTTTACAGTTTTCCAAAAAACAGACATAGAAATATGTACACCCTCCTACCCTACCCGCTCCATACACCTACCTACCTACCTAAATTGCTCTGCTGACATCCGTGCTCAGGGCAGGGGACGTCGCCATGGCGACCCCGCAGCACCATGTAATTGAACGCTGATGATAACTACAGCGTGTGCGTTTCCTGGGAATTCAAAGGTGAAAGGTCAGCACGATAACAAAGCTGGTGAAAAGCGGCAGTGGCGTGTTTAGGCGACGCGAGCGCCGAAGTTCCGGGCCCTGAGGACATATTTTATGATCATCTGGCGATATTGCACGCGTTGATATGAGATCTGTGGAGAAGAAGCGTCATCCAGTCACGCGTCTGAAGGAGATTATTACAGGTCACAAGTTCAAACAGCTTCCGCACTTCATCATTGTTGTGCTTCTAATCTCCCACCTCTTTCATTTCTTTCATTCGTCTTCTTCGGTCTGTCTCGGGTACGCTAGCGAGGGACCCGAGACGCGAGGCGGCGAGAAAAAACATCCTCACTGTACATCCGCACTGCCACGAGAAGAGCCTGGGGAAAAAAATAACTCAAAGTATCAAATAAAGAACAAAGAAGTGAGGTTAGATTTGAAAAAAAAAGAGAAAAAACAATATTCATCATCATAATAATAATCATTTCAATAACAATGGTATTGTTTGCTTGTTGTTTAATGTTATTAAAATATATCAATGTATAATATATTTAATTGTATATTTAATGCACATGTAAAATGAATGTATATAGTAAAATATATTTTTATTTACATTTGATATTTTATTAGATGAAATTGCATTATATTATTTAATAGTATAAAATTATGAGGCCGCACGGTGAATGAGTGGGTGGCATGTTGGCCTCACAGTCAGGAGTTTCAGGGTTCGAACCTCCGTTGGGCATCTCTGTGTGGAGTTTGCATGTTCTCCCCGTGCGTGTGTGGGTTTTCTCCGGGTACTCCGGTTTCCTCCCACATTCCAAACACATGCATGTTAGGTTAATTGGTGACTCTAAATT